>JAVXUP010000487.1:0-397500 GCA_033070095.1 Escallonia herrerae | reverse complement strand
GTGGAACAAAGTGTAGAAGAAAAAACTAAGTAATGGTATTCTGTGGGGCCGTCCGCTACATAGTATAGCGGACGTAGAGAAGACAACCACAAAAATTCTGCGGGGCCGTCCGCTACATAGTATAGCGGACGTAGAGAAGACAACCAAAAAAATTATGCGGGGCCGTCCGCTACATAGTATAGCGGACGTAGAGAAAACTACCAAAACAACCAAAAGTCTAGCGTCCGCGATACTATATAGCGGACAAGGAACAGACCCGCGATACTATATAGCGGACGGCAAATATATATTGTCCGACAGCATATATATATATATTCAAACCCAAAAGATTCACCCCTATAACTTCTACACTCTTCTTCTCCGTTCTTCCTACTCACAAATATTCCCAGCGGCGTTGGCAAGCAGATCTGCGCAATTTCTTCATAAGAGCAGCTTTAATACCCCCCCTAATAGATCACGTAAGTTCACAAAATCAATCCTTTACATGTTTCTAATCTATAGTTGTGATCAATATTGCGTTTTATGCGTGGTTTTGATTATGCATTGAGCATGTGCTAGCGGTGATGAGGATTTATATATGTATGTATTTGTTCATGTGCTAGCGTTTGTAAAATCCGATTCCATAATTTCAGTTGCAAAAAATGGAATTTATCCCTGGACCAGAAGATCCATCCGTGTTATACGACCAAGCCAACCATATCAGTACGCTCATATGGGATGGTGGAGTAAGATACATTATTTATCAACTTTCTTATTATTACGAACGTTGTTTTACCGTTCATTTTGCTCAAATTGTATTTATTAATAATTCGTAGGAAAGAGAACTTCTCACCACCGTAGAAGTATCTCGCGAGTTCACGAGATGGACCTTGAACAATTCCCAGAAAAGAATACTGCGTGGAATTGGGTTTGGGATTTTCACGCATGGGCAGATCTTTCAACAGCTTGACCGGGCCTTGATAGGTGCCCTTGTTGAGAGGTGGAGAAGTGAAACGAATACGTTTCACTTCCCGATCGGAGAGATGACGATTACCCTAGAAGATGTAGGGTTCATCTTGGGGTTGCCGGTGACGGGGCGGCCGGTAATTGCTCCTCCGTCAGACGCAACGAATAAGAGAACAGCGCGAGACTTCTTCACTTCGATACCCCAGGATCAATTTAGCACTGGTGGTATAAAGTTGAAGTGGTTGGTAGATACCTACGGGGTTTTGCCGGAAAACTATACGGGCCGTGAGCTTGTGGTGTACACAAAGGCCTTCCTCTTGTGGGTGATGGGAGCAATTTTATTCCCAACGACGTCGAAGAACACGGTCAGCGTGAAATATTTACCGTTGTTGGGTAACCTGTCGGAGGTTGGGGATTATGCCTGGGGTGCAGCGGTTCTTTCGTATCTGTACCGAGCATTGCACAAGGCAACGAGGCCCAACTCCAAAGCCATATGTGCATGTCTCTCGCTATTGCAGGTATATCATATAAATCATGTCTTCGTTATTGTGTTTTATTTTTGTTGAATCGACGATATAAATATAATTTTTTGATGTTCTCAGGTGTGGTCTTACGAACACCTTGCTCCCGGTGCACCAACGCGTAGGGATGGAACCGACAAAGTCTGGCCTCGGTTGTGTGCTTGGGAGTACAGCCGGAGGGCTAGCCACTACAAGAGGAGAGTCGATCCCCATCACAACATTACGTACTATCGAGGGGAGTTCGACCGTCTATCTCCGGGCCAAATGCGTTGGGCACCGTACATACGTTTGGCGCGACGGGTGGGAGAGTCGTTCGTCTTCACGCTCTCCGGGTTGCAGCGCACACCCCTGATCCATTTCGAGCTCGCAGAGTGGCAGCTGCCCGACCGAGCAATGCGCCATTTTGAGTTGGAGCAGGGTTTGCCAGTCGATGCCCCGGATATGAGGGTTAACAGGAACCCACCGGATGTCGGAGTGTTTGGCACCGCCAATGCGTACGAATTGTGCGCGGCCGAAATAGAGCTTTGGACTTCTTGGCAGGACACACTGGCGGCCATCGTCTCGGAGCCAGACCCCGTTATCAGCATCGATCAGTACGATGAGTGGTACTACCGCATCACGCGGAGGAGAGTAGCCCCTGTAAACTTTGAACGTGGGGAGAGGTATGCGCCTAGGGGTCAGATCGATGAGCGTATGGCATACAATCTCGTAAGTTGCCCAACAAGTCTGACTTGAACCAAATTAGTTGAATATAAATGTCTGATTGAAGTTACTTAATTTTTTATCTCTTTGGATGTAGGTTAATGCCTCGCTTGCATTCTTCCAGAAGTTGAGTGAGCGGAGGGATCTGGTGAGCGCAATGGGCGAGGATCTTTGCCAACAGGCTGCGACATTGGCTTTAGGCTGCGGGAATTTTTTGCGCCAAGCATCGGGCCAGTCTTCGGGAGTAAGCCCGGGAATGGGTTATACGGGCGTCAGCCAGGGATACGGTGATCCCTCTGGACAGGCTTCAGGGGTGAGTCAGGGAGTTGTTGGTACCTCTGAAGCGGGGATGGGACAGGCTCAAGCGTCGTGGGGCGATTACAGCGGCCCCTCCTTCAATTTGTTCCCGGAACCCCTCTCTCAAGTCACGCAAGACTTTCCTTTCGGAAACTACGGTTTCTCCGAGGCACTGCCCATTGTCCCGTGGGCGGGACCAGTTGGCGGCCCCGAAGGGGAATATCAGCCGGCGGAAGAAGGAATTGGAGGCCAATATCCCCCGATCGACCCCCGAGGGCAATATCCGAAAGGGCATCCAGCCAGGCCCCTAAAGCCGCATAAATGCGATCTAATCCGAGCCCGTTATTTTAGCGGGGCCCCCCAAGACGGAGCGTCGTATGACGTGGATCACCCCGAGGGCTTGGATTACAATGCCTCTTGGACAGAGATAGCCTCGCTGGCGCCGGGATCTTGGTTAGACAGCGGTGTCATCTCGCACTACGTGCAAATTCTGAGGCGAAGGTGTCGGGAGCATCCAGACATCGGTCTGCGCGTGTTTATCTTGGATGCTTTTTTCCATCAGCTCCTAGTACAAGAGTGGCACGACTGGGGCAATGCAAGGAAGGGGAGAGGCATGGCCCAGTGGAAACCGTCCCCTAACCTACAAGCATATCTTGCTAGGGATAGTCCAGTGAGCGCAAGTGTTGCCGACGTGTTTCTAATCCCCTTTTTAGGGAATGCCCACTGGTACTTGGTTTGCTACGAACCATTACAGAGCACGGTTTCAGTCGTCGACAGTCTCTACGATGATACCGACGTGATGCCTGTGATTGATATGTACCGAGGCATAGGCCAGTTGGATGCCATGGTAAGATCCTGTTTCCTTCTTGTTGTAACTTGCATATTATAAAACTGATTAATCTTATTTTGCTAGCTATGTTTAATGCTTATTATGGTTCTCGCAGAATCTTTTTGCTGCCCTGGTCAATGGTAGGCGTCGGGAGAAGGTATCGCGCAGGCCGGTCCTCATTTTCCGATTGAAGAGGAGTAGGCCCAAGCAACATAATTCCTCGGACTGCGGCGTCTTCCTCTGCATGTACATGGATTACATTTGCCGGTCTGAGAGCCTCAAGAAGACTGTCTGGAGCGAAGAATGCATACAAGACTTTAGGTATAGGATTGCTTGGCAAATTATGAATGGCCGGCCTAGAGCTATTAGGTTTATTGTAAATCCGTGTAAGGAACATCATTCCTGCGAGAGATGATGTTCCCCAATTCACATTGTAACGTTACAACACTTTTTTAACCCAAAAAATTTATTGAATGCGATTGATTTTATTGACCAATATGATTTAACGGTGGGAAACCAAGTGTTGGATATCTGTCTATCTGCAGGGCAAGTGTTCAAAAAATAACAAAGTGTTCGATAATATGTGTATCTGCGGGGCCGTCCGCTACATAGTATAGCGGACGCAGAGAAGTGAACCAAAACCAAAAAAAAATTAAGTGTTGTAGGGGGGGTATTCTGCGGGGCCGTCCGCTACATAGTATAGCGGACGCAGAGAAGTGAACCAAAACCAAAAAAAAACTAAGTGTTGTAGGGGGGGTATTCTGCGGGGCCGTCCGCTACATAGTATAGCGGACGCAGAGAAGTGAACCAAAACCAAAAAAAACTAAGTGTTGTAGGGGGGTATTCTGCGGGGCCGTCCGCTACATAGTATAGCGGACGCAGAGAAGTGAACCAAAACCAAAAAAAAACTAAGTGGTATTCTGCGGGGCCGTCCGCTACATAGTATAGCGGACGCAGAGAAGTGAACCAAAACAAAAAAAAAACTAAGTGTTGTAGGGGGGTATTCTGCGGGGCCGTCCGCTACATAGTATAGCGGACGCAGAGAAGTGAACCAAAACCAAAAAAAAACTAAGTGTTGTAGGGGGGGTATTCTGCGGGGCCGTCCGCTACATAGTATAGCGGACGCAGAGAAGTCCGCTACATAGTATAGCGGACGCAGAGAAGTGAACCAAAACCAAAAAAAAACTAAGTGTTGTAGGGGGGGTATTCTGCGGGGCCGTCCGCTACATAGTATAGCGGACGCAGAGAAGTGAACAAAAAAAAAAACTAAGTGTTGTAGGGGGGTATTCTTTAATACCTTAGGTTTCTAATGTTGTGCTGCGCAGTGTAGCGGACAGTGTAAGAAATCACGTATAAAAAAATGATTGTAAAGGTTATTACAAACGAGTCATTACTAAAATATTATTACAAAATGTCCGACACTTTTGATGGCTCATAAAAGATTATTACAAAATATTCAGTACACTAAAGTTCCACTGCAGCTTGTTCGTCCTCATCCTCGGCATCATCTTCTTCCCCGTCTTGCAAAGGCACTGGACTTATCCCCAGTGCCTTGTAATGGTTCCGCTTGTCGTGGTCTGTCATTTTGTTGCACAATGCACACCTTCTTAGCTTTTTTGGTTGACTTGCCGTCTCAATAGAGCTTTTCATCCGCGTAGATCTCTTGCGGCCTTTCGTTTGCGATATAATTGGATCCGAAGGCCGGATATCATTGTCGGCTCCCTCCCCCGGCTCGTCATCTTCTGATCCCGTCGTAGGCTCGGTGTCAACCGCATTGCTGACTGAAGCTGCTTCCAATTGGTCGACGATGGGCTCTTGCTGCTGAGCTACCTCGAGGAGATGTTTATATCCGACCATTGTAGCAGCACCCTTTACGGACAAACGGGTGAACATCGTCACCAGATGATTATACCGCAACGTCTCTGATTCTTCAAAGTCAGTATACGGGTGCTCCGGAAAGGAAATGGTACCGTGCAACCTGTTTGCACCTTTCGTCCAACGTGGCAGGACGTATTTATCGGGGATTGTCCTGATATTCTTCTGTGTGAAAAACCGCAGAATGTGTCTACACAGGATGCCATGGAACTCAAACTTCTTACAAACACATGTCACCGAGTCCGTCAATGTGTCGTGGGTCACCGTATAAATTCTGCGCAGCTTCTCAGGGACGAGGTCATTCACGAGCGAATAAACCTTGTACTCACGCGACGACTTTTCTGCCACCTTATATATACTGTATCGGCCCGATTTTTGCAGCTCTACTTGGTATAGCAGGAAGATCTCCTTCGTATAGACTTTGGCACCGTTCAGCTCCAGCGGGGTCTCAAGCAACCTTCTCCTTTGCTTGTACGTGGTTGCAAAGTCTGCAGCCCTTTCTTTCACGAACAACGACGCAACCGCTTTTTGTGCTGATGTGACGAAACTCTTCAAATTGGTAGCTGTACCCACATAATTATCGAACGTGGCATTCATAGATTCACTCCTGCCCGTCGTTTTCATGCCCGCAGAAAAATGACTTCTCGTGTAAACACCAATCCATTGCTCTTTGAGCCCGTACAAGTGCTGGAGCCACTCGTTGTCTTGCAATGAGTAATCCCGAACAAGCTTTTCCCACCTCTCCTCGAATTCCTCAATCGTTAATGACTTGAGGACGCATTTGTCAAAATCCTGTTTAAAGTCTGGATACTTTGCGTACATGTGATGCAGACGTTCAGGGTATTTGTTGCTTATGTGCCAAGTGCACAAGTTGTGTCGAGTATCTGGGAAGACGGTAGCAATAGCCTTCTTCATTGCCAAATCTTGATCGGTGATGATAACAGTCGGTGCTTTGAAGTTCATTGCTTCCAGCCACACCCTAAACAACCATTCAAAAGAACTCTCGCTCTCGTCCCTTAACAAGGCGAACCCGAACAGGATGGAGTGATAATGATGATTGACGCCCGTGAAAGGAGCGAACGGCATCGAGTACTTGTTGGTACGGTATGTGGTGTCGAAAGTCACGACATCCCCAAAATGCTTATAAGCTAGCCTCGAACGACCGTCGACCCAAAAAATTGTGCTAACTCGATGCTCGTCGTCAAGTTTATAGTCGAAGGTAAACTGCGGGTCCTCCATCTGCATCCGTTTCAATAGGCTCATTGTCGCTTGCGCATCATTGAGGTCATACGCGGCTCGTCTATGGGTTCGGACCGCGTTCCGAACGTCTGTCGTGTTAAAGTTTAAATTTTGAATTCCCCCAGCCTGTTCAGCAAGAACATTAATCATGTCGGTAGGTCCTAGCCGCGCATCGCTCATTGTGTGAATTAGGCTCCTCGCGACCTTACCCATCTTCTTGTGTTGATGCATCTGACTCACCTTAGAAGGGGTTACTAACGGGTGATTGTGTGCCAGTTCCAGGCTGGTAATAAGCCAATGATCTTGTTTGGCTTTATAGCTTACGAACATCTTGACCTGGCAATTCGTGCGCGCAAAGCAATCCCGTCTTCTCCGCGCATACCCTATTTCGTCATCATCACTGTCATCGTTGCCTACGCGTGTCTCATTTTGCTGTGGATTTCTGCCCCTATGACACTCGTATAAGCGAGAGCATATCCTTTTTGTTACGTTGCTTGTTCTTGTAGTCTTTATTCTAATGCCAAAACCAACCCTCAATGAATAAGCTCGAAAACATTCTCCAGCTTCTTCCAACGTTTGAAAGGTTCGTCCTAGATACGGATCACTAGCATCTACGGGGGTGCTGGAGCTCGATACGAAATCAGACATTGTGAAAAAGACCTATGTAGAAATAGAATACGCTTATTATCTCAAAATTATCTTGACGATTAGACCGATTTAGGATACCATATACATAATCTCAAAAGTGTCTCCTATTTTGCTAATTATATATTTACTGAACATAACAAATTAAAATTACTAAGATAAACGGTAGCAAGATCACAAACTTTACCTTGCTTGAGTGATGCTTGAACCAAGTGTGTTACTCCAAGAAAAGCTTGAAGGGTGCTGAAAATGGAAGCAAGTGAATCTGAAAGCCCGCAAAAATTTTGCTGAAAGAACCGAGAATTAGGGAGACTTTCTACGCGACCAAGGGGACAGTTCTCGGGGCTCACGCCCGAGACTTTATAGGCGACCGAGAGGACAGGCCCTGACATGTGTCAGCCTAGAGATCGTCCGCCATACAGTATGGCGGACGCCTTTTTCCTGACACATGTCAGGAACAGAAAGGCGTCCGCGAGACTGTCTCGCGGACATGGGAGGAGGGCAAAAAGGTAAAACTCCCGTCCGCGAGACAGTATGGCGGACGGGTGCCAGTTTTGGAAAAAGGCGCGATCTGGACCGTCCATCTTTCAGGATGGACGGTCAGATCGCGCTAGCAACTTAACTCCATTTGCTAGCGCTATCAATGGATCAGCTCCCTATATCTATATATGTATATATATATATATATATGTATGTATATATATCTATATATGTATGTATATATATATATATGTATATATGTATATATATATATATATGTATATATGTATGTATACACACACACACACACACTATAAGAAACTGCCCCTTTAGCGATCGCAGCCGGCGGTTGTTAAAGGGGTAAGTGCAGTCGCTAAAAAATTTTGGCGAACGCATTCACTAATTGGTTGCTAATTTTAGCTACCACGTTGACCAAATTTAGCGACTGTTTTGGCAGTCGCGACATAGATTTTATAAATTAAATTATTTTCTATTTAGCGACCGGTTTTTCCAATTTAGCGACCATGCCCTGCGGTCACTCAATATTTTTTTGTTTTAAATTTGTTTTTCTTTAGCGACCGCTTTGTTCTGTTTAGCGACCGCGAAGTGCGGTTGCTAAACTTAGGCTTTGCTAAAAAAAATTAGGCCTGTTTTGACCTTCTATCCAAAACCTGTCCCAAAATCGATTCAACCTATCCAAAACCAATTCAACAACCTGTCCCAAAATCGATTCAACCTATCCAAAACCAATTCAACGACCGGTCCAAAAACCGATTCAAATCAAGTATATGAACTATAAACTATAAACTATAACCGATTCAAATCAAGTCTCGCATTCATTTGAATACGTCAATTTCGCAAAGCATCATTAAACAATAAACATATGTAATAAAATAAAGTATATGAACCAAATTTCAAAAATGAGTCAAGTATATGAACTCAAAGCTACACAAGTACAATCAATACATAATACCTCAATCACTATCACTAGCCGGCAGACCCACCAACTCCATCATCATCATCATCTTCTTCTTCATCCCTTATTGAAGGCACGTTCGATCCAACAATGTCCTCACCGCCCTGATAATCACCGGCACTAGGCCCAATATCACTCTGCATGAAGCCATACAAATGATTCAACATAACATATACAAATCAAGATCACAGATTGATGATGCTGAAAATGGTTCGATGCTACGTGGAGGTGCCACAAAGGATGCAGTCTGTGTCAGCTTCCAGGTAGGCAACGCGGGAGACAGCAAGGACGGCGTAAGGGCCGAGGGCAAGGCTCCCCAGACAGGTCGCGAGGGCTGGCAGCGCCGCGCAGGCCAGGGGACGACGAACAGGGGCGACAGCCGACGGTCCGTGACCAGGGCGCAGCGTCGAGGGTTCGTGGACGTGAGCCTAAGTGTGTTTCTCTCACTAGAATTCCAGAGAGAATGTCTTTCTAGAGAGAGAAAGTGAGAAGTCCAAAATGAGAGAAAGATCCTTGAAAAAGCTCCAAAGTCCATTATTTATAGGCGAAAATGTGCATGTGTCATAAATTGACATGTGTCACCCCTGGGAACGACACGTCGCCAGGGGGGCCAAAGCACTAATCCTCCGTTGGGACTGCCGGTCCCTAAGTTCGTGCTGCCCTGCCCTTGCGACATCTCTCTACCTGTCTGAGGAGACTGATCATGCCGCGGTAGCATGGTCAGAGTAGCCTGTTGCCCCAGCCTCCAGTCCAAGCCCTTACTGAATCCCACAGGCCTGGCAGCGGTGGGGAAGACCCGACGCCCAGCTGCCAGGTGGACTAGGCAAGATACCCTTTCGAAGACCTGCTCCCATCTCGGAGTGACCCGGGGGTCATAGTCCTTAGGGGTGCCGACGCGAGCCGCCAGTGCCAGAGCACGTAGGCCAGTCACGCAGGCACCCGGTGGAGATAGTGTCCCGGAGGAGTCGCATATCCCGCTGCGAAGGGTCCTCGTGCCGGAGCACGGAGCGAAGCCCCCCGGAATGAAGACGACGATGGCTTTCAGGTTGTGAGCCCATCCCATAAGCATATAACATGATTGTGGCGCATGGGCGTGGTGACAACTGTCGCGAGACCATACCTGGTGTCGAGGTACAAGTCATGGCAGTGTCACACAGGCTTGGTGAAGTGAGTGGTTCCAAGGGCACCGTTAGAGCGACAGAGAGCCCGGGGGGCACGGCTGTATCAGCGGCGCGGTGCAAGTGCGCGGCGGAGTGAGTGAGGTGCCGGGGGCACTGTAATGTGACAGAGAACGCCAGGGGGCCGCGACTATATCTTTGGAGCTGTGCATGGGCGCGACGGAGTGCAGGCGACGAGGGTCGCAGAGTAACTTCCTCCGAGCGACGGGGGTCGCGGAGTGGTGTCCGAGCAACAGGGGTCGTTGCGTGGATGGCGCGCGATCGTGAGTGACGGTAGTCATGGCGACAGAGCGGCCACAAGCGACGGTCATCGTGACGACGGAGCACGGTCGAGAGCGACGGTCGTCGTGACTATGGTGGAGAGCGGTCGCGAGCGACGGTCGTCTCGACTATGACGGAGCGCGGTCGCGAGCGACGGTCGTCTCGACTATGACGGAGCGCGGTCGCGAGCGACGGTCATCGTGACTATGAGCGAGCGACGGCGAGCGAGGGTCGTTGCGGTGACGGAGCACGGCTGAGAGCGATGGTCGTCATGACTACAGCGGAGCGCGGTCGCAAACGACGGTCGTCGATCGTCAAGGCAGGTGGCCGACCCCTTGGGGTGGCCGAGCCCCTATAGGGTGGCCGACCCCCAAGGGTGGCCGAGCCCCTCAAGGTGGCCGACCCCCATAGGGTGGCCGACCCCTTGAGGTGGCCGACCCCCAAGGTGGTAGGCACACCGAGGTCGCTTCACGAGCGGTTCACGTGACTTGAGCATGCGTTGCTTTGACCGGCTCTCGAGCGTTGAAAAGTTGACCGCTGACTGGGTGATGTGTCGTGCAAAGTGGGTCCCTTAGCGGGTCCTGGGGTGCGACCAGAATAGGGTATGAACACAGATTAAATGACCACAATACGTAACTACTTGAGAAAATTAGTATTACCTGAAATCTGGGTCCGGGCATAAGAAACCTTGTCAGATCATGTTCGTAATTTTTTCTTCAAAAAGTTTGTCTAAGCTCTATTTATCCATCACTTCAACTTGAGGACCGCTACAACTGCTTGCGCCTGATGACTGAGCTCTGCCTAGCAACGAACGTGCGAATTGATGAGGGTGGCCGAGCATACGGTCCTTCTTAGGACCCCTTGTAGCTTCTGACCAAAAAGAGACCTCGTCAATTGCAAGGCTACTGTCTGCTTGGGAGTTGGCCTGAACTTTTTCTTTATATGAACTCTGGATAAGAAAATAACAGAAATGTTAAAGGAATGCAACTGGTTGCAACGAAGAAGCATACAATAGGAATGCAAAAAGTAACACAAAAGTTGTGTGCTCACCGCAAACTGCTCTGCGCTATCAGAAACCCACTTTCCATTTTTTTTCTTGTGTGTGTGTGTGTGCTCAAAGCTTTGGAGCATCGTAGGGGGCCTTTTTACAGGGTCGTCTTCTCTTAACTTCAGATGGTGCACAACATATGGACGGGATCCGACACTATGCTTCATCTTGTTCTAGCTACTCGCCATATCCTTGCCTCGCTCACTCGGGTTCGAGCATTCTACTGTACCCCAATGATCCACCATTCGCCTCCACATGGCTTTTGAGAAGTACTCGGGGTTGCAGTCCTTGGCCATGGAAATATCAGTTGCACCCGCCCGAGCTAGCGCCTGACTCCTTACATTGAGCATCCATTTCTTATAATTTTCTAAACAGTGCCACTTCCAGGCTTGTCTCCCGAGTTCTTGGTCTCCATCGGACTCAAATTTGAAGTAGTCCTGAACTCAATTCAATACAATTTCAAACAAGATTAGCAAGAAAAATTTAATCATCATTGAATTAGGGTTAATCAATGTTAATTAGGGCTGTTGGCAGCAGTGTGGTGGCCCAATTTTCACGATCAGTCGGCGTTGGTGGTGTGGTATTGGTTGTCGGATATGGTGGGTTGTGTCAAAAAATGGTGGGTGGCTGTTGGCGACAGTGTGCTGCCCGTTGATTGTTCGTGGGTTGAAGATTAACTGGCATTGGTGGCCTGCAGTGGGTCGAAGATCGATCATCGATGGTGTTGACCAACCAATCGAAGAACCATTTGTCATCTTTTAAGATCGGTGGGCGTTAGTGGTTGCCAGGTATGGTGGGTGGCGGCAACGGGCGTTTGGTGGTCGTTGGAAGTCTTTGCTGGCCGGTTATGGTGGGTTTGCGACAGTGACAATGGATGGCTGTTGGAAGAGCCAGAGAGTTTAGCCGGCACCGATAATGAAATGGAGTTTTTGGGCTGGGTGGTTGGTGCCCATTGGTTTGTGGTGGGTCATCGTAGTCTGATCGGTTATTTTTTTGACAGGCGATGGCCGGCTGTGGTTGCCACGGTGGTGGGTAGTTTGGCTGAGGAGGGTAATGGCGCCAGTGATCCAGGTGGCGGCTAGTGCGTGGCAGTCCAAATAGGAGCAACTCCAATACATTTTGGCTGTACAATTTACATTACTGATTGTAATATTTAAACTCTCCAATTTATTTTTTGAAATGAAATTTGTGGATGTTGTTTTCAGTTTATGTAGTTTACGATTTACGAAAAAAAATCAAAATTTAAAGTTATCATTTAGAGATCAATGGATATAATAGCCAAATCAAAGAAGATCATAATATATAATGGCATTGGTGGCTCCGACCGTGCTGGATAGTCGAGATGGTGAAGGGCAGTAGTTACCAGCGGGGTGTGTGTGTTTGCATGTGTCTGCTAGGGAGGGGAGGGGGAGAGAGAGTTATGTGTGTGTGTGTGTGTGTGTGTGTGTGTTGTGTAATGACTTAGAAATTTTTAAATTAATGGAGTTTAATGATATTTAGGAGATTGTAATTTATATTTAATGATAGAATTATGGTCAAAGTGATTAGGAATAATACAATGACAAAATCGCACATGCATCGCAAACCAAAGTCTCAAGGAATCATGTTAATACTCTCAGGAGTCCTTGAAAGTGATGTTGCCACTATTTTTCAGGTATTCTAGTGATAATGCTGCCCCTAAGAATGCACCATAGATATTTCTGTCTTTTGCTACCAGCCTATCCCTTCTTTACAGGGAAGATGGGAGGGAACAAGAGCTACCATATTCCTCAAGTCGGTGAACGGAAGAATTGATTCTGCCATGTCTTGAGGTTGATTAAGGGAGTGATGTTCATGGAGAAGGATTGTTCAGGGGAAAAAAATGATATGTAGGGTTGGCTGTTTATATGGTAAGATTTGTACTGTGATACAAGCCAGCAACAAACAAGGGAACAAACTCAGACAAATGAGTAAAAATGGAAAAGAAAGACGAATTAGCAGTATAAATAGGAATCCTAGGTCTAACTTCTAAGCAAGCGAACAGCAGAAATGGAATCCGATTGAAGATCTTGTTTTTTATATTTTGATTCTCTCTTGGATGCTGAACTAGGATTTTCTAGCATTTAAAAACTCAATAAGTAGTGCATTTCTCCAATTGATGAATTAGAGGGGTAGACAATGTCCTCAATTATTTCAAGGCTCAACCTGGAAGAAGGAACAAAAAGAAGATCCAGTGATTGATAGAGATGACATTTTCTTTATGCAAACTTATATGACTGATATGTTCTTTATGCAAACTTAAAGGAAGCCAGTGATTGAAGTTCCATGGATATAACTTATTTGACAAGCTTTAGAAAAAAGTTTGAAGATCTGGTCATAGAGTAGCACCCTCCTTTTATTTCAAGCAGAACACAAAACGTAATCTTGCGTGACTTGTTAGATTTGACGCTAGAGAAGACATTTTAACTCGTTTTATTCGTCACAGAAACATCTGCATTCTCCTAGCTCGGTGAGTAGACATCTCTAGTAATGTGGGCAATAAAAGCATCGAGCTCCATTCGACTAATGCCTCCATCATTCACTGATTTCCTAACTTCAACGCCCAATTCCACCTCCCTCTCCCTTATCTTATCTCCTTCTTTTGATGCCATCAACGTTTTAACAACTTCTTGAATTCTTGATGATGGCACTAACTTATCTCGACAATCCCAATCCCTAACAGCAATGCCAGCTCTTAGTACCTTTGTTAGTAGCATGGCGTTTCGTGGCTAGTCTGAATGCATAGGCCATGCCGCTATGGGCACTCCCATGCTCATGCTCTCCATGCACGAATTCCACCCACAATTACTCATGAACCCACCCGTCGACTGGGCACCCCAAAATCTCCATTTGGGGTGCCCAGTCTCGCACCACCATCCCTTTTCCTTTAATTCTCTCTTCATATCCTTCTGGCAGTTTAGATTTTCTCACTTTACCGGTCTTTTTTCCCGTGTCAGCATCCCTCAATACCCAAATGAACCTCTGCTCGCTTTCTTCTAAGCCAAGTGCCAACCCTTGGATTTGTTCATCGGTTAATGAAGTTGTCGTTCCAACTGACAAAAATGACGCTATTTGGCTCTTGTTTGTCAAGCCACCTTAAACAACTGTGGAGCTGATTTGAATTCTTGTGATCAAATACGGCGGGATTGAAGGTTCCAATAGCCTATGACTTTGTATTACCACTAATTTCTTCTTTCGTAAGCAAGTCAATGTATTGACCTTCTATTGCTCTGCATGTGTTATAAATGGTACCGCTGTTGAATTTTTGGTAATGATCTTTGAATTCTAATTCAGTGATATCTAGAGAGGAACAATCCTCCGGAGAGGGACGTTCTTTTAGTATTTTGAACTCGACAGGGAAAGGTCTTTCCATCGCCTCCCATAAGGACCAAAAGATATGGAATGCCGAGTCACTCCGAAACGTGTAGGCCTCTCCACTTTGTATCAAGTTGACGTCTTGAATGACCCAAGGCATTAGATAGTCGTGAATAACAATAATCCTTTGAACGGTGGAGAAAGAGTGGATAGTAGTTTGGAAACCCGTTCACGGAGGTGGTACGTATCCTCGAATAACCGAGAGCGGTGTGAAGGGAAGTTAGTAAGAAAGGGCTGGTGGTCTAATGAAGGAGGGGAGCCAGGAGGCTTTTTGAATTCGTGGAAATGGACATTGGGGATGGAAACAGGAAACTTGGGTTGGAGGCTGTCGATAGGGATGCTTACATAGTGGACTTGTATATGTTTGGGGGAGATGAGGCGGGAGAGGTGGAAAAGTTGGTTTAGATGACCTTGCGCTGGAATTGGCACCATGATCACGGCCACTTGAGCGTTGTTATGGTGGCTTCAATAACTGGCCATTTCAAAGCTCTAGAGTATACTGTGAGGTTCATTGTTATGTTTAGCTGGGATTTTATAGGAGACTAGGGAAAAACAGTTGCAGTAGCAGGGGGCTCAACATGCCAAGGTATTTTTAATTAATATTCTAGACTAGGGAAAACAGTTGCAGTAATAGGGGGTTCAGCCCCACCATGACTCATCATCGATGGTTAGAACGGCAAGCATAGCTCACAATCACCATAGCCCTAGCTCGCCAACTATAATAGAACTATGTAACTAAGGTTCTGGTGGCATGACGAGGTGGTGATCTTAATTAAGTTTGTGCATTTTCTTCTAGTATCGCTGACATTTAGCAGCAAGAATGAGATTCTAGCTCACCACAAGAAGGACTTTTAGAGACGGACAATTTCGTCGCTAAAAGACCTATATCCGTCGCTAAAGGTTTTAGCGACGGACATCCCGTCGCCAAAAGTCCGTTGCCTATAAGCCCGTCGCTAAAAGTTTTGCGACAGAATTTTGCAGTCCATCACCTAAAAATCTACTTTTAGCAACGGACGTATTAATACAATTAGCCATGGAAATATTTTCAGTATTTTAATTAATTTTTTTTCAAAATAATTTATCGCACAAAATATTTAGCGGTGGAAAATTAACTTTTACCGACGGATACCGTCGCTAAAGTAAACCTTTAGTGACGGAATTTTTTAATCAGCCCTTATTAGCCCTGGTTGGGGTGTCGAGAGTTTTTTTTGCTTAATACTGGTTGGAACCCATATGTTGAATGGCAAGCGTTAATTAGGGTGAATTAGGGTTAATTAGAGTGAATTAGGGTTACTTAGGGATGTGTTAGGGCTTAATCGGCGTTAATTAGGTTTATTTTTTTATGGTTACCCCAAAAGGCTTGGCCAACGTCGTGTGATAAGTACAGTCTGTTCCACGTCAGTGGCAAACGTCGTGCTTCATGATTCTCTTCCGCGAAATGACTCCCTAAAAAGTTGTTACCATTATCCAAGGAATAACAGAAGCTACTCCAAATAAATTAAATCCATCAATTACTGAAAATAGAACAGGTAAACAGAGCTGCAAAAGCATCATGTCATCCGGTTAAGGAGTTCACTTGCATGATCCGGCCATCTTATACAAGCCAATAGTGAATAAGTCGATATTCAACGAGTTACTAACCGAAAAACAAAGAAACTGAATAGCAAATAAAATCAGTCCTATATTTGTAAAAAGAACTCAAAGCAAAGGAACTTAACTTCATTGTTCTGCCAAAGACAAAATACGCGTGGAGGGATTTAATTTCCCTGTGACTCCCGACTACCAATCAAAGGGGCTAAGGTATCAATTTCTAAAACTTCACATTACAACAATGTCTTTGTCCAGAAAAAACACTTCGACATCACAATAACTTGTACGACAAAAAAATAATTCTACTTAACTATAATCAGAATAATTCAACAAATCAAAGCAAATGTCAAGAATATAACACTATGCAGGACATGGGGGGTTGATGAAACAGGGATACTACTAATTAATTAGAAGAGAAATCAAGTTTGTAAGTATTGAGGGATTGGTATACTACGTAGAATGTACATAAACATAGACATGTAAGTTTTGCATTTAATGCAATAAAGGAACTTTCACCAAAAAAAATCAGAATAATTTTAACATGTAACAAAAATAATTTCTACTGAAAAATTAAAAATTCTAACATTTTAATTAAATACGTAAAAGTGGGGGGCGGCGGGCAGCCGGGGATGCGGGGGGACTGTTGGCCGGTAGTGCAGTGGCCGGTTGACAGGGGTTGCGGGCGATGGCCGGTGGGGCAATGGGTCAGTGGGGCGTGATGGAGGTTGGGGGTGGAGGGGGATTGCAAGAATGGTGGTTAGGATGGAGGGGGAAAGATCGGCGGCGTGTTGGCAGCAACGGCGCGGGGGAAAGAGAGAGAGAGAAAGAGAAGAGAGAGAGAGAGAGGAAAGTGACGGTGCAGGAGAAAACATAAGCCCTTTTAGGTTTTATGAAAATACTTTTAGCGACGTATTATACCGTAGCTAAAAATCCGTCTCTAAAGTGATATTTAGCGACTGACTTTTAGAGACAGAATAACTTCTGCCTCTCAAAATTATAAAAACTATTTTAAAAAAAGATTTAGCGACGAAATACAAGCCGTCGCTAATTGTATTTCCAAAATTCGACTAGAATTAAAAATTCTGGAAAATTTATTTAGCGACGTAAAACCGTCGGTATTGACCCGTCGCTAATGTTGTCAGGTACGGACAATTCCGTCGCAAAAAACTTTTAGTGACGGGTAGTACTGTCGCTAAAAGTATCTTATAACGACGGAAAGGACTCCGTGGTTAAAAGTCCGTTGCTAAAGACAATTTTTCTTGTAGTGGGCTGAAAGGATCAATGACGATAAAGTTTTATGAGCTAATAAAAAGATAAAATGAAGTTTGAATAAAGGAAAGTGCAATTTGAAAGCATCAAAGCCACTGTTGTTAATAACTTTAAGATGGTACTTCGCACTCTAATCAAACAATCTTCCATTCTACGTAGACATCCATGTATATGGTGCAAGTTTAAACATACACATCTCTCTCTCTTAAACCAGCATTTACTCAAACAGCCACCATGAGAGCTTTATTATGGTGGCTTCTGCTATGGTGGCTTAGATAACTGGCCATTTCAAAGCTTTAGAATATACTGTGAGGTTCATTGTTACGTTTAGCTGGGATTTTATAGGAGACTAGGGAAAAACAGTTGCACTAATAGGGGGCTCAACAGCCCCACCATAGCTCATCATCCATAGTTAGAATGGCAAGCATAGCTCACAATCACCATAGCCCTAGCTCACCAACTGTAATAGACTATGTAACTAAGGTTGTGGCGGCATGACGAGGTGGTGATCTTAATTAAGTTTGTGCATTTTCTTCTAGTATCGCTGACATTTAGCAGCAAGAATGAGATTCTACCTTCTTATTTTTCTATGGGCTTAAAGGATCAGTGAAGATAAAGTTTTATGAACTAATAAAAAGATAAAAGGAAGTTCGAATAAAGGAAAGTATAATTTGAAAGCATCAAAGCAACTGTTGTTAATAACTTTAAGCTGGTACCTCACACCCTAATCGAACAATCTTCCATTCTACATAGACATCCATGTATATGGTGCAAGTTTAAACATACACATCTCTCGTGCACCAGAAAAGCATTTACTCGAAACAGCCATCATGAAGCAAGCCTGCCATTTCGGTCAGCGATCACACCTTGGGTGTTTTCTGGAACCTTGGTCAGTGATCACACCTGGGGTGTTGTCTTGAAGCATGAGCAACCGTCAATACACGTTTCATGGAATAATCACTTCATGATCAATTATCAAGTTTTACAGGCCTCATAGCTGTGGTATTATAGTCATGCCTTCATAGTGACACGTAAAGTAGCCAGAAAATACGCTCACTTGAGTGGATAAGCAGAAGTACATGTCTCGAGTGAAAATACGCTCAATGTTTGTAATCTGGTTTCATCGCAAGAAATGTACAATGTTTTATGTAAGCTAGATCATACAAAGCACGCGGCATGCCTAAGAAGGATGTATAATGGAGACATGGTAGAGCCAATATTTGTTTATAGCTAGGAATGATGTAATACTCCAAACCTTGATTTTTGTCCAGCCAGTTAATTTGTTTTTAGTAACGATTTTCATACGCAATATTTAGCGTTGATTTGCATGAGTGAAACTTTTATTGACAACCTTTAGCGACAAATTTCTTGAAACCATAAGTGATAAATTAATGATAGCAGTTATAGGTTCTATTGATTGAGGTCTTTAGTGACAGTTAGCGTAAACGATATTTTTTGAGAAATCTTTAGCGACTTTTTTTGACGCGGGCTACATTAGGCAATTCAAGATAGTTTAAGGAATAGTTAAAAATTTAAATTTAAGTTGGGACTAATGAAAAAAGATTACAAAATATGAATTTATTTTAAAAATATTGTCGACTCTATAATTTTCGAAAACATGGAACGAAGGAGGGGAATTAGGGAGAAAATTAAGTTGTCCTAAATGGGAAATTCAGTTACCATAGAGAATGAGCAGATTGCTCTTTTTGTTACAATAGAGAGAGAAAAAAAGAGAGGAAGAGAAGAAAATCTACTCAAAGAAAGAGAGAGGAGGCTGATGGTTTCGGATTCTGGCGTAGCGAAAATCTTCGGTAAGCTCTCTTGCCTTTATTCAACGTCTTGGTGTGTGTATTACTGTATATGGGTATTATATGTGTGGCGTTGGAGCTGCGATGGGAGTGCAACAGCGTGTATATTGTTTATGAGTGTGTAGGTGGGTAAGGTACAAGGGCAGAGAGATGCCACGTGAGGTTGGGTTTGTTATGTGTTTGTGTAGCTGTAATGGGAGAGTATGATATTTGGTGAGATGGAAAAAGGGGGCTGCATGGGTGAAATGTGCCGTGTGTGGTTTGGAAGGGAGGAGAACCCACTGCTATGAGGCAGTGGGTGTAGAATGTGCTGTGTGTGATTGTGTGTGAGTGTATTGGTGTAGTGTGTGAGTGTTGTGTATGTGTCGTGCGTTTGTGTGTGGGTGTCTGTGTGTGTAAGTATGTGCATATACAGCAAGTAGAAGGGCTGCCATGGTTGATGCGCTTGTGTGAGTGAGTGTAGAACAAGAAGAAGCCATTGCCGTGAGGCAGTGAGTGCAGTGTGTGCATGAGTTGTGTTTATGGATTTTGTGTGATTGTGTGTGTTATGCATGTATGGGTGTATGTTTATATTTAGTGTGTGTATATGTGTGTGTGATGGAGTGAATTTATGGGTGTGCAGTGAAGATGAGTGCGTGTGTGTGTGTGTGTGTGTTACTGTCTGCCGTGAATGTGTTTGTGGGTGTATTGTCAGTGTATGTGCTTTGGGTGTGTGATTATATGTGAAAATGGTGTTGGTAAATGTGTGTAAGTGGTGTGTGTTTTGTAAGTGTATATGTATAGAGGGGGAGTGAACAGTCGTGTTGTAAGTATGAGTGGTCTGTGCGTGGGCAGAAAGTAAGGAAGAAGAAGGCAGTGAAATGGGTTCATGCTGTAAGGTGGTATTTGTGCATGCATAGTTGTACCACGTGGCTGTGAGGTATCGTGCAATTGTCGTAAATTGCTGAAATTTTACAGGAAGTTTTTAGGGTAATATTAGAATTACTGTCAAAATTTTATATTTTTTTGATATCGTTTGGTATTTTTAATATTTTCCGCAAGTTCAGTTTTTCTAAAATTTGTTTGGAGTTTTTAAGATTCTTGTTAAATTCAGGGAAAATTTTAGTAATATTCTTATAGTATAAAGAAGACTCAATTTCAGTTTCGTAAACTTTCTAGTTGATTTGGTACTGTTACCCATTTCGCATTTGATATAGCAAAACAGATGATTTTAAAATGATTTTGATACTTTTTAAATTCTGATTTTAATTTCTGTATATTTCTTATATATTGTAAAGTTATTACAAAAAATACGAGTCTTTGATTTGAGCTAGCTAATTAATGGTTATATTTGGGCTTTTCTTGTATTTAAAGAAAGTATTTTAATTAAAAATATTCAAAAATTTAGAAAATTTATATTTTGACTTTTTATAATGCTTTAAGTTATAAAAGTGTTTTATTATAATTTATTATCAATTTTGTGTTATTATTAAGCCTTAAAGAGTGTGTCGGGTTTCTGGCTAGATTGACCGTATCGGAGACCTGCTTTGGCTTGCGTTATTCTGAGAGTAGGAGTGAGCAGCGTTTGGGCAATTTGGTACTGGGTTGATGATATTGTAGGGTTAGAATGTATTCTAAGATGGAATTGCTCAATTTAGGTTGATTCAGAAGGATTCGGATTGAGGTTGCTTAGCTTAGCAAAGCTTCATATCGAGATAAGGAATTCCATCTGAACCCTACTTCATCGCTCTGAATTCAAGTGTTTTATTATAACAGTTTTACAAATTCCACTGAATTCTGATTTTAAGATTGTCATTAAAATGTAAGCGATTCTACTCGAGACCTAATTTCTCGTAATTGATTTCATATGTTTTATTCTGATTTGCTATTGAATTTCATAGAACTTCGATTTTGTCATAAAAATGTTTTGAAAATTGCCCATGAGACCTTATTTTGAGCCTTAAAGTGATCGTTTGAAATTCTTTCAATACTTTGTTTGTTTTCTTGATTCGATTATCGTACAACGTTTATTACTTCTAAACATTGACATGAGATAGTAAATATGAGACATTATAAGGATAATGTGTACTATTGGTATTATAAGTATGGTCTGTTCGGTTTAAGTTGATGCTTGTATCTAAATGGACTAGTTAGTATACATATGATTATGTAGAGTGTATCTGAGCACTGCCGAGGTGGGTTTGCTAATTTGTACTGCTGATACTCAACGTCTTATGTTCTGTTTTATTGTATTTGAAATATTTTGGAATGTCTATTGATTTGAGGGATTGAGTTGATACTTTTTTCCTATATCTATATCGAGATGCTCTAGTGTTTATTAAAAGTTTTTTTTAAAAAAACTGTTATTTGACTTCAAATATAAAAGCGATCAAATCCCATTGTTTTAATTCTTGAGTGACCTTACTGAGCTCTTAAAAGCTAACACTCGTTAGACTTCTTTTCCGCAGGTGATAACCAAAATTAGGTTGCCTAAGTATGGATTAAAGTCGAGCGAGAGAATTTGAATTTAAGTTTTAGTTTTGATCATTAGAACCCCAACATGGGTGAACTTTTGTAGCTCATTATCAGAATCAACCTTATTATTATACTAACTTATTAGAACATAGTATTGACTACTATATCTTCAAAACTACTATCTAATGTGAATATAAAAACTCATATACACACACACACACACACACACACACACACACACACACACACACTACAAGAAACTGCCCCTTTAGCGACTGCAGCCGGCGGTTGCTAAAGGGGTAAGCGCAATCGCTAAAAAAATTTAGGGATCGCATTCACTAATCAATCGCTAATTTTGGCTACCGCATTTACCAAATTTAGCGATTGTTTTGGCGGTCGCTAAATATTTTTTTGTTTTAAATTTGTTTTTCTTTAACAACCGTTGTGTATAATTTAGCGACCGCTTTGTTCTGTTTAGCAACCGCGATGTGCGGTTGCTAAACTTGGGCTTCGCTAAAAAAAAATTAGGCTTGTTTTGACCTCCTATCCAAAACAAATTCAACAACCTGTCCCAAAATAAATTTAACCTATCCAAAATAAATTCAACAACCTATCCCAAAACCGATTCAACCTATCCAAAACCAATTCTACAACCGATCCAAAAACCGGTTCAACCTTTCAATGCATTCATTCAAAAATCAATTCAACCCCCTGTCCCGCATTCATTCAAATAACTTGTCCAAAACCTATCTACTCTACAAAATAAGACACAAGTCTCGCATTCATTTGAATATGTCAATCGCAAAGCATCATCAAACTGTCACTAACCGGCAGACCCATCATCATCATCTTCTTCTTCATCCCTTGTTGAAGGCAAGTTTGATCCAACAATGTCCTCACCGCCCTGATAATCACCATCACTAGGCCCAATATCGCTCTGCATGAAGCCATACAAATGATTCAACATAACATATACTAATCAAGATCACAAATTAAATGACCACAATATATAACTACTTGAGAAAATTGGTATTACCTAAAGTCTGGGTCCGGACACAAGATAACCTTGTCGGATCATGTTCGTAATTTTTTCTTCAAAAAGTTTGTCTAAGCTCTCTTTATCCGTCACTTCAACTCAAGGACCGCTACAACTGGTTGCGCCTGATGACTGAGCCCTGCCTAGCAACGAACGTGCGGATTGACGAGGGTGGCCGTGCATACAGTCTTTCTTAGGACCCCCTATAGCTTCTGACCACAAAGAGACCTCGTCCACTGCTAGGCTACCGTCTGCTTGGGAGTTGGCCTGAACTTGTTCTTTATATGAACTCTGGATAAGAAAACAATGGAAATGTTAAAGGAATGCAACTGGTTGCAACGAATAAGCATACAATGGGAATGCAAAAATAACACAAAAGTTGTGTGCTCACCGCAAACTGCTCCGCGCTCTCAAAAACCCACTTCCCATATTTTTTTTTTTGTGTGCTCAAAGCTTTGGAGCATCGTAGGGGCCTTTTTGCAGGGTCGTCTTCTCTTAACTTCCGATGGTGCACAGCATATAGACGGGATCTAGCATTATGCTTTATCTTGTTCTGGAAACTTGCCATATCCTTGCCTCGCTCACTCTGAATCGCTCATTCTGCTGTACTCCAATGATCCACCAGCTGCCCCCACATGGCTTTTGAGAAGTATTCGGGGTTATATTCCTTAGCCATAGAAATATCTGTTACACCCAGTGTTATTAAAAGCGCGCCTAGGCGCCAGGCGCAGCAAGGCTCACATAGAGCGCCTCGCCTAGGCCTAGGCGCAGCGCGTTCAAGGAGGCGCGCGCCTCGTGCGCCCAGGCGCCAAGGCGCTAGGCGCGCAGCGGGGGTGGAGGCGCCAAGCTAGGCGCCAGACTTTGTAGCCGTTGGATTTTGTTCACATGGGTGGTGGGCCGTCAATTTTCTTTTTCCTGTTTGTCTTTACTAAGTCAAGACCCCCTTCTGATTCACGCCCAAGCTCTCTGTCTCTCTCGCGGTCTCTCACCTCGCGTCGCGACCCAAGAATCAAAGACCCAAATCAGTTCTTCGCCATCGGCCGTCGCACTCCTGTCTCTGCTTGCCGGCGCATCCCTCTTTTCCTCCGGCGTCTGCGCTCCAGTCGCTGGCCTGCAGCGCCTGCTTCAGCCGCCTGCTGCGCTGCTCTTCAGTCGCCGGCACATCTCTCCTTTCCTCCGGCGTCTGCGCTCCAGTCGCTGGCCTGCAGCGCCTGCTGCCCTGCTCTTCAGTGCCCCTTCGAAAAAGTTTGGAACTTTGGTTGCTGACTTGTTAGGTAACCAGTTGGGTTTTCAAACTTGATGTTAGCTTTGAATTTTTTTTCATTTAGCACAAAAAGATTTTTGGCTGCCATTTGAACAGCAGAATTGTTTCTTGCTGATTAATATCGATAAATACTTGATAAATGTGGTTTGTAATATGAGCAGTTATGCTTGAAAAGTAGCTTTAGGAAATGTATTTTGAGAGGTGTTTGTGAAAGCAATTGATTGTACGTAACAACAATTGAGTGTCAATTGCAGCAAATTTTTTCCTCTTTTAGTTTACGAAATTGACTATGTAGACGGTTGTTTGATTCCATTTGAAGAAAGTGTTGCTGCCTTGGCTCTTAGCGATGATGAGGATGGTGGTGTTATGTTCACTTAGTGTTTGGTGATTTGTTATTTGTCAGCGGATTTAAAACTTCTCTTATGTTGGAAACTTGTCAAATTATTGCGTGATGGAACTTGAAACTTTTTCTAATGTTTGGAAGTTTGTTAATTGTCTTGTTCTTATTTTTTTTTACATAATTTATTGTTTTAGTGTATTATTATTTAATTATTTTTATTTAATTTAATATTGCGCCTCGCTTCGAAAAGGCGCGCGCCTGCGCTTTGCGCCTTGCGCCTAGGCTCCGGGGACCTTTTGCGCCTTGCGCCTAGGCTCCGGGGTGCGCCTGCGCCTTTAATAACACTGGTTACACCTGCCCGAGCTAGCGCCTGACTCCTTGCATTGAGCATCCATTTCTTATAATTTTCTGAACAATGCCACTTCCAGGCCTGTCTCCCGAGTTCTTGGTCTCCGTCGGACTCAAATTTGAAGCCCTAATACACAAGCTAGCGTGTAGTTAAACGGTGGTAGAGGAGATGTGTTTGTCGTGGTGGAGCCGCTTTTGGTTCTTGAACATAGGAGTTTAGAAAAAACTGTTGAGTATCAAAAAAATGAAAAAAAAAATAGAACAAAAGAAAAATAAAAAAGAAAAACAAAAGTAAAAACCAATTATACAAACTGCTATTAAACAACTTAGCAGTTTTGTATAATAAAAAAAAAGAAAGAAACTCAAAGAGGTTTTGATTTTATTTTTTTTTTTTTTTGAAAATAAAAGCTAAAAACTGAAAGGCGTTTCAAACATACCCAACTTCTTGGTCATTTTCATACAAAATCGGTTTTAGTACACTTTATTCAACCATTATTCATAATTTAAAGAAATTTTGCTAATACAGCTTAAGCTGATTTCGATGAGTTAATATGATTTAATCTAAAATTTGCTTTTCAGAATCAATATCAAACAAGCTCTAAATTGGATGTATGTGACAGCCGAAGAATATTTGGTCATTTGGAGGGTTAAATAAGGGAAAACTTTTTCCCTTTTTTAAATGAAATGGATTGTGGAAGATTGGTCACTAGAAGTTACATTAGTAACACCTTTTAACTTTTGCGGATGAAAGAGTTCGAGTTTAGCAAAACAATGTGCATGTTCATTCTTTTGTTTCCTTCAAAGATAAAGTGCAACTAGTAGCAGTCCAATGGTAAAAAAAAAATATAGAGAAGTAGCGGTAACAGAAATGGTGACCAAGAGAATGATGTAACTAAGTGGGTCTAACTATGCAACATATGAAAAATACGTGGGAGCTCGAGCGTCCAAAAATAGAAATTATTAAAATTTGCGTACATGAGTAAACAACAAAATATATATATATATATATATATATATATATATATATATATATATATATATATATATATATAAGAGATACACGCGTGTGTCTGCATGAGATAAAACTATTTACAATTTTATTCAATAAAATGAATTGCTATGTTAGAAATGTTAAACCTTGAGCATAGGTCAATTAAGTTCAATATGTAAATGAAGAAACTTGAAGCACTCTAAGCTGAACTCAATTTGACTCATATAAACTCAATGAGACTCATTTACAATCTCCCTCCAATATGCTTCTTTAATTGTACTAAAACAAAACACTTATCTAGATAAATCCGAAAAATCCCTTACGGGTTAAACTAGTATAGAGTCCATTTACATGAACGCGATCGACTACTTTTATCCTACAGATTTTTAGCGTGACACAAGAAATTAGTCAATCTCATAAATGATAAATCCTAATTTGTGTAACTCTGTTCAACTAGCGGTTAGTTCTAAGAGTTACGCGGAGCCAATGATAGTCAAATGGCCCAAGAGCAAACCTCTAAGACAAGAAATGATTATACCATCTCTAGACAATTAAGGGTGAAACAAATCACGTACAACTCCAACAAGCTTTTATTTCAAAAAAGAAAATTTGCATTTATTGATAGCTAACTTTTAGAATTAAAAGCCCCGGCGCTCATTCTTTTAAGTTTATCAGCTCCATATCATTGTGTTGCAGCTCTTTAACATGGCGACATAACCAGAAATAGAAGTGCTCCACCTCCCTTACTTTCAACTAATTGCAATTAGTTATGAACAAAATTTGGCTCTTATCCGGGTTGTAGAAATCTTCCTTCAATTCTATGTATAGTGACAATCAATAGTCGCTAAATATTTCTAGTTTCTTTCCTCCTAACACTTTCAACGACAATTATTAGCAGCACGTTTCTAGCGTCACTACATAAAAGTCACTATAAACATTTAGAGACAATTTATTGTCGCTATATAGGAAGTAGGAGGAATATTCCTCCGATTAGGATAGCAGCCAAAATTTTTCCACGAGTTATTGTACTTTTATTTGATTTGCTTTTAACTCATTTGCATTCATTTAATTGGAGAACGGAGGGCAACTTTAAATCCTCTAAACATATTAAAGCAACTTTCAAGGTATAGCCTTTCATTTGAAGCAACCTAACGCTCTGAAAAGAAGATAAGAAGAAATGTTAGTGAGGGCTCAAATTTAACTGCGTTTTTAGGTTGCCAAATGATGAAAGTGTTGTTGTCATCTCGATAAAGGAAATAAACAAATGAATTGTCTAGAAATGACAGATTTGTACATGAGTTTGAGTAAAGTCATCGAGTTTCCAATATCATTCATCCTAAAAATTATATACTTCCTTGGCTAGAAATAAAATTGCTTTAGGAAGGAAAACCAATCACTAAGGTGGAGTAAATCCTTTAGAATTAATTTTCTAAGACATAGTAAAGCATTTCAATTTTTGAGCCAATTGACATGACTTATAATTCAATTTAAAAGCCAATCGATACCAGTTTTTCAGATCCTTGATTTTTATTTTTATTTTTTTGGCTTGCATATTCTGCAAGAACATGAATGGGAAAATCATGGTTAAGATCACAGATAAAAG
Organism: Escallonia herrerae; assembly: GCA_033070095.1. Lineage (NCBI taxonomy): Eukaryota > Viridiplantae > Streptophyta > Magnoliopsida > Escalloniales > Escalloniaceae > Escallonia > Escallonia herrerae. Next base: position 370,408 of record JAVXUP010000487.1, on the reverse strand, counting down.
AAGTCAAAAATCGAATTACCGTAAGATACTGATTAAACCAATAAATCCAAGCCCTTACACTTGATTTTAAATCATTATCTGTCAAAACAATTTTACTTAGGTTGTGTTTGATAACGCAATTAAGTACTTAAAATGTAAAGTTTTCAATGATTTTTAATTAAATGTGTTTGATAACGTTAAATCTTGAATCACTTAAAAAATTAATCCCTACCAAAAGTAGACTAAAATTTTAAGTCATAGTGGACTTACTTAATGTTGATCACGTAATTCTAAGTGAGATGGTTAAAAGTTATTTAATATATTTTTGTTTAAAAAATAATTATCACCACGATGCCGCCTCAATTAATTTATTGACAACACCGTCTCCACCACAATACAACCACCATTATAACCATTATTTCCTCTTACTACTACCATCACAATTATCACGACCTAGCCACTATTATCAACACCATCGATACCACCACAAGGACACCGCCACCTCCACCATAACATCGATATTGTCACCATGTTTACTTTCACCAAAATCATTTAAAGATCCACCACACTACAACCGACAGTCATGTCGCCGTCCATCGTTATCATTACAATTACCAACACTACGTCTTCAACGACCATTACCGCCATTATTGACACATTTTCGTCGATGCCACTGCCGTCGCCACCACCATCACTACTATTCCATCGTCACTGCTGCCACTACCACCACCCACACAATTTTAGCTTTCAAAAAAAAGTTATAAAGTACATAAACAAATGCAGAATTTTGATAAAATGAATAAATTTATAAATAAATAATTTTCAAACATCTATTTTTAGTTTACCAAACAAGTTAACTTATTTTCAGTAAAAATTCAGTAGCTTAAAGTTTTCAATTTTAGGAATTTAGTACTTAACTTTTTTAGCACTTAAATTTCAGTTTTATTAAACAGCTCCTTTAATCTTTTTACAAAGTGTCCAATTTAATCTTTTTTTAGAATCAATACAAGGGACTCCCATAGATTACTTTTTACACATTTTTATCTATGTATTTATATTTACACTATACATAATACTTCTTTGCTATAACATAATAAACTATCTAAAATTGTGAAACTTGGGACCACGAGAAATTTATTAAGAGATGACACAAAACAAAAATACTAAATAACTACTTTAAGGACAATTTTGGTCTTCACATCTTAAAACACCTATATAACATTAATGATTTTTTTCACGAATTTCAAACAATTTTATTGTTGCACATGAGACAATTTAAAATTCATTATAAAATATAGTCAAAATATATATTCTAAAGGTCAAGCATACTTTTATAAAAATATCATATTATAGTACTGACTTCATTTTTGAACACGCATTGTGTGTTCTACGATACTACCTATCTAGAATGTTAATATTCGGCATTCTACAATTTTTTTTTGAAAAAATGACACAAAATAAAATTTTAAATAGTAAATAGCTTCTTATAAGGACATGTTTAGTTTTCATATAATTTATTTTACCTAATGTAATAATAAACATCATATGTAATGCTTGATATTTTTTTTAACAAAATTGTATATTATTAACTTTATTTTTCACATGCATCATGTTTGACACGTTGAGTCGTATATCATAAGATAATTGAGTTACAGGTAAAGTACAAAACTTTCACAATCGCTTTTTCTCGTAACGGGCATAGTTTCTTTTTCCCATAATGATTTGAAATTATTTTCCCTTCCAATAAAGATTTTAGATTCCCATTGAAAAAGTGTTTGGAGCCCCATAACTCCATAATTATTTTCTCCACCTACCTTTCTTCTTGATCACCTCATTGAACAGTCGACCCCTCTATTAATTACTTATTCTTCATTAGGAGTATTTATTGTTAAGTTTAGCTATACTTTTTTCACACAATTTAAAATTTAACCTTATTCATGGGTACTTCATCAATGAGATGAAGACGAAATGAATATTTTCCCAATCGTATTTGTGCATATGCTAAAATATTGTGTATTAATATCCTTTTTTTAGCATAAACTCAAGGTAAATGGAAGAGCTTTAGGCAAATATTGAAACTGATATTCAACTTATGACTTTCAATAACTATCAAATTTAACAAAAGGAAAAAAATTGCAATCTAAAAACAAGTTGTAAAATTATGTAACATCCTTGTGGTTACATGGTATGTTTTTACTCTGATAGTTAATAATAGCACATAATTTCTTTGAAAAAAGTAATTAATTATAAGTTAGTAGAGGTTATCACTTCTACACTTTGGAATGAAATTGGCTCCACAAAAAAATACAAATTATAAAAGAATAGTAATTTATTTAGTAAGTATGAACTATAAGAGGACCGAGTGTAATAAATAAACAAAGTGTCCAATTTAAGCTCGAAAATATTCGGTTGCTACTTAATACCGTCTTATCAGCTTAAGTGATGCCGGACTACCTCTAAATGAGGGATGAGTTTGCCGCAGAAGAGAAGATGTTTAGTAAGTGGAGATGGAAGTTGTGCATTATTGTCGGGATGGTGCAATGAGTGGTTCCCATGAAAATGAAAAAGAAAAGAGGGGAGGGAAAGGAGAAAAATAAGAACTAGAACGATGAGGAACGGAAACATATTAATGCTTGGAAACAAGGAGGCCAGATCCTCAAACACTTGGTAAAAACTTAAATTTTAACGTTTGTGTTTTACTAAGCTGGCCATGGTTAAGGTTTGCTATCAAGTTAGATACTTGCCCCACCATTGAATGCACAGCTTCCATCTCCACTGATTATTTCCAATGCAAAGTACTACGGTTAATTTTTATTCGTTCCATAATTTTTACAATTATTTGCTTAATTAAGACTTTATATCAAAACGTGAATACATTGGTTTTTGATACATGAGAATGAGAATGACAAGACTCATGAATCTATTCTACAGTCACGCACTCATGAATCTGTTGTACAGCTTTGAATAAAATAATTTCATCAGTGGAGTCCATCGATTAATTGTGTTTCAGTCAGGTTCCTTTTTAATAATGTAATTCCTTTTTAATAATGTAATCGACAGGAGGGTGATTGTCACGTCATCTAGACAGGTGAAACCTCTTCATCAAAGTCTTAGAAAAATTATATGTTTATAACCGATAAAGATAACTGTAGAAATCTTACAAGACTCGTGTCTGAAGAACATGAGTGTTGATAGACTAACCTTAAAACCCTTCATCATCAACTCTCACGTTCTACAGTCAAATTTTACAGTTCTCGAGTAATTGACGGGCTCCATTGATAAAAAAAATGAAAAAAAAAAAAGGAAAGAAGAGGAATGGAATTATATTAATGGTATGGTGGGCAGGATCTTCAAATATTTGGTGAAATTTTGAATTTTGAAGTTTGTGTTTCACTAGGTTGACCATCGTTAAGGTTTGCAAGTTGAATACTTGTCCCACCAACTGATAATCTTACTTAGTTGGCTAATTCACCTAAGCAGATGTGACGTGGTGCTAAATCTTAGAGGTAGGCTGGTATCACCAAAGTTGATGACGTGGTGCTAGATAACAGTGGAATATTTTAACAAATTTTTAGAGGTAATCCTGAACTAATGACGCTATGTTATATAACTACTGAATATTTTCTTATAAGGGCTTTATTTGTATCATTAGGATTTCTAATCCTAGAATTGAAATATTTGATGTGTCTCATATACTAGAAATATAGGGAAATCTGCTAACTGGTAGCATGGATTCTAATCTGATGCTGAAGGGCTAACATATTTATGAATCTTGAAATCAGATTTTCACATGGCACTGTATAAAGACAACTCACATGTAGAAGTTTGAAGCAAGCAAAGCAACATGAAGAAATCAGCATTTTTCTTGGCCCTTGCACTTCTATGCGTGCTTCTGTCGCCCTCTGCCTATGGTATGTTTCATCGCTCCGTTTCTCCAATTTAGCACACTCTTGGAGGCTCCACCCACCTAGCGCCCCCCCCCCCCCCCCCCCTCTCTCTCTCTCTCCCCCACTTCTATGCGTGCTTCTGTCGCCCTCTGCCTATGGTATGTTTCATCGCTCCGTTTCTCCAATTTAGCACACTCTTGGAGGCTCCACCCACCTAGCCCCCCCCCCCCCTCTCTCTCTCTCTCTCTCTCTCTCACGGCATAGGTTTGTTTCACAGGGTTATTTTAATCGACTTAATACTCTTTAAAGTTTTAACCGCTGAAATAAATAGTGAAAGGATGAGGTTGATCGGAAAAGAAAACTTTTGGCTATTTTCCTGGTCGTAGGAAGATACCTGTAACCCCAACGACCATCAATTATCACTAATTATTTTTAGTAACTTTTCTGACAATACTTTCAGCAACACTTCTTAGCATCAATTTTTTAGCATTAGTAAAAAAAAGTTACTAAAAATATGAATTGTCGCTATATGAGAGAGAGAGAGAGAGAGAGAGAGAGAAATTCCTACGGCTCGAATAGCAACTAAAATTTTTTCGACAGGAAACTGAAAGTGATGCCATTCTATCCCTCTTGTAATTTGTTTCTTACTTCATAGAAGCAGGAAAGCTGGAAAACATTTTCGTTTGCCAGACTAAGGGGCCGTTTGACGGAGTTTTTTTTTGCTCTTTTTTCAGTTTTAAAAATTGGGGTGTTTGGTAACTCTTTTTTTTTCAATTTAAAAACTCACTTTTTAAATTGTAGAGTAAAAAGAGGAGAAAGCTCTTTTTTTTTCACTTTAAATTTTTTTTTAAGACCTCCACCACAACGCACCCACCGCCGGCAGCCACCACCCATCGCTGTCCGGCAGCCACCGACAACCACCTCCGACCGTCGGCAGCCACCACCGCCGCCAGACAGCAACCACCGACAGCCACCTCCGGCCGGCGGCAACCACCACCACCGGGCGGCCACCTTCGGCAGCCACCACCACAGCCACCTTTGACCGCCGGCAGCCACCACCGGGCAGCAGTGGGCGGTGGCCACCACCGTTGGCCGGAGGCCACTTCGGCCACCACCGCCGGCAGCCACCGCCGGCAGCCACCGCCCATCGCAGCCAGACAGCAACCACCGACAGCCACCTCCGGCCGCCGGCAACCACCACCGGGCGGCCACCTCCGGCCACCACCGCCGGCAGCGATTGCAGCGACAACCGCTGGCCACCACCACCGTCGACCACCGCTACGCCCCACCACTGCCACCGCAAACCACCACAAAAAAAAAGTCAAAATAAAAAAGGTTACCAAACACCCAAAAAAAAAACTCAAAAAAAAAAGAGTTATCAAACACCCACTTCTTTTTGTAAAAAAAATAAAATTAAACTACTCTTTAAAAACTGACCACTGAAAAAAAAAGCTGTGTCAAACAGACCCTAAATTTATCTCTTTTTATGGGCGTTGCTTAAAAAGTGGAACTTTATTATTTTTTAAGGTATATCTCTTACTTGATGATATGTTAACTTTACTCTTAATTTACCATGTTTTTGTGGTTTTTTATAGGTCGCATAAGGTGCGCCCGTAAATTTTTACCTAAAGAAAGAAGTGTGCCTCTCGAAATGTAATAAAGTGTATAAGGGGTGGATACCAATTTATCGTAACAACATGTGCATATGTTGTTTGATGTTGGATCCACAAGCCGCTGCTTAAACTTTAGACAGAGTGGAAATATTTGTGCTCTTGCGAGAACAAAACAAAGGGTGTTGCCTTCTCTGCAACCCCTTGTACCCTAATTTGAATGCAATAAATTTCTCGTGCGACGCCACAAAATTTGGAGAAATTTGTCTTATGAAAGTATGGCTTCAGTTGAATTCATGTTTTTTTTTCTTTTTCCAATTCATCAACTCCTTTCTCTATCTCGACATCCAAAAAAGAGGGAAAATTCAACCAACTCCATAAACGTAAGCCTAGAAGAGGGGTTTTTTTTTTTTCTCCCCATTTTTTCTGAAAAAAAAAACAACTTATTTGAAAGGGACCAACAAACCCCTAGAAACTAGATTAAAAACTATGTTGATAACATAAGTTATTTGTCAAAACTAGACTTAATCTCTGTGCCTAATGGCGAAGCCTGCATGTTCAAACCAACTTCAAGCTCAAGCCAAACAAAAGGTAGCGCAACAAAGAGCAAGGTGAGGTGATCAAGAGATGATTAAAGGAAAACCAAGCAGTTGCCAGTATTCCACCTCCAATTAAGTGAGGAACATCTAAGCTAGTCACAATAGCCCCAGTTTTAACGGCCTAAATACCCTTTGGGACCTCTGATTAAATTTAGAGTTTGATAAAAATACAAAATTGATCAAATCTATTTTTAAAAGCTAAAAAACATAACGAGGATTATGGATTAATTATGTTTTCTAAGCAAGTTTGACCAAGTACCAAAATGCCATATTAATTACAAAGACCTTTAACATCTTTGATTGAAACACTAAACTTTTTGGTTTTTATGCCGCAAAACTGGTTTCGGTACACTTTATTCAATCATCATTCATAACTTAAAGTTAATTTCGCTAAAAACAGGTTAAAAGCTGATTTCGAGAAGTGATTATGATTTAGTTTAAAATTTGGTTTCCAGAAGCACTGCAAAACCAGACGCTAAATTGCATGTATGTGGCAACTGCAGAATATGTGGTCATTGGAGAAGTCAAATATGGGAAGAGTTTTCCCTTTGATAAATGAAGAGGACTGCGGCAGATTGGTCACTAGAACATGCATTACTAACAGCTTTCAACTTTTGCAGATGAAAGAGTGTGTGTGTGTGTGTAAATAAAGAAACTTGAGTAATTCTAAGCTGAACACAACTCGTCTCATTAACGATCCTCCTCCAATATGTTTATTTAATTGCACTAAAACAAAATACTTATCTAGATGAATCATGAAAATCCATCATGTGATAAATCAGTAAAGAGTCCATTTAATTGAGCACGATCGCCAACCTTCATCCTGAAGATTTTTAGCGTGACACAAGAAATTAGTCAATTTCATAAATAAAAAAGTTGTGTAACTTTCTTCCGTTAAGCAGGTCGTTCCAACAGTTAGGTGCCGGCGATGATAGTAAAATGGCAGAAGATTAAACCTCCAATACCAGACTATGATTGTACCAAACTTTAGACAATCACTTTAAGTTTGGGAAAGGGTGAAACTAATCATATGCAAGCCCAACAAGCTTCTTATTTCAAACAAGAAAATATGTAATTACTCATAGCAACATTTCCGAATTAAAAGCCCTGGCGCTCGTCCTTTTCTCAGCTCCATATTACTCACTACGTGCTGACCTCAACTCTCAGGAGGGGGGAGATGCCACTCGTTGAGGCTTTTTAAGTTGGCCCAAGTTTAATTTGCTTTTAGCTCATTTGCATTCATTTAATTGGAGATAGGAGGGCAACTTCTAGTCCCCTAAACCTTTTGAAGTGACTTTCAAGATATAATTTTTCACTTGAAGCAGTTTAACGTTCTAATCGCACGAGTAAAAAGGAGATAAGAGAAAATAAGAAGGGATACTAGTAAAGACTCAAATTTGACTGCGAGCTAACGTTACTGAACGATGAAAATTGTTAAGCTTCTTAATAATTTTTTGTTGCTTTCTTGTGTACAATTAACGCGTACAAAGTGGAACCAACTAGATAAAGATGTAATTTGACTTCATGTGGCTTCAAATCTAAGAAGGTTAGGATGAAATTAGGGCTCGGGAAGAAAGGTATTGTGATGCTCTTATTAGCTTTCGCCCATTCATAACTTTGAATTTCCCCTTAATATGGTAATTTCCCAAACAGCCCATCAAAACAAATAAATATCCTTTCACCACTTTCCTACTCTACCATTTTTCTTCACTTCACTATTTTGTATTCAGTCCCCTCTGTTTCTTCAGCGGCTCTACCTCTGCCTATTGGCCTAGCCCTTCAACCTCCAATGGAACATATTAATCCCCTCAAACCCCAATCTGCATCTTAAATCTTTCATTTCTTTGTCTTGTTTTCTGATCTGGGTCTGCTTTATGTTCACACCCAGATCAAACTTTTAATCACTTGTTCTACTCATCTGTGGCACTACTTCTACAGGTATAATACCTATTGACAAGCAGGAATCCATCTGATTCATGGATTTTGAGTAGTTTCTTGATTGCTATGATCAGATTCTTGGAAATGGGTTTTGAGCAAATGGGGAGCTTAAGCTTCGTTTGGTATGTATTTCTCACTCTCTTCCTCTCCCTTAAGCATGATATACAAAAGCTTTATATTGAATGATTATATGGATTTGCGAGAATATATAGGTTACTTTGTTTTGTTCACTTCAAGAATTCATGTTTTATAGGCTTATTTATTTTTTGTTAGTGTTTATGAGTGTATTCAGCTTGATCTTCCTTTATTGAGTGGTTTGATATTGATAGTAAGCCAATATTTGATTCTCGGTTAATGATTTATCACATAGACGGGGTTTCTAGGAAATAGATTCTTGTGTTCTAAGAGTATGGTCCTGGTTTGTCAGGAAATTTCTCTCTCGGTATGTGGTGGAGATGCCCTTCCTTTTGGGCTTATATATGATGTCATTCATGCAAAGGTTTCAGTTTCTAGGGTCTGTTCTGTCTCCCCATGAATTAGAGTAAGGTAAATTATATTTGTTTGTATATGATCAAAAACGGTGGTTTGGTTTGTTTCGTCCATCGTTCCTTTTCCTTATTGGTAAGTCCTGAGGACATTGTCCACTTGTTAAAGTTGGTGTTTTGGTTACTTGTCTGATCCCTATCTGGTGTTTTATCTCATTTATGCTTTTGTGAGATCCTTGTCACGATCTGCACTACCATCTTTGGTTAGTAAAATGGTTTGTTTCATGTTTCTGTCTCCTTATAGTACTTGCAGTTCATCTTCTGGGTTTTTAAATGAAATGCATGGAGCAATTAATTATCAGGTGTAACTGTAACTCCTTTGGTTTTATTTACACATTGTTGCAGAATCTTTATCACTTGTTTGAGTTGTTGCCTACAAAGCAGACGATGGGTAGGGGTAGAGGAAAAGGTAAGAAACAAACTCTTATTGCTTCTCGGGAGGACCATGGAAGTGGTGAGGAGGAAAAGATACCAGTCAAGAGACGAGGGAGGCCACAAAAAACATTGAAGGATGAAATTGAGGAAGAAGAGGCTGAAAAGATAGAAGAGGATGAGGAAAAAGAGGGTGGAAACACTAAAAGTTCTGGATCAAACAAAGGTATGAAAACTGAAGGTGCTGTGGAAAATGGCAGGAAGAGGAAGAGGTCTTCAGAGGTCAACAAAAACCCCGAATCTGTCAAGGAGGAAAATGGCGTGGGAACCAAAACTACAAATGGTTCAATCAAGTCTGTCGGGTTCAGACAAAATGGGAGCAGGCGAAAGAACAAACCTCGGCGAGCTGCTGAAGTTGGAGTTGAGTGCAGATGAATTTGGGTTAGCTGAGGCTTTGCTGCTTCATATATGTTTCTTTTCTCCATGTCTTTATTTTGGTAACATAACCTTCCATTTTGTTCCAAACAGTTATTTTCTATTGAGAATTTTTGCAGTAGGCTTAAGATGTTGAAACAAGTGATAAGTCATCTACTTTCATTTGTTATGCATTTAATCATGCTTAGCTAGAAGCTCCCGTTCCTCTACCTGGCCTAATTTAAATTTTAAATGGTGTTGCGAATCATATTAATTGCCTGCTCTACACTTGAGTGCCCTCAGTAATTTTGTATAATGTAGCAAACAACGATGGTTTATGTAATCTAGTCAGTTGGTAAGTTAGGATCAGGCTCAGGAGAGAGTTCTGACGTACGTAAGGTCAATTGAAGTCAAATCTTGAAGAAAGTATGTTATAGTGTTGTTTACCAAAGAAAGTTTCTATGATCCGAGCAGAGATTGCGGTCATCTGATAATGCTTTGGTACCATTGCATAAATGTCTGGAAGCTTTTTGCACATTTACGGACTCAGGATGATCTAGTATATGGTATGAGATTCCAGGTCATGGGACACATTATTCTATGTCTACTAATTCAGTAGATAATCTAAGTCATGTTGTGTTGTACGAGAGGTGGAAGTTCTTAGCCCGTTAAAGGAGATAATAGATACATTCTTTGAAGGTTGGTTAGGCATGGCTACATATTCTCATGGAAAACTAGGAGAAATCTGTATGTAGCAGTTTGAAATATGTTCCATATAAACATTAGTTTGCCACATCGTACCTTGAAGCACCTGCACTTTAATGGTAAGTTCCAACTAACCTTAGTCTGCCGCTGGTGAGGTGTCAAGTTAATCTCGGGTCAATCAAGAATCCCTGGTGAGACTTCATGACCCCTAGCCTACGCTACCCATGGTCACTTCTGTTTGGTTCTTGGTTTGAGTTAAATGGTTAGCGATCAGGTTTAGTTATGACTTATCGAAGCACTAAGCAGTACAGTTTATTACTGATGGTGAGCAACTTTGTTCAAGTTGTTAGGCAGGTTATATGCTTTCGATGGTACAGTTAAGATAATGCTGTTTCAGTCACTGCAGGTTGTATCCTGAGAGTCGAGGCCCTGCAGCTAGCTGTTGTCCTGCTTTGGCTGTGTATGGTATCTGATCTAATGTTTGTTAGGTTTTTTCTACAGCATTCTGTTCTGGTATGTTTTAGATAGACGGATGCACATGACTGAGAATCAAAGATGCTTCAGTTCTGTCTTCCAATTATGATAGAGGAATAAAGTTGTAGATGGAATGCCGAATTATTGCTGATTTCAGGGAAGCTAGGATCATTATTTGGAGTGAAAGGTCTTCTTGCGGTATAGGCTAGGTTAGTGGTTCTAATTTGGACTAGATGGAGAATCATAGTGATGTTATTATATACTCCAAAGTTCATGAGCATGGCAATTTTGATATTAGGCCGCAAGTGCTAGTTCTCGATCACAATTCTAGAGGATGTTTTCAGATTTAAATGCTCACATCTTATTAGTTCAGTACATTGACTTCTGGACAGGAGGGCTTGCCAGGATAACATTTACCCCAAGTTAGTCCCCAACAAGCTGCATATGCCAAGCATCACACCAAAGTAAATTTGCAGACATGGCATAGATTGACTTGAAAAAGATGGCTCTGTGATAGGTTCATGCTTTCTTTCCCCTCATAAAGCCCTATCAAACTGATAAGAGATCACATACATGACAGTTGATGCATCTTTGGTGATATCGTTGGACGACAAAGATCAATGGACAAAATTGTATCATTTTGTGACTATTGTGCAAGTCTGGGACAGGTAGTTGGTCACATATTGGCAGCAGGCCTAAATTGTTGGGAAAGTGTTTCTTGACATCAGTCGTTTTCGTAAATTGAGCTTCTTATCAGCCCTTTTACTCTTGAAGTTGTTCTCTCTCTTATTCTGTAATTGTGTTATATTCATCTGGTTTGGCTTGACTGAGTGTGCAATGGGTTGTCTAGTTTTCTTGTTGTACTGGTCCAACTAGGGCAGAACTTCAAATAATTGAAGAACTCGCTTTCTATGTGATTTCAACTCAAGAAACAAAACTAAAAGATGACCCTTCAATGCTTCGGCATTCAGAAGGAGTAAGTCAGCGGTTCAGTGTTCAGTCAGCTCTTGGGCATTTCTGATATGTTGTATGCTAAACGCTTAGCTTTCTGCTTATGTTTGCCCGTATCTCTGTAATGGAAAATTTTCCTTTGAAGCCTCCCTTCTGTTTACTCTCTTTCGGGTAAGCTCGTTGAATGGAGTCACAGGTACTTTATGCTTTCTCTTTTTAGTTGCTAGCTGCTTTCTCTTTTTAGTTCTTCAGAGAGCTGGAAGGTGAAGGAAGAGGCAAAAGGACTAACCCTTCAGGCAAAACTAGAAACCAGAGAAGCTGTTCTTAACAGAAGAACCAACAACCCAAAATACAAGGTAGGCTTACAAGGATAAAGATACTGAACTGGGGAAAAACACTTGGCAGCAAGCACTAGTCACAAAGGGTTGGTGACTATTTTGGTAATACTTACAATTGACAACTTCGTTGGCTTTCGGGATTCAAAAAGGAGAAAGGTATTTCCATCCCTTTGTTTGTTGCAAAAATGTTACTAATTGTCACAATGTACTTGTGAATAGCTGCACTCCACACAACCAGCTAGGAAAGTAATGAAATGGATAAAATTCAACATCCGCTAGGCAACATTTCACTCTATTATCGTTAGCAAAAAGTCCAAATATTCAAATGGGGATCAGCTGCGCAACATTCCACCTCATCATCGCAAGCAAAAAGTCCAAAATACTCACAAAAAACAAATGGGAACCACAACCGCTGCGTCAATAGATAGCGACTTGTACTTTTGGATACCTTTGGGTTAATTAAGGTATTTGAGATTAAGATAAAATTATATATATGTTTATTAATTTGAATATATAGCACTGATGTTTGTTAATCAAACATGCTATAATATTGTCCGTAAATTTTAAGAATGTCAATCCCCTCGTCACAGCACCACTGCGCCTGGCGCAACCATTCGCAGCACCACCGCGGCCTGCAAGTTCTCTGTTTGCCTTCACCGCCTCGTAATGCTCCCAACATCACAGCCGCCGCCCACCATCAGTTGCCCCGCTCAACCATCTGGTCAGATCCGAACTAAAACCGCTCCAAGCTTGCTGCCACCACCTTTCAAAGCCGCCGCCATCATCGCCTCCAAACCAGTGACACTGCCACCTCTCCAAACTCCGCGACCGCAGCCCACAGCCACCATCACGACGACCCCTCAACCATAACCTACCGAACCGATATTCTTCCGTCATAACCCAAGTGGTGTTGGGGAGCAGTAGCAGTGAGCCATCTCCAACAATACGACGGCACCACCGTTGACAACTAGCTCAGCACCCCAAAACCACCCCAACACTACGAAGCCTAATCAACCACCCCAACCAAACACCGTCGACTCTACCTCATCCTTCACTGCCGGCTGACACACACACACACTTCTTCCTCAATCACTTTCGTTCCTCCTTCACATACACGCATTCATAACACAGCGGACCAACAAATCCCAGAAGCCATTGCACACAAACACACACACAATCACAATCACCTCGTCAGCCGCTCAAGTTCACACCGCCACCAAGATCTTCCACCGCCGCCAGCAGTTCATGCCGCCGCCACCTTGCATCCGTTGCAATCTACCGCGAGAACCCATACCTTGTTAATGAATCCGTCAACCACCATCTTCCCCTACCCAACCCACCTCGTCTTGGTGATGGCTCACGGCGGTGGCTTGCGGCGATGGTTCTGTGTCTCCAATGCTGCCGCGATGGCTCGCGGTTTCTGGTACTGCGGCTCCAACTTTTGCTTCTCTCAGTACTCTGGCTGTTCAATTTGATTTATGGCGATGAATGATTGTTGGTAATGGATTGAGGAAGGGATAGGGTCGGGGTTGAAGGGCAGCAGTCTGAAAAATAGGTAATTAGGGTTTCAGGCCCTAATTTAAAAATTAAGATTTCAAAATGTATAAGGACGGTATTGAAATTTTAAAACTGCTCATATTCATGTCATCAGCAAAAGAATGCACGGTTTTAACGGGTCAACGGATGGACGTGATTGATACCTTTTTTTTAAAATTTATGATCTGTTATCTTTTTAAACTTTGTGATATTGAATTTAATCTTATCCTAATCTCAAGTAACCGGGTATAATCAATCCTCATGCTTTTTATCTTTCTTTTGGGCTTGATTATCCTTATCTTAAGAGTGAAGCATAGAGATGGCTTCTTCGGTGTCTTGTGACTTGCAATTTGTTTCTTTTTGCCCATTAAAGATAAATTGTGTTTGAACTTGAGCTACACAAAAAGACGGGATAAGACACTACAAGAAAAAAAGACTTTTAGCGACGGGAAAATCTGTCGTTAAAAAGTCTAAAATCCGTGGCTAAAACATTTAGCGACGGATTTACCGTCGCTAAAAGTCCTTCGTATAAAATCCCGTTACTAATAGTTTCGCGACGGAATTTTCAAATCCGTCGTGTAATATTTATTTTTTTGCGACAGATTTATTCAATAATTAGCGACAGAATATCCGTCTCTAATTATATTTTAAGTATTTTAATTTAATTTTTTTTTTGTTAAAATAGCGACGGAATAATCTGTCGCTAAAAATCGATAGTGATAAAAAAATTAGCGACGGATATAATCCGTCGCCAAAAGTCAAAATTTTTAAAATTTTTATTTTTCTAATGCCCAAACTTGTAATAAAAAAATCAATCATCAACAACAACGTGGAATAATCAATACACAAAGAAATATGTAAAATTAATCATAAAAAAGACTCATTATGTACAAGCTGGGAACCGGATACAGCCGGTTAGGGAAGGGGAGAAGAGTACAAGCCAGGCGCGGGGGCCGGGGGGGGGGGGGAAGCAGGGACCGGGCACGAGAAGGGGCTCATCAGGGGTTGCCGAGTCCCGGATCTGGATCCTGCTGATTCGGGGCCGGCTCGGCATGTCCAACTGCGATACCCTGCTGATCCTGCTCCCTGATCATCCTCAACACCACCGTAGCAATGCGCGGATCTCCTCGTCGTCCAACGGATGCCGAGGAGCCGGTGTCTGTGGAGGGGCAGTGGGGGGTGAGGACGCTCCTATCACGGCACGAGCAGTCGACTAGGCAGGCCGCGTATGCGGCCTTTCGGCCGATTCACGACCTCCGGCGTATCCAGCCATCGCTTCAACGCCCAGTACTCGCACCCGTACTAGTGGACGCTGATGGCTGTCCGGACTGCTCCTCGGACCCCCTAAGCTGTTCATACGAGGCCTGCAAAAATAGTGATTTAAAGATATGTTAGGGCATTAATTAACGCAACAGACATTGAGGATAGAAAGACAAAAAATTAACAACTTAAACAAATTGACTCACATCGATCCGCCGGGCAATATCTGAAATATAGTCGCCCGCCCGGTGCGCCTCGTCCTTGTCCTTCTTCCGCACGTGCGTCTGATTATACGTCAGAGCTACGACCTCATCGTCCTCCAGATCCGGGTGCTCGACCGCATTCTTGTGTCGGACGATGTCGTGTGGCACCGACCCCCCCGTGTGCGTCGGATCTTTGTTCTGTCTGTTCTCAGCCCCGCTCTTACTCTTGGCGTCCCAACCTGGATCCGCAGCCCACCGATCTATCATCTCCGTCCATACAGTCGGAGATATCCAATGTGGGGGATATCTCGTCATCTCCGTCATCGGGGCACCCTAGGGCAGCATCTTCTTCGCCCGGTCCCGTGCGTCGTGGAGCCATCGGCGGTAATTCTTGCCGATGTAAGCAAAGAAGGCCTGCTGCCCCAGTGCCTGCTGCTGAGGCGAGTCAAACGTGAACCCCTCCTGTAAGGCATTCAATAACACAAATTAACTACATAAAACAAACTCTAATTAAACAAATACTATCGCTGAAAAAAATACTTCACCGTACCAGCCACTCCTCCCATAGGGACTCCCTCGCAGCGGCATCCCAGTCCTTCCAGTACAGGCGTGGCTCGAAGAATCGGCCCTTCACAAGAACGCCGATCTTCGTCCTCGCCTGATTCTCCAGGATCCTGCCAAAGAAGTAAATAAATAAATTAATACAGTTCAAATATAAATTAACACCCCAAAATTTTAAATATAAGGCATGATGTGATATTTTTTTTACTTACAGGCCCTCCTGGGTGAGCGTAACTCTCTGTTTACGCTGGGGGTCGATGCGTACCCCGCGTGTCGGACCACGGCCTCGTCGAGATCCTACAAAACACAGACATTAATACAGTTCAAATATACTTTAAATATAAGGCTAGCGAAAATGTACTAAACACCGTTATCAACTATACCTGAGGTAGAACCCACGGAAGAAGGAGAATCAACGCGCGTGTGGGATGAATCTGCGTCGGGCTGGGGCGACGGCGACGGCTGGGGCTGGGGTTGGGGTTGGGGCTGGAGCTGGGGCCCCATCTGCTGTACGCGATCACTCTGTGCCTCGTCATCAGTGGGCAATGACGAGGTGGGACCCACCGGGGAGGAAGCAGCTCGGCGTCCAGCCCGGCCACGAATAGCCCGTATCCTATCCATATCTGACTTCGTATAGATAAATTACAAATACATTAACACATTAAAAATAATAATTTGGCAAAAATCATCATCGACACTATATATATATGAACGGAGGTGCAAAAACACATCAATATGAACCAAGTTCTAAAATGTTACTACATTTTTCCCGATTTGTTACAACATTACAAGTCAATCATTTTCAGTTTGAGTATCATCATCATCTTCATCACTTTCCTCGTCGTCCTCTTCTTCGTGGGACTCGTCGTCCTCTTCATCTTCTAATTCATCCTCTTCATCAGTAGACTCGGTCACATCATCTCCAACACTTTCCACGTCTTCCGCGTCATCATCTACGACTTCTTCTCCTACATGAAGTGTTGTTGGAAGAGGAAGATCGTCCTCCTCGTTGTTGACCTCAACAGGGAACAAGACACGTGGTTGGTCGGCTTGAAAGGAGTCTAGCTCACTGTCATATGTCACGGGCAATTTCTTGGACTTGATAATTGTATACCAATGAGATTTGGGATTGGCGACGTCCTCCGCGTAAAAGACTTGTACAGCTTGACTAGCAAACACAAAGGGCTCGTCTGATGCAAGTCTTGAGAACAACTACCCAAACTTCCCTGGTATGAGAACAATTCCAGAATAGGTGCTTTTCATCGTCCATATGATTGTCACATAGAACACATCCATCATCTACATTGTAATTCCATTTCATCAATTTATCTTTAGTCCTTATACCCCCACTGCACAACATCCTCAGCACTACAACACGTTTAGGTATGTGTTCATAAAACCAAATCAATTTCCACCATGGTACCATAGTTGCTTTAGTTCTTAGAACCTGCCATGTTGAACTCACTAAGTATGTAGCATTCCTGTTCATATTCCAGACTAGTTTATCCTCTCTATCCACCTGAGGTTGTACCACTCCTGTCATCTATCAATGTTCTAAGAGCCTGAGACCTGGCTTAAGGTAATTTCCAATGGTTGGCTTCAAATATGCTACTAACTTTACATTTCCTGCTCAGTCCAGAGTCATAGATGATCCTAGTTCCAAATTTTGCAACTAGACCCCATAAGGTATCCAGTTGTCATACCAGAGCCAAGTCTTTGCCCATTCCCAATTTCATGCCCAACATACTGCTTCATTTGTACCCTGAGCTTTACAATTTTAACCCATGTCTAAGACAGAGTTACAGGGGGTTCAAAAGTCCACAGATGCTGGTTTTTAATTATGTAAGTATGACACCATTTCACCCACGTATGAGCTAAATCCCATATATGTTTATATAGGACTGCTCTGTTCCACTCAGCAAGCCTTTTTGATCCCCAGCCCCCTCCTTATTTAGGTAAACAGATCTCCTTCCAGGCCACTTTTGCTCCAGTACACCTGGTATCTTTTCCATGCCAGATAATTACTCTGATCTTGGTCTCTATCGGTGTGTTTGTCTATTGGTCAATTTAACTTTATGCATAGTCATGTTACCAAAATTATGTTTTAATCACTACCCACACCTATTGCCATTGTTGTCCAACACCAAATATACCCGTTGTCGTTTCCACTGAAGACACCACCATAAATATCATCACTTCAAATATAACCGCCACAACCACTGTCGACATGGTGAGACCACATTGATCTCTGATTTAGTCACATTACCAGCATTGGCTTCCACAAGATCAACCCACAACTTGTCTCAGATAATTGTGGTTACGATGTTAGAGGTGATATTGTGGTGCTACGAGTGGATAGCTCAATCTAGGTGGCAATGTTTCAAATACGATGGGGAGGTTTCACTAGATATGCTAAACTTACACTCCGTTTAGAACTAATTTTTGCAGGATTCAGATTCTAAATTGGGAATTGAATTTGGAATTCATTTTTTTTTCATTTGAAAAAAGGAAATTTAGATCACACAATTCCTATTTTTATTTTGAAAATAGAGGAAATGAGAAGGTATTAAGTTCTTACATAATTATATCCTTGACTTACGATGACAACTAAACTACAGTAAAGTGGTTTCACAAAGTATTGGTGGCAGCACATCATGGGCACATCATGGTGGTGTGTAAATAGTCTCCATATAAGTGCTGGTGTAGCAATACATGTAGGGTGATCAATTGATGATAACGATGGTAACAATGGAAGTGATAGTGGTGGTGCTGATGGCGGTATAAAGGTGCATGGTACTGGTGATAAATGGTGGTAGTTGTGGTGACAGTGTGTTTTCCATGGCACTGGTGATAGCCAATAGTAACATTAGTGGTGATAGAGGTGATGGCCTTAGTGATGATACTAGTGGTAGTGGTGGTAAAGGTACCGGGTAGTCACTAGTGGCAATGTTAGTGACAGAAGTTATGGTAACGATTGCAGAGGTGATGGTAGTGGCGATGTTGTGATGTAGGTGGCGGTGGTGATGTGGCATCAACGACAGTGGTAGTTGTATAGTCTAGCGATTTTAATGCTGGTATTGGTATCCAGACATCTCTAGTGGTATTTTAGTAATACTAATTACGGTGGCGACAAAAAGGATGGTGGTGGTCTGCTGGTAATGGTGATGACCCTCATGTGTGATCACGACAGTGTCGATAAAGTGGCACTAATGTGATAACAATAACAGTGATGGTAGTATCGATGATGGTAGTGGTAGTAGTAGAGGTTTGGCAGCAGATTGCGATCTATGGATGATAATGGTAGTCGTGGTTGTGATGTAACACAGTGGAGATTATGGTGGTGTCGTGTCGTATGGCGATTGTGGTTGGTGTAACAGTGTAGTGGTGGTGGGTATAGCGGTCCAATAGTTGTGGGTGTAATCGTCTTGTACGTTTCGGTATCATTGACAATAATGTAATGGTGGCAGCAAAGGTAATGTAGAGATAGTGACAACAATGATGATGTTGACAGATTCATTGGTTAGAGATTCACGAAAGAGTAAGATAGGTATACAATTGTTTTTAGTTCAAGTAAATGAAATCTCTTGGAAATTCGATCCGTTTTTTTTTATTATCATATTCCACACGATAGAAAAAAATTCAGTCAAATTCTATAAAATCCGACTCTGATTCCCTTTTTTTAATATTCAAATAACAAAATCAAAGTATTGTAATCAAAATCCCATCAATTCTTTAATTCCAAAATGTAGATGTTTTTGATATATGAACGACACGATTTTGTTAGTTGGGCCAAATCCAGTACCATTGAAACATTAAGAAGTTATGTGTTCCAATCAAAACTCAAAAGTCTAGAGTGTTCAGCGATTTTAACGTGCAAATCTCAATTGTAATTTAGCCAAAAATTGTAATTAATTTTGCCAGCCACACCTAGTCATTAGTCATGACCGGTGCACACCAATGTTGTGCGAAGTGTACCCACCCACACACACAGACGGGCCAAGACGAATGCCAGTTCATGGTAGATCACTAAACCAGAACTACCTCACCTTATTGTGGCTAAAAAGACTTAAACCTAGGCTCTTGAAGCCAAAAAAAAAAAAGCCTTCAAGCACTTAGGACCAGAGTTTTTTTTTTTTCCAATTTTGGAAACTGGAGAAAAAAGTTGCGTTTGGTAACTATTTTTTTCCCTTCAGTTTAAAAAATCAGTTTTTAAATCAAGATTATTTTTAAAAACTCAAAAAATGAGTTTTTTTTAGTGTTAGTTTTTTTTTTTGAGACCACTACCACTATCACCACCCTTCCACCGCCGGCGACTGCCAACGGCAGCCACTAGCCACCACCACCGTCAGCCACAGCCATGCCTCACCACTGTCACCACAAAAAAAAAAAATTGGGTTATTAAACAAAAAAAAAAAATAGGTTATCAAACACCTACTTGTTTTTGTAAAAAAAAAATAAATAAATTTCCCTCTAATTTTTTTTTTGAAAACTGAAAAATAATTTTTTTTGTCAAACAGAGCCTAAGCACCCTAGCAGTGAACAAACATCGCATGATCCTGGATTAAATTACATGATCAACACGATAGAGGTACTTAACATGCTCGAGGTATATTGTAAGTTCACATTAGGATCCTCCGTTGTACAACATTTCTGTTGTAATAATAAAATGAGGTTAAACGTATTAAAGTGATAAAAAAAAATATCACTACAAATTTTAACAACAACAAAATATTTTTAATGACAAGTTTTAATCGTTAAATCTATTACATCATCGTCGTCATCGATGTTATACAACTGGTTATCATCAATGTCTTCGTAAAAAAATGATCTAGTTATGGTGGGCCTAACAGCAATTATGATCAATAACGATTTTGACAGGGGAAATTAAAGAAAGGTTTCGTGTTCATAAACTATACGCACCAAGTTTTTGCCGAGAAGGGGCCCTAAAAGGTCCCAGATTGGACTATCAAAATTATCCCATTTTTAGAACTGTGCTAATCATTAGCTCAAGTAGAAGTGGTTGGCTAGACTTTTTCCCCACAAAATGTTTAAAATATTCTATGGGCAGTCGGCTGTGGGCAACTAATAAGATACCCTAATTTGCCATTGTTTTACATTCGAGCTATACATAATATAACGACACGTAAAAACAAACAAACGTTGTTGATAAAAATGGCATTTATAAGTGAACCATGGACGTTAAAATTTTAAATAAAAGCTTTACTCTTATAAGAGATCATACAACATCAGTTGGACTTGTCAGATCAGACTCCGAATCAAATGTGGTTGTGATTTTTTTTTTTTTTGGACCTTTTCTCAGTTAGTCAATCTCGTTTTTATAATGTTAGAATTTATTTTATTAAGTAATTTATAGTAAAGGAAAAATAGAGGACCTAACTTGTTCATCAATTTAAGTGTATATATACGGAAATAAGTTTTAACTGCTTTACGGATTGTAACAATCTTTTTCAAATCATGTATGTCGTAAAAATTAATAGTCTTTAAATATTTTTAAATATTTTTAATAATATTTTCATCAATAAAAATTATTGACAGTATATTTTTAACTATTAATTATCCTGACATTGAGCAGAAAAAAAAATTCATTTAATTCGGATAATAGTCAAATTTTTTCATATATATAATATATGATCATGTATGTGGTCATGTCAGATCAAACTGGTAGGCCATGCTAGCTGTAACGGGGCTGATTTGCTAGCAAGAAGATATCTAATAAGATGATGACAAGCCTCTGGCCAGTTTGCTGTGCGAGTGAATGGCTGTACTTTCAGAGCAATCAACGCGTTCATAGCCTTTCCATCATAAGTTGCATATCTGATCTGATCTAGTCTAGAGACAGAAGTTGCTACTGCATATGTCTGTCTACATCTAATTTATATCTGGAAAAAAATATATTACAAACCAGATTAGATTATCAAAGTAGGTGCACGTCTGTATGTATACATGTACATGTACATATTGAATTAGATGAATAGATAGACGGATGACATATATTTTTTTTCCTTTTTTTCTCCTTCATAACGCCGGCTATTTCGCTCTTGTATAGACGCATTAAATTACTCGTAAACAGGCTTATAGATGGACGGGTATATTTGGACTACGATCTTCTGTACACGACTTTCCTCGTCATAAAAAACTGTTGTTAAGAGCGCATTTGAAATTGATTTTAAAAAACTTTGGGCTTAAATTTTTATCGACTTTTAAAATCAGATTTGATTTATTTTTAGGAGTATTGGTTTTTTTTTTTAGTAAAAGTAATTGTAAATAAGATCAAGGTTACAAAAAGTCTTAGGATTGAAAGTACTTAAATTAGCTTCATTATGACAAAATAACCATAGAGAAATTTAGTAAATAAACTTCAAATATCCAATTTGAGGAGTAATATTAACATAATTTATTAGTAAATAGTATCTACAAAAACATATTGAAAAAAAACAATTTTCATCCACCTACAAAAGCCGTTCACTTAATTTTTAATTTTAAAATTTAAGCACTACAATCTCTCACGAATACTTATAGCATGATAACTTTTCAAAATTAGTTAAAGAGTATATGATATCCTATTGTGTAAAATATGTGGATAATATGGTAAAGTAAAATGTCAAATCTGATTATAAAAAAGTAATTATTTCATAATTCTCACATTTTTTTTTAATCAAACACCTATGTACCATTCAAAAATCGATCTCAAACACTTTCTAAATGTCACCTTAACCTTAAGCAAAATGATAATATACTTTTGATGACAACCCTTTATCATAAAATGATTGCAGCAGCATAAATAATGTACATTGGGTTATTATTATCCGATGTATTTAGTATTTTTATGTTTATTTTCTAATAATATGTTAATTTAGCATGAACAATTAATAGGTTTCAATTTATCCTACAAATAGACCCACAAAAATTAGTTTAACCGCCCATGAAAACACCCTATCGTTTATGAGTGAACTTGTGAAAGTCCCTTGCAGCTTATTTTATTGTATTGGGCAGCCATACTTCACAACACAATGATTCTCCAAAACTAACCAGAAAAAAGGTGTGAATAGTCCTTCTTTGCCACTGGCATTTCCTTTATAAGAAAGGTAATTATTGCAGTCAACATCATACAGGCACACACTCACACTGCAAAAAGAAAGAAAAAGCAAAGGAACAGAAAAAAGTTATTTAAATTGACAGTTTGAGCTTAGTGACCAAAGAGAGGCCTGTGCAAAGCTTCTCAGAACCACCCCCAAAAAAGTACTCTCTCCCTCTCTGCCTTCAACATCTCCATTATTTGACAGAGGTCTCTTCAGTGTTGAGAGAGGGATATAGAGAGAGAGAGAGAGAGAGAGTACTGGTACTACACAAAACCCCAAGCTGGCCATGGCCCAGTGTCAGATGTCTAATTTACACCATACCACCACCACCACCAGCTTCCCCTAACTCAACACAACACACATACCAAACTTAACCATTCTAACTTTCTTTTTTTCATCTCTCTCATCCTAAATGGTACTGCCATATATAATTATTATCACTCCCTCACTTTACTCTCTCTCATGAACCTGACCAGCACAAGACCGTCATGAATGAGCTCTAGGCACCACACATGCAGATGGGTTCTACCAACTCGTCCGAGTCACTCAACGGGCTGAAGTTTGGCCAAAAAATCTACTTTGAGGATGTGGGTATTGGAGTTCCGGCCAAATCCGGTGGTGGGTCGTCATCGGCAGGCGGAGGTGGCGGGGTGCCGCCGCTGACTCCGCCCAAGAAGGTGAGGGTTGGGGTGGTGCAGGGTGTGCAGCCGCCTAGGTGTCAGGTTGAAGGGTGCAAAGCAGATCTAAGTGATGCCAAGGCCTACTATTCAAGGCATAAAGTTTGTGGTATGCACTCCAAGTCCCCTAAGGTCATTGTTGCTGGTCTTGAGCAGAGGTTCTGCCAGCAGTGCAGCAGGTCAGCTTGCCCTTTTTTTAGTTCTTAAATGCGTGTGTGAGTGTTATTTAATATGCTGTTTACATTTTTATAGTCACATGCGCACAACTATACTTGTTAATTATGCAAGTTGGAAACTTGTTGCTTGTGTCTAGATGCTTGATATACTTTCTTGTTTGGTTGTACAAGTATGTTATTCTTTTGTGTTTTTATTTGGATCTTTTAGGTGGGGTGAATTTTGTTGTGTTTGGTGGTTGGAGATAAAATATTTGCCTACTTCAACTTAGTCTTTGTAATTGGGACTTGCTGCATTTTTTGATAGTGTTGTTCGTGTGATAAATTACTGGTGTTGTGCCATTTGGTTGATATCTTGTTCATGAATTGTTTGTTTTTAGTGGAACTGGTACAATTTGCTGGAGATAAGAATCCTCTATACTATATCTTTGTTTATTGATTTAGAACATTATTTAGGTTAAACATGATTTCACTAGGTAAAACTACACTATTCACATGTTGGTATGAGGTTTTCATCTAGACACCGTTATGGACTCCCTAAAGCCTACAGAAAGAATATTTGCTAGAGTGGACATGTTTGTATTTAGTTTCGGATGGTGAACACAAATGAGTGTTTCGCTTCGTAGCGTGCAAGAAGATTCAAGAACATACCTGCAAAGATTGCGTTTATGTACAACTGTTTGGAATAGAAGTATTGCTTTGAGAGCAACAAAGTAATACCTGACATAGTCTGAGATACACCCCGAGAAATGGTTAAATTAAACTAGAGATGGTGGCCCCTCCATACCTATATGGGGTGGCAGGGATACAAGTGTAGCCGCAGTCCCTGAATTTTCTCATGTATTCGATTTGTCTTTTATGTCTGTTTCCTTCTTTTTGATAGTTTTGTAAAGTGCAACAAGAAATCTTATTATAGCGTATGGCAATGTTTTGGCTTTTAATTAGTATAAAAGGTTATCCTGGTGTACAAGGCTCATGCAATTGCGATGTTCTAAGAGGGATTAGATGTAGGCAGCCTTACCCTGCTATATGAAGGAGACGGTACACCTGCACCAGAGATTGAAATGCAAAAAGAGTCGGAAGCTTTGCATGTGTATTATAATCATTCAGAAGTTTCATTTTGCTCGTGATATTACTATAACATTTCATTATCGTAAAAGAATTTGCAATGTTTCCCTTGGTGAATGGTTTTGAAGATTTTCTGATTTACTTGGTGGATAATTGTTGTAAGCATTTACGGCGAGGATGTGGATTTTGGGCGGATGGGATATAGAAATGTAATCATATCTCACAGTTTGGGCATAAGGAAAGATACTTATAAGGGAGGGTGCACCCTTTTTTAATATGTTGTTTCTGGTGGGTGATGGTTTGAGGTTTAGATTCTGAAAGGATGTCTAGAATTGGGAAGCAACTTCAACTAGCCAAGTTTCTTCTTTCACCGACGTATTGGGACGAAGGCGCTATATTTTTCTGAGTTGGTGTCCCCTTTGCGAGTGGGCATGTTGGTATCCTCTACTGTGGACTATTACAAGACTAGAAGGTGGAGATGGCATTGTCTGCTTCCATGGGGCGCTTGTTTACTAAATTACGTAGCTCTAGTGTATGAGGTGACAGCGAGGATAAGCTATTATAAAAAGAGGTAGCTGCTGCTTCGTGAATTTTTCATTTTCTCAGATCTCTGAAGATTCAGCAACTCATTTCTCTTGGAAGCTTTAACAAAAGTAGCTTTCAATTTTCTTTGCTTAGGAGGAGCTATGGTTGGAGTAATCTATCTGCAATCTGCAACTAAGAAAAAAGTATGGCTTCGAGGCATGTTGTAAACGCATTTCTCAAGTTCGTATTACGCCACCAGAAAAAAAGGCATGCATGGGTTGCCAGCAAATACTCTCCAAGATACGATGGAGCACAAAAATGAGCAGTGTTTGCACAAACATGAACACCCCACAGATGCGTGCATGGGTTTTTGGACAATGTTTTTGCATGAGCAAATTCTGCTGAAGTTTGGCATTGCAAAAGATTTGCAGTAGGTTAAAGTGAATGGTGTGAGTAAGAAATTTGGATGTCTAAAGTGCCAGAATTTTCGAGTGTTTGGATCTTTCTATAAAGCACCGATGGCTGTTATATTGTGTTGCATCCTTTCACTATGCACCCTATCATTTTGAACTGCTGGATTAAATCTTTTTGTTTTAACAGTCCAGATTTATTGGTCATTAGTGTCGGGCTTTGGGCTAACTATCCGTCGCCAATGATTGGGTTTAGCCCAAATTGGTGCAATCCTTCAATCATAACCCCTCCAAAATAGACGGCCTCGATTTGATCACGAAAACCATAAGGCATCCAATCGTGTCTCATAACAATGCGCACACGCAAAGCCTGTCATCACATTGCAGCTCTCAGCCCATTGCGTGTGCATGTTATCGTTGCTTGTGTGGTGTGAACATGATGCACTTGCGTACACCTTAGCATGCCACATAAGTAGTTAAGTAAGCGGGGCTTCTTTATATAAACCCACCTACTTTTCCATTTTCTCCAGTGTCCAGTGCTGGATTCAAGCTTTCATAAGCTTATTGCGTCTTCACTTCCTTACTTCTCATCATATTTGACACAACCAGTGGTCCCCAAAACAAACACAATTTGGCACATTAATTGGAAAACATCAACAAGTTAGATAGCTATAGGAGTGTTTCTCACTGGGGATAAAGTGAGAGTAAGTACCGAAGTATATGTTAACTGCCTAAGTGGTGTTCAATGTACAAGTTCATTGGCATGAGCTGTGAACTTCTTCCTCTTGATTCGTTATGGCTCACTAGAGCTGAAAATCATACTTAGTCATTGCGGAGTCACGTGGGTGATGCCTAGTGAGGTCTCAAGGTATATATCCCCTTGGCCCTGGTTTGAGATTTGTGAGGTCCATAAAAAAGTGAATTTATTCATGTTTCTTTGGGCGGAAATTTTTTATCCCAGTTCAATGGGTCAGCTTATATTCTTGGGAAAGTGGTATATATATTTTTTTTTAAATTTCTTATTGCAAAGAAGATAAATCTCAATGGGGCAAACTGTATTCGAGGGGAAAACATGTTAGACCCAAATACATGAGGGTTGCAAAAATGGTAGTGCCCCTTACTCAAAGCTTTAATCTAAATAGACAATGTAACTAACATAAACTTGTTAAATAGATGCTCGAATTAGTGCTTTGCTTTTGTTCGGCTGCAAAAGAGGAATCTGTAACTTCCAGTACTGAAGGCGGGGCTAACTTTTTGTGGCAACTTCCCACTTTGTAGAGTCTATTTTCCTATTTAACTTTAACCTGAGAAGGAAATCTTATGAGGAGGCAATAGTAATGCTTGAAATTATGGTTATTGATTTGCTATGCACCCTGTTCAGTGTTCATTACTGAAGTCTACATGCAAGTTTGCTAATAATGCTTCTGCTTTTAACTTTGGTTAAATATTACGACCAAAATCCCGCGACCTCCCTACGAATGTTGTATTGCCATTGGGACCAGTGCCACCTATCATACAACAGGAACTACCTTGGGAATGACCACCTGCGGCAGCCTCCTTGGTACCTGTGTCACCAGTATACTGTTATACTGATTAATCGACATTTGATTTAGGGGTAATCCCCAAGGAAAAACACATGCCATTATTGAGTTCAAACACGGTAGCAAGCGATATAGGGTGCTCCAATAATGTCTAAACAAACTTATAACTGATGCACTGAGAACTTGTCATTACTGTTGTGCTTCCATTATTTCAATTAGTCCTTCAGTTCCCTTGGCAGACATTCCCGACTTACATCCTGAATTATCTGTCGAGAATCCGGGTTAAACAAAGGCGAATCTACACTGAGATGGTAGCTTATCACACCAAAATATCCTTATAAAACCTTCTGCGACTATGATCACACACCTCAAATGATGTGCCACTGAAGAAGTTCTTCCTGGCACTGCTTAAATTATCCAAAGCCGAGACGCACATGTTATGCGTCAAAAAATTCCAGCCCCGAACTTCTATTATACCTCCCAACCGCCACCTTTTTCCATAGCGAGCTGGGCTCCCTAGTTGATTCCAGAAGAGCCTGATCGTACAGACACAAGTTTTTCTCAAACCATTACTAGTTCAATAGGAAGCATTCTTCCAACCTACCAACTGATTTTGATTAAGTCATCATTAGCTTCAAAAGGAAGTCTCCCGTAATCTTGTCAATCTTGGTAATGACCAAATGTGGGTTGGAACAATGGACGTAAAGTATACAGCAGTGAGGCTTCCCTTAGAGAGAGTGTGCTTATTCCACCACGTGACCCTCCTCTCAAACATTTTTGCCACTGGATCCCATTTTGCTGTCAACTTGACCTTGCAATCGAATTGAGGTCATAGTAAGTCAAAAAAAGGAGAGAAGAAACTAACTTCATAATGTAGAATTTAAAGAACCATGATCCTCCAGATTCCCCAATGGATTTAGTTCCCACTTCTGAATATTGGTATCTGCATGAGAAGTTTTCACGCTGCCATGATGACACTGAAAAAATGTAGTTTCCAAGCCCTTGACCAACCCAGTATTCATTTCGTAAGTCAACTAAATGTTGAGGGTTCACACTGCCATGATTGTTCCCTTGGGCAACGGTTAACCATGGCAGATCTCCCAAGCTACACATGCATCTGATCACCCAGTATTCATTTTGAGTTGGCACTTGGCAGAGTTGCAGTTTGCCACAGACTTCTATGTCACATGTTTGCAAGTCAGACTTATATAGCACATCTTCTAAGTGAACGCATAAGAAGTTGTCTCCATAGACCTATCTACCCCATGTAAATGACCTGTACTCAAGCAGAAGATCTAGTAATGCCTCATCAATGGAATTCGGTGAATCTCTTGTAGCAATTGAGGCCGCTAACACTGCCTCTGTTACGCACTTTTAACCACCGCTAACCATTTCATAACTCCTTCGTGAGGACATCATCCAGAGGGCCATACACTAATGCCTCATCAACGGAATTCAGTGAATCTCTCGTAGCAATGAAGGCCACTAACTTTGCGTTCCGCAACCAAGATAGCAATGTTTAAGTCCTTGCAAATTCTCCCTTTAACACCGCCAACCATTCCATAACACCTCCATGAGGACGTTATCCAGAGGGCTATACACTAGAGAGCCACCAGAAATGGTTGTCGTCAATATTATTTAATAAGCCACTTGAAAATCATCATGAATTTGTTTTGAGGACCTTTTTGGGCTATCCGTTAAAAGAACTGTTAATAAATTGGGTCAGTGGACCCATTATCTGCCCACTAACAGATAATGTGTATTTGTTAGTTTGGATAAATACAGTTATTTAGAGAATATTTATCTCTTAAGTGTTTGAGATAAATATAATCTTTATCTCCTAAGAGTTAGAGTTAAAGTCAGTCTCTAATTGTATCTCTATATAAAGGTTAGAGATATCCCAATAAAATAAGTCAATAGTAATAACTCTCTCTCTATAGCACTCTCTCTAGAGCAATCATCAAGCTTTAGGATTTGGTTCGTGGACGAAGAACTCGACTCTAGTAGCCGTTTTCGTACCTGTGAAAAAGATCAAGCGTGTTGGAGGCTCGTAACAACAAGGATCCTACGTCGGAATTTTTCGGAGATTTCGTATGGTATGTTTCCGAACCCACTACGTGTTACGTGGTAGTGCAATAATTGTAATCGTTTCAACATTGGTATCAGAGCTGATTACTTGTTGATTCGCCTTTAACATGCTAGATTAATTTATGTGCATGACAAAAGAAAAACTTGTCAGCCAAGTAGGTAGTTGTTCGAATTAATCATCATCATTATCCAAGCCTTTGTTCTTCACTATTTGGGCTTATTAGACGATACCTTTTTATCCATTCACCCCTGTCAAAGCACATGTTCTCCGATAAGTTCCTAGCAATCAAGTCTGTTCTCATTATCCCCAAGTCTTCCTCGGTCTACCCCAACATTTTTCTTATCCCATAACTTGGTAGAAATCATTTTTTTTACAGGGCAGTCCAAAGGCCTCCCTTGCATATGGTCAGACCCTCTCAAGCAATGTTCCCTTAGCTTTTCCTCAATTGCCGCCGCCTCCGCTTCGTTGCGAATATCCTCATTTTTTATTGTCTCTTCTTATCTGACCGATATCCCCATCTATTTTTATTCTCCTTTGTGTGCCTGCACATTCATCTAAGCATTCGCATTACAACCACACACATCTTATTAGAACGGTGTATCTGAGTTGCCCAACATTCTGAACCATAGAATATTGCTGGCCTCACAGCTATCCTATAAACTTTTTCCTTCAACTTGAGGGAAATGTTAAGAACATACAAGACACCATAAGTAGACCTCCACTTTTGCTAGCTTACTCCTATCATTTTCTTATACTTTGGGCATCATCCTTGTTACTTACCCCCTCCTTGTGCATTATTTACCCAAGATACCTAAATATATCTTTCTTAGGTACTTGTTGACCATCCGTATTTACTTCTTTTCGGGCCTTCTCCTATTTTTACTGAAAGTCCGTCTTAGTCTTGCTTAACCTAAAGCCTTTAGATTTTAAAGCGCTTCTCCACAACTTTACCTTAGCATTTAGTCATACTCTAGTCTCATCAATTTAATCTATATTATTCAGAAGTATGGGCTTAAATGTGGCCCTTCTTGAAGTTCAATCATAATTGGGAAATCATTGGTCTTTCCGTCAGTAGTGTTCTCGCTAGTCGCTTCGTGATAGATATCCTTAATCCCATCAACATACTTGGTAGGACTCCCATTGTTTATAGGGCCCATCACATTTTCTTGGTACCTTTTTGTATAATTATGAAAAAATCTAAAAGAACATGTAAAGATCCTTTCTCTTTTCTCAAAACTTATTCACGAATCTCCTATCAAGAGAATAGCTTCCATAGGGGATCTCCCGGACATGAAATCGAATTGATTTCTCGATAGTTTAGTCTCCGTTCATAGTCTCCTATAACTTTTATATTGTGGCTCATGGGCTTGATCCCTCTATAGCTGTTGTGACTTTGGATGTTTCCCTTCTTATGTAGAAGGTCAATTGGTATCTAATTCAATTGATTTATAGGCATGCATGCAACTTGATTTTCCTTTGCAATATATGTGTACAAGTATTTATCCATACTCGTATTAAAAGTGATAGGGATCTAACATCTTGTGATGCATGCTATATGACACTGTTCAAACTTAGGGTCGAGTTAACCATTGACATTGCTTGATCTCATGACAAGTAATTATGAACTTTAATTCGTGTATATGGGACCTCAAAAACAAAATTCAACAAGATTGAACTAAGACTTCTCAGTCCTACCCATGTAAAATGACATAAGATGGACCGTTTGGATGATTTTTGTTTTCGTCAATTTATATCTTTTTGACACTGGTCTATTGGAAAATGTATATCATCTTTGCCAATCACCAATACAGTCTTTCATGATGGATTTTGGTATTAAGTATAAACTATCGACAATTTCTGGTTGGAGTAACTACTGGTGGATCCATTTGAACATTATCATGTGCCTTCTTATGTATGCTAAAACTCCGTGTTCCGAGGTTAAGTACAATGATGAGTGATAAAATGCCGATATCATAGTCTTCTTTACTTCCCCTTTACGCACTTCGTTTTCATTTTTCAAGAATTAGCATGCACTAGATTGAGGCATGCACAATCTAAGTTCTAAGCTAACTGTTGTCGTTGAAGTCTCTTAAATGTTGAATTGTATTGTCAACTTTACCTACGGCTCGATGAATTACGTGCCAGTGATGAGTTAATTTCTTTGCGTCCCCTTTTGTTTGCTTCCCTTTGATGAGCTACTTAGTGGTGATTACTTGATTTTCCAGTCAGGTTTATGGTAGGCGGCTAGGTAGCACCGATACGGGCATCGCATTCCACACCGACACCGACCGGGACACCGGGCACTCCAATTTCCCAAAAAAACAAAATTTGGACACCATGGAACACCGCTGAATTTTGTCTATATATTTCATCTTTGTGCATTTCCTACGTTTCAAGCACCATCCACATGTAAAATTGCACTACTTAGTCAAGTTTCATCCCCCTTGTGGAGCCTTGCTCAAATATTGATTTCAGCCCCATACGTGTCCAAACTTCTACAGGAAGTGTCGAAACTTCTTCATAAGTATCGGACACTTATTCCAGAAGTTTCGGAAACGATTTCCAATAATTATGAATTTAATAGAAACCTCGAACTGTCTAGAGGTGTCGGTAAGTTTTGGACACGATACCTCTGCCCATGAGAGGTGTCCGTGCTTCATAGGTTGGAGGCGAGAATTTTCGACCGGATTCATGGAAGTGGGTTGCCGGGGACGTCCATGAATGACGGAGATGTTACGGAAAGAGAAAATTGATAAATGACATTTTTGCCTCCTTTGTTATGATAGTTTATTTTATAAATGGAGCAGTGGCAGACTGAATTCAGGTTTCAATGTAGCTTCTGTTGTTGATGTTCGTTCGTCGAAATTCTTGATGAGAAACATCATCGGTGCAAATTTTGGCACTTACTCTGTATCTGTGATGTGCATTATTGGCCTCGTTCTGTAGCATTTATAGTACATGGTAACATAAAAAGGAGTAAGAGCTCTGATTTGGAAAGGTCGTGGGTTTGAGTCTTCAAGCTCGCATTTGGTCTTCCTTTGGGCTTATGGGGCTGAGCTAGGAGGTCCGTTCCCTCACTCCTTTGGGTCATTCTCTAAATAGCTTGAGCTTTAAGAGCATTTGGTAACTTAACAATCTGGAATGGACGTTTTGAAGTTTGACTCGAGCTGTGGCTAGCGTCTGTGCTGAAAGTACAGCTTTTGGGTCATAGCTTTAGAAACAAGAGTTTGTTTCAGTTGTCTGTCCCTTTTTTGTAGGAGTGAATATTATGTAGGATTATTGGCCTTTTTTTGAAAGTGCTTACACAACCTTGTAGATCTCTGTTTTTCTAATCTACTAGTAGACAATTGGGAAACCCATCATGTAACATGTTTTTGTCCCCCTTTTTTAATCCTTCAGCTTTGGAGCCCTCCATTAATAATTCTTCCTAAAAAATGGGAAGTATATAGCTGGTGTTGACTTGTAGGTTTGTGGTCTCCATATCTTGGTGGGATTTATACCTTCTTTGGTAGTCTCTGTCCAGGTTCCACCAGCTGCCAGAATTTGACCAAGGAAAGCGAAGTTGCCGCAGACGCCTGGCTGGCCATAACGAGCGTCGCAGGAAGCCACCGCCTGGGTCTCTGTTGTCCACGCGCTATGGAGGTCTTTCCTCATCCATCTTTGGTTAGACATCTCAAGAAATCCCTTTCAAAATTCTCGTAACTTGTCTTGAAACTGTCATGGAATACGTAAGATTTCTGATTTTGGTTTACCGTGCTATCAATACTAAATTGAGATGTTTACAATGACAGAGAATGGCAGCAGAGGTGGAGGCTTTCTGATGGACTTCGCCTCACATAGGGTCAGTGGGAGGGGCCCATGGCCAAATGGAAGAGCTTCTGAGCAGTTGTCTGGCAATCAACCCACTGCAATAGGAAAGTTTGTTCCACATCCATGGCAGATCAACTCAGAAAATCCTCCACCTGATATTCAAGGTTCAGCAAATAGGACCCCTTATCCTGGTCCTGCTATGTCCTCAGGAGGATGTTTCACTGGTGTCTCTGACTCCAGCTGTGCTCTCTCTCTTCTGTCAAATCAGCCCTGGGGCTCACGAAGCCAACCTTCGAGTCTTGGGGAAAATACCTTACTACATTCTGAAGGGCCACCCATGATTCAAGCAGCAGCTACTCATGGTGCGGCCGTCAGTCACTTTTCAAGTAGCTCTTGGGGATTCAAGGGCAATGAAGCTGCTGCTAGCAGTTCCCACGAGATGCATCCTCATCTGGGTCTGGGTCAAGTTTCACATTCTGCTACTGGTCATTACTCTGGCGAGCTTGAGTTGGCCCAACATGGTGGAAGACAGTATATGGAAGTTGAGCACTCGAGGGCTTATGACTCTTCTGCTCAGCATATGCACTGGTCACTTTGAGTGCCTGCCTTCCTCTCTGGTTCTTAATGGTCTCTCTTTAGAGGCTAATTGGTTGGTTAATTGGTTGGTTATGTATGAACTGAAAACTGTTCTGGTTCCTCTATGTTTGTTTCCTATGGGATGGACCTAAGATGACTCCTCATCCTAGTCTTCTTCCAACTGAACTGTTAAGCAGGGACTTAGTCATGTTCTGGATAATTTATGTCTGCTACTCTTTGTTTTTATGAAGCTTGAACTTGGGTCTATTATCGGCTCTCAAGTCATGAAATTGTCACGAGGATTTGTGAGATTTGACATGGTTGATCGCTTAAATCGTTCACATGCTAAGCTCAAAGGAGCTTGCCTTTTCACTCGAGCTTAAATCAATTCACACTAGTAGTAGAAATATTACTTGTCAAGTGTATCTAGTACTTGTAATAATATAACAAGTTATATGTATGTTTCATTTCAAAATTTAGAATGAATGATGTCCTCTAGTTCCCTTTTTTGGCATACTTCAATTTGTTTGTTTACACTTCCCAGCAGTATTCTGCACCTAGAAAGGTTTGACAAAGCTATCCTTACAAGCAAGACCTGTTTTAGCATAGCCATGGGAAACCGGTGATGGTTTGTAATGCAGTAAGAGTGAATTGAGATATACAGCTGAATCTAGCGAACACTTGGAATTGCTTTGGCTCTGATGTAAGAGATGCTGAGTAAGAATTCTACAAGCACTACTACATGTAAATACAGTTCTACCAATTTAATGTTGGAAAACATTTGACTTGTGTCCTTCAGGCTTAACGTTTGATCGGATTGAAACTTGATAGACCTGTCTTCAAGCCTGTGTTTCATATTCCAGCTCGCGTTGAGGCATGATACAGTCGAGAAATCAAGGCCTAAGGCCCTTGAAGATTCGCCACTGACCGAGTCTCTGCATATGTATGTTTAATTTAGTGGTCATCTTCATCTGTTCCAGGGCAGTTGGACAAGAGTGCCTCCATTGACTCGTACTGGAAAACGTAGAACAATGTTAGTATCACTAAAATTCTAGTATGCCATGTATTCCAAGATCTTTCTTAAAGCAAAAAATGATGAGCTAAAACAACTACGAATATTTGACAATTGCTAAGAGTTGTACAACTCCAACATACTCCTATATACCTGACATCCACAAAAAAGGCAGTACTGATATTCATCTCTCAGCTTCATCAATATTTCCTGCAAATCCTGCATCAGAAGAGGAAAATCCTTAGGGAAGAGTCATTTCCATGCATGTATGAGGTACTCGGATGATATTTTGAGCGTGTACTAAATGATTATTATAAACTGCAGGTATCAATTATCACCTCAGCAAGGAAAGCAATTAAAGTACATGGGCTATGGTTACAAATTGTGCAAGCTTTCATATGAAATGAATTTTAAGCTGGTTCACCAATACACCAAACATGAAAGAGCAAACACAAGAATGAAGTGACAAGAATACCACCAACCATATCAGCCTAAAGATATATGCTGATTAAACTGTGACGAAGTATCATTCTGAGAAGTGTGGACAAGGCAAAATCAGGTGAATATAAGAAGACATCTTTATCTCAGCAATAGAAGAGGTGTTTCATCAAAATGGAAGAAACAGAAAGGTAAGGAGAAGATTATGCAGAAGAAAGGAAATGAGACAACAGTCCACCACTGATGGAACCCTAATGAACAAGAGAAGTCCATCCTTTCCTCAAAAAGAACATTAAGAGAAAAAGGAAAAAGGGATGCGCACATATGCGCAGGCATGTAAACAATATCAACACCAATGCATCAAACATAGATACGCAACAGAAAACATAGATACGCAACAGAAAAATTATTAAGCAATGCTTGTTGATGCACCAAACACTTCTAAGTTGTATTATGTATGAAGAACATTACGACAACTGCAAACTTGACCATGTAGGAAAATTACCAATGCATTCTGTTGGGCATTCATGTTCAGTTAAAAAAGGAAAAGCGGATCTAATTAGATAGCTGATTTGACTACTAGAGCTATGAAATGAACTACTAGACATAAAAATCTGTATTTTGAGCATGTTCTTAGAACTTCCTGTAACAATGATACGTTCTGAACAAACAATTTTCAACTTTCAAAATGAACTCCCAAATAACCCAAGTAGAGTCCAGTCAAAACTTCTAACGAAGCAGCGACTCCTTCCGGATACCGAAAACACCCAAATACAGTCTGGTATATACAACAAAATCTGCTTAGCTGGGGAGAGAAGCTACCATGGAGTTATTTGAAGACATGCTGCTGGAAGCAATAGAGGTAGTTAAGACACAAATTTTTTGCACCCTTACCTGAATATTGTACAAAAGATCCAAAACAAGTGGAAGGAAAAATGGTGTACACGCTCGTACACATAAGGAGAGAAGGAATGCAGATGCAGATTAGTCACAAGAAGCTGGAAGTACTAGAAGAGATATTAAGGGAAGTTTTTTGTTTAATTAAAGATGATGCTAGGGGTGTTTTGCATCCCTGCTAGAAGGTTTCTTTCTTAAAATTTCATCCATGACAATTTTCAATTGGCACTGTCTGATCACTAAGGCAGACTTTCGTCCCTGCTCGACTAGTCCCCTGGCGTTCCACCTAGTTCCAACAATGCACTAAATCATCCTATGTTGAACGTGGAACTTTGCTAGTTCCTTTGGGGTTTCGGCCCTTCAATGTACCGAAACAAAGAATAGTCCAGTTCGAACCTGAAGAGCAACTGTGGCTACTATCTTTGTACAAGGATAAAGATTTACTTCCATAATACATTTTTTTCAGATAAAAGCATTTGATGTGCAATACCCATACTTCCCACTTTCTAAGAACATTTAGCATTACACCTATTCCAATTCAATTACTGCAGTTGACCACCAGACACCATGAAAACTTGAATGAGGTCAGTTTGTTACTGGAACAAAGGTCATCTATGGCAGCCTAGGCAGCAGCGTGGCAAAATGAATGTACAATATGAGGGTTGGTGGCAGAGCTGGGGTCTATGATTGTATCTCACTGGTAGCAGAAGCCAAGACGGCAGCATTCTGGGCAACTCTGCTTTGATAATGGGCACAAGTCATCTGTCAATGATGGGCACAAGTAATCACCAACAACTCTAATAATCCTTGTTCTTAACAAAAGCATCCTATAAAATGGTATTCCCCTATAACCAGTAACGATTAGCCCATGAGATGGCGTGATGGCCTAGTATCAGAGTCTACGACTTGAACTTGTTGAAGGATGGATTCCTTGGCCAGAAATTTTGCTCCAAGCCTTCATATTATCAACTAAATATCTTAGGAAACCAACCTGATTCATTTCCAATACTTAACAACTGCGGATCCATGAAATAAAAGTGATGCAACCACCATAAATAGAATATATTAACAGTGCAATCTTTTGTGTTAATGACCATACGCTACAAAACAACGAAAACATACTATCTAGTCCTCCAAATTTTGCTTAATGTGATCCCATTCACTGTTAACAATACATCCACTATCCACGTCATAGACCTTCACCAGAACCAAACTTTCCATTTAACTTTACAGTGTTATCAGTCAGTAAAGCAAGCAAGACAGAGCTAGCCGTTCAGAAAGTATGCAGCATTAAGCATAGAGCACTAGAAATGTCACCTGCAAACACCAGATCCAGATACTAGGCCTAGTTTCTCCCTATGTTTCACTTTTACCATTAAAACATAAAGTTCAATCACCAGGTCATAACTGATAACACAAAAATGACACTACTCGAAGTTCCAATACATTTCTTTATGCCAATCAAAGACATGTAAACCACATAGTTTACCATCACAATACCTGCTTTTATATTCACAACCTTTAATTCCACTTGAGCCATACTAACACTACAAATTCTCACACGAAGACTAAACCTAACCAAAGAGAGGTTGCACGTTGTTTCAGTCATTTTACTGAGTTCATTCACCAGTAAGTGCACAATTTGACTAAATTTCCATCAGCACTACCTGCATATACTTCCACACTACATAGACATATATAGCAACCACAATACATAACTGAGGAACAATACCTCTGCTGTAATTTCTTCCTCTTCCTCCTCCTCTTCGTGCCCGCTCCCCTCGCCCTCCTCCCTCTCCACCTCCACCACCTCCCTCTTCTCCAGCTGCGCCAGCGCGGCGGTCGCCTTGTGAAAGTTCACCACCACCCTCTTCCCCCTCCACTGCTCCTTCTGCCGCCACCCGAACTCCGCCGCCAGTTCCTCCTCCACCCTCCTCTCCCTCCATGCCCTCTCCTCCTCCCTCCTCATCCTCTCCTCCCTCGGATCCTCCCTCCCTATTCCGGCCCGGCTCCGCCTTATCTCCAGCCCCACCGGCTCGGCTAACCCTGAACCCCCCTTGCCCAAAGCCGAGCCGGGCGTGTAACCCATTTGGGTCAGCATCTTGAAACCAATGTTGGATTGTGGGATGGCTGAATTTGTGTTTGCTAGGGTTTGCTGGTCCTCCTCGTGCTGTTTTTGCTCTCTTTTATGCTTCAGGCGGTCCTGCCAGTTTTGGGTTTTGGGTTTTTTGCTTGGTGGGTGTAGGATTTGGGGTTCTTTGTTGGTGACCTGAAGGATTATGAAAAATCGTTAGGGTCATCACTCATCAGAGACTATTGGGGAGTGAAATCTATGTGAAGGAACCTTAAGCTACTGAGGCATAGGCTTACCTTTTGGTAAGAAGATTTAGGAGGAAGAGAGGGTTCGGGAGGCAGGAATTGAGAGAGATCGCCCATGTAATCATCTTCTTCTCCTTCCGCCATTTTCTGGTGTGCCGGAAACTCAGTACGCACTTCAATTGGTTTTGTCACTTTGCCGTATAAATCATAATCTTCATTTCATTGAATTATTTTCATTCGAATTTTGATGTAAAATTTTGCCATAAACTCTGAATAATTTTACTTTAATTTAACTTGTCAAACGGTACTCATTTAACTTATAATTGCTGTTTAAATTGAGTTTAATATATTTATAGTCTCAAATCAAACAAAGAAAAGTAGCAAAAAATCGAGAATATTTTTTTTTTTTTTGTAAATAAAACTAGAATTCACTTTGATTTAATGCCATATGCAATATTAATTTATTAACGAAAAGTATCTTTACGCTAAGACTTTCTTTGAGCTTCCAAATCCACTCTCTAATTGTTTCCTTCACGTACTTGCACATTGCAATTTTGTTCTTTCACCCTACAAGTCGGTTGGTTGCGATAGGTAATAAGTTCTTAACATAAAAAAGAAACTTCCCTCCCAGCATTTTCTATTTTTCAATCCTCACATGCCTTTGTCGCACAAGTCATTACTCCAACCCCACTACGTGCTTTTGTTGATCCGAATTTCTTTTCAACTATGGCAAAAGTTGTTTTTTTTTTTGATAATGCCATGCTTTCTTTCGATGACGATGCGGTTGAATATTTCGAACATCGGTAAAGATATGTATACTACTCTTGTATTCTTTTTAATCAACAAAATTATTTGTAATTTTGATACGTGTGTTACTGGTTTGTCATTAATATTACACCCATATTGCACAGGTTCATGTTTACCGGTTAGAAAGGTGGCCGATGATTATATTTGCTCTTATTCTTGTCAAAGAACTTGAGTTTAAAATTCTTTTAACAAAAGAATTTTAAACTCAAGTTCTTTGACAAGAATAAGAGCAAATATAACCGGTAGAAATAAAATTCTTTTGTTTATACAAAGTAGTTCAGAAACAAGCGCTCTTCTTCTCGCCCTACTTTGTAGAACTTATTTCTATCGGTCAGATAAGTAATCTGACCGGTACGAGGGCTTGTTTCTGAACTACTTTGTAGAAACAAAAGAATTTTGTTTCTACCTATTAGAGTGGTGGCCGATGTAT
Source organism: Escallonia herrerae (assembly GCA_033070095.1). Lineage (NCBI taxonomy): Eukaryota > Viridiplantae > Streptophyta > Magnoliopsida > Escalloniales > Escalloniaceae > Escallonia > Escallonia herrerae. The sequence goes on along the minus strand of JAVXUP010000487.1, from coordinate 331,164 downwards.
ACTACTCTTGTATTCTTTTTAATCTGACCCGGCCGAGCGCTTGTTTTTGAACTTATTTCTCTTCTTTCCTCTTTTTAACTCAAATTTGTTTCATCTCAATTTCTCGCAGTTGCAGGTGGTCGGTGCCTCGCGTACATGTCACGCGCGCCCAAAACTGTCTAACAACCGTTTGGGCTGACGTGGCAAGACTCTTTTAACCATTTCTGTTACCGCCATCCCGTTGCAAACGAACATACACTCTCTCTCTCTTTCTAAATCCCTCCAGCCTTCTCTCTCTAAACTCCTCTTTTCAGGTACACGCCCAAACCCTAACTTCGATCAACTCCACACACACACACACACACACATATTATATATATGTTTTTACTGTGCGTTTGTATGCGCATATGTGCGTGTAAGTGTGCGTGCACTTGAGTGTGTTTGAAGGTTGATTTTGCATACATACATGTTCCAGTGTGTGTGTGTGTGTCTGTCTGAGTGTGCGGGTACATGCATTTGAAAATAGGATTTGCATGCATGCATGCGCCAGTGTGTGTGTACTTGCATTTGAAGATAGAATTTGCATACATACGTGTGCCAGTGTGTGTTCATGTACACGTTGTACCGTACTGAATCCTCTGAACTAGTACGTATTTTATGTGGACTTGTTCTTGAATATTGTGCGTGTGTGTGTGTGTGTGAGCCGGGATTGAAACTGAATATTCTTGGCCAGAATCGATATGTGTGTTGATGTTTAGGTACATACACACATGTTATGCAGCAGTGGATTTTTACTGAATGTACATTACGTGGACTTGTTCATGAAGATTGTTGGGCAGAATTGATACTTATCTTGCTTGGATTTCACATATTCTCTGTTGGCAAAACTGATTATTGTGTGTATTTCTCTTGCGAGATGTGTGCTTTCTTTGACGTCAATATGTTCCTTTGCTATTTCCTTTGTAGTTGCAGGCGAATTTGAGTCAATCTGAGTTTTTGTGGACAACTCTCAGGTTAACTGTTTGTGAAAATGACTGACCGGCTCCTGTTGTGTTTGGCCATAATTGCCGTCTTTTCGGCGAGCCTGATTTCTCTGACGTTGGCCTATACTGATCCTTCAGATGGTACTTTCCTCTAACCCCCTTTATTCAATTTCTTGAAGAATACCTTTGCTCTTTTATTTTGTCTTTTGCTGTTAATTATTGGTTGCAATGAAATTCTTTATTGGTTTTGTCACTGTTGTTTTTATGAAGATGGTTAAACTTGCAATTGTTCTTGATCTGGATCTAGATTATCGTGAATTCATCATCTATATATATGATGTTTTGGCAGGAAAGTAACTATTTGTCCTAGATTTCAGGTTGTTAAGGTGTTGATGCACCTTAGAGAAGTTCTATACCAAATCATACTTGGAATTCATGTTTTATATTATTGCTTTGTGCCTATAGATATGCAATATAACCCATGTACGGAAGGAACTTGTCACTTGACAACATAGAAGAGTTTAAGGGGCTGTAGATTCATCTCTTTTTAGAGAGGCCGAAAATCCTCTCTTGACAGTACACAAGAATTTGTTTAGGAAGCTTTTCTGTCGGAAGTCTTGGTCATATAACTCAGAGAACACCTAATAAACTGGTATTTAAAGCTTAAGGTTACAGTTCTGCCTTGCTCGGTACCTCATTTATCTCGTTGCAGCCTTCCCTGTAAGTTCTGCTAACACTTGCCAGTATTATTCACTTGGCAATTTGTCCTTCCTCTGTAGTTCCTTGCTACAGTGCCCTAATTTCTCTGCCTCACCTCTTCTATGGCACCGTCTACGTTAAAATCGAAAATTCCATCAGTCAGGGACTTCAATTCTTTAGACTCGAGACTTTCTGCTAGGCATAACTTCAACTTCTATTTGTATTTTCATGTTCACGTGTTCTACTCCTAGTTGAAAACTTCAATCAATTAGCTCAATATATGGTTGCAGTCATACTTTATACCTTATATGCATTTTCTATGCTTGGCCACATTCCCAAACTAAAGCGCGTTCTTCAAACACGGGTATATCATTCATTCTGGAATTTGTTATGTAAGGAGCTATATAGGCTCCGTAAGATTAGTTACAAGAGACATATGCTTGACAGATCCAGCGGTTCTACAAAATCACCACTGTATATCAGTTCCTTTTTTTTAGCTTCCTCTCACCAGGATGATGATCAAGCTCTCCGGCCGGTTATCAATTTGTTTTTACCTTCCACAACTTGCTACTGTTTTGGAATGCCGGTAAATTGTGAACTATCTAATTGAGACGAGGTGCCAAAATGGACGGTCTTTATCTGTTTACGAACACTAAAGTGCTAAAGAAGCAAATCCTCCTTCAAACATCACACTGATGATCAGTCAAATCTGTCCTACATCACTGACTCTAAAATATTCTGTACGTTGCAATGTCTTATAAGAAGAGTGCCGGTCCAACCATGGAACTCCCCCAAATTCTTTCCAATTTCTATCTTTCCTTACCAAAAGCCACTCGATGATAGGAACTGGTCTAAGATTACATGATAATTTTCCTGAGGATTTATATTGCCAGTGACTATGTCTTCGTCAATTCTTGCTTGTGGCATGAAAAATTACCTGAAATTCATTAACATTTTCTAGCTATTACATGCAGTTGAAGCTCTTCAAGATCTGTATACAGCTCTGAACAGCCCACCCCAGCTCAGTGGATGGAAACCAGGTGGTGGGGACCCATGTGAAGAATCATGGATAGGAGTTTCATGCTCTGGGTCAACAGTTATCCACATGTACTAACGAACTGTTTCAGCATAATTTCCATTTTGTATGTGCCAAAATGCTCAAACCTGAATCATCTCTTGCATTCTGCAGTAAAATTGATCAGCTACAGCTCACTGGACATCTTGGCTTTGAACTCCCCAAACTCTATAACTTGAAGGAGCTGTAAGCCATTTAGCTGATCTGTGACTATAATTTAACCTCTATTGATTGATTATTGCACCAAATCAGTTATAATTTATGTTTTGTTCTTTCTAATAGGGATGTTAGCTCCAATAACATTCAGGGGGAAATCCCATACAGTTTACCCCCCAACGTGACACACTTGTAAGATGTTCTCCTGTACTGTGTTTGATGTATAGTTCAATAACTTGATTAATGTCATGCTATGAAAATTCTAATCTTCTTTTCGTACTATGTGTTGCAGGAATTTAGCTTGCAACAACTTTACCCGAAATATACCCTACTCCTTAACTTTTCTGAGATATCTTCGGCATATGTGAGTTGCTTGTCCAAAGACTCCTTAATCTCCTTGGCTTTTTTGGTTGCTTAGAATTAATATGTGATTATTTCTCTTGCAGGAATCTGAGCCACAATTCGCTATCTGGACCTATTGGGAATGTATTCACTGGCCTAATGAATCTAAAGGAAATGTATGATATGTTACTTAAGTTCTATGTATGTCTGCATTTATGAAAAGAACTTACGACCAATATACATAACTGTTAGTGGCTGTCAGCTTTTAATGACTAGATGTGCGCTAACATAAGGTTCTCCATGAATTTAGAACTTCACGCTTCTGCAGACCATGTTTAAAATCATTAAATTGAAAGACTCAATTTTCAATTGATGGGAACCTATGTGTTATTCATCATTTTCCGTGCTAATTATGCTCAAATTTTAAGTGGATTTTGGACTTGCAAAGTTCAAGACGCCGTTAGAAGTTTGAATTGAAGTGAAATATCTACTATCAGACATGTGAGATCGCTTTACTGACTTGAATCAAGTAACAATTTGGTCTCTACTCTCCTTGTGAAATTTCATTTTCTGCTACAGGGATTTGTCAAACAATAACTTAACTGGAGATCTGCCTAGTTCATTTGGATCTTTGACCAATCTTACACGATTGTGAGTATTCTGCTTGTCTGTTTATTACTTGGTGTATCTGTTCGCAAATCACTGTTTCTTAACTTACTTTGAGGAGCATTTGCAGGTTCTTGCAAAGTAATAGGTTTACTGGATCAGTAATCTTCCTGGCTGGCCTCCCACTAACTGACCTGTAGGTTTACCTGATCAATGCATTTATTTGGAATTAGTCTCGCCATATTTTTCTAAATTATTTTCCTTGAACTCACACCCATTTCCCCAGAAACATCCAAGATAACCATTTCAGTGGAGTCTTGCCCAAACAATTTCAAGTTATACACAACTTATGGTAACTACCAGGTTTTTAACGTATTTTCTTTTCTTTTCTCACATTAAGTAACCCAGTCCTGTTTAATTCACTTCTTCATGTGTATACAGGATTGGCGGTAACATCTTTGACAAAGGAGGAAACTATCCACCCTGGACTTTTCCATTAGACACTATCCCCAATGAGCAGAATATTAGCAGTCCACCTTCAACCGTATCAAGTGCCATTGAGAGTTACCCTTCGCGTAAAGTTCATAGGAAGAAGAAGAAAGGTTTAGGTCCTGGAGGTGTAGCTTGTATGGTTGGTGGAGCTACTCTAGTGGCAACCTGTGCAGCCCTCTTTATTGTGGTCCGCGTACATCAAGCTAGAGCAAAAAAGCTCAGAAGCGTTGAGAACAGTGAGAGCTTGCGGCAGTCCCTTCCAATGAGTACAGCCAGAGGTGAGAAGATATCAACAGTTCGATTATGTGTGTATGAGTTGTTCTTTCTATGACTAGATAACAATGCTCTGGTGCTAGACGTATTTGCCAGGACATCGATTGTCCATGAATTATATAAACAAAGATTCATTCACACGATATTTACTGACATTCTAAGTTGGCATAATCATACAAATTTTGATTGGATTATTTACTTGGTGAACAATAAGGGATGCTATCAAAATATTTTCTATTTGCAATATTGCATTGTTGGTTTTGCAAGTCGAAGACATACCAAAACTACAACCTGCTCTTTTTTTTTGTTTTTTTTTTTTTGCATATATTTACAATTTATTCTTTTACAATGATGACCCTCATAACTCAAGTGCTAGAAAGGTAGCTACTCTTCTAAAAAGCATCAAGTGCTCTAGAGAACAAGTTATTCCAGTAGAACCTAGGATCAGTTTGAGAAGGAGCTTCAGAAGCTATGAGTCATTGAGGCAATTTACACTGTCTATAACCCCAACAGATACCCACTGGGATGGAATCTGCTGAAGCATGTATATGGTGAACAAATTGTTTTTTTTTCCTGATCAGAAAGAGCTGCGACCAAAACAAGAGGGTGTTTATGCTGCCATCATGTTGTATTCCACATCTAAATTTGGTTGAGTAAGCAGAGATTACATGCATTTACTTGCTATGCTTACCCTGTAGCCCTGTGATTTTATGCGGGATCCCTCAACGTTTTGAGCTTCATCAGTTGGATAACACCTGCTTCAGATTCCTTTTATTGTAAGAGTAGAGCAACATGCATGCCAAAAGCTGCCACCATAATTTTGTTATGGTAATTTTGGCCATACGTCTAAGAACGGCCTGATTTACTGTTTCAATCATTTGTGAGCATCATTTCTTTGGCTTCAATTGGTCTAAAACTTTTTCTCTTGTGTCTACTTAGATATTACCAAATGCATAACATTTTCTGGGCTTGTCAGAAATTTTTCTCTAGTTCTGCTAGTTTTTTGTAGGTTCCTCTTATGCTTTTCATCAATCTGATTGTAGCCTATTCTTCTGCTGTTCCAGAGGAGAGTCCAGCAATCTCGATTAGAAACTCGCCCCCACTGATTGCTCCAAGCCAATTACCACCTCTCTGTACCAAAATTGTAAGAGTATCTCGACGACGGAGTTTTTCTAGGAAGTGCAGAATCCCCATAGGTGCAAAACTCTACACTGTGGCAGAACTTCAACTGGCAACAAACTACTTTAGCGAAGAGAACCTTCTTGGAGAGGGGTCCCTTGGTTCTGTTTACAAAGCAGAGTTCCCTGATGGACAAGTAATATACTTGTACAAAGACATATTATGCAAATTATAAAACCTCAAAAGCTCTAGAAGCAATGGAATTAATGAACTCTTCTTTTTCTGCGTGCAAGGTTTTTGCTGTGAAGAACATTAACACAGTAGAACTATCTCTCAATGAAGAAGAACGATTTCTGGAAGTGATATGGAACGCAGCTCGTTTGAGGCACCAGAATATTGTACAGCTTCATGGTTATTGCATAGAGCATGGACAGCATCTGCTTGTATACGAGTATATCAGAAATGTGTCTCTCTATGATGCTTTGCACAGTGAAGGACACAAGACTCTATCTTGGGGACATCGACTTCGAATTGCTCTTGGAACAGCACGGGCTTTGAGGTAAGTATGTGGCTTTGGTAGAAGCACTACTGCTTGTCAGGGACTCATTAGGTTTACTCTACAATTGAAATCACTATCAAAGTATACCAACAAGCTCATGAAGTTGAAAAGCAGAATTGCTTATATGCTATAGGCTACCAGCTGAGAAATTAGGACGATTGCTTTGTATATGCTCTTTTTCAGTAGTTAAAGGCAGAAGTTTCTTGCTTACATATGGTCTTTGATTATACTTTGTTGTACATGATGTTTTCCAGCTATTTGCATACGGCGTGCATGCCCTCCTTCGCTCATAGCAACTTAAAGGCTGGTAATGTTTTACTTGATGAAGATCTTACGCCTCGTATCTCTGACTGTGGGCTAGCTGTTTTGAAACCCCTTACCAGCAACAGTGTTAAGCTTAAGGTATATACTTTGAAAACCATATGTTTAATGCAGTTCAAAAGAATCTTATAGGATTTTTGACCATATCAATCTAGCTTCAGATGTTCCTCCTTTGAGGTACACGAAACCTTGGCCTTGATATAGCAGAAGCCATAAGCCCTGCCATGCTTATTGGCTGTGGCTTATGATTTGCAGGAAGAGTTGGACGCTTTCCTTCAAGTATGTGAACTGAAATGTTTTCAAATTTAACTTCTTAAACTTACGTTTTTTCCTGGAATGAAATGTTCTGGTAGAAGTTTTAGTTTGGTAATATCTTTTTGCACTTGCTCAAAATCACCAGTAAAGTCAACGACGGCATATGATACAACCTCATCTCTGATAAAAGTCTCTGGAAAGTAAATTTCAGTCTTTGAAAAACTGATGATGGATTCTAACAGGCTTCTGAAATGGCTCTCTGTGATAATGGCTACATTGCTCCTGAACACGAACAACCTGGAATTGGAAATACAAAGGGTGACATCTATGCCTTTGGAGTCTTGCTGTTAGAGCTTTTAACTGGAAGGAAGCCTTTTGACAGGTTCAAAGCATTCTCAATTCCTAATTTTCAGTTTTTATGTATCTGGCGATTTTCCTGATAACCATTATGTTTCTTTAAAGTAGTTCAAAACCTAGAGGAGAGCCATCCCTGGTGAGGTGGGCCTCTTCCCGGCTTCATGACAATGAGTCATTGGAACAGATGGTCGATCCAACCATTAAAAGAACGATCTCCCCCAAGGGCCTCTCACGGTTTGCTGACATCGTCTCTCTCTGTATTCAGGTGTTAGCTTGTAAAGCACAATTACTTTTAAGAATAATTACTTGTGCCTGTTAGGAGTTCCTGTTATGTGTACAGAAAATTGCAGGTCAAGCTACAGAATTTTGAATTTTTTTTATCTACCCTTCTTTTCTGGATCTTAACTTTGTCCCCAGTGTCCAAAATTGCAGAACTTATTACTTGTGCTTTATGAGTAGTGAACATACAAAATTTTCCTTATATGTGAACAGCCCGAGAAGGAATTTCGCCCCCCAGTGTCTGAAATTGCAGAATCTCTGACAAGTCTACTGCAAGAGCACCGTGCAGTGAGAGGCATATCTGGGGATGCTACTGAGGTTGACCCCTTTGACAGGTCTTTCCGTTCAACCAACTCGCACTTCTTTGGCTCGCCTACAGTGAGCTATTTGTCCATCTGAGCTTGCAATACTGGCTGAATGGTGAATCTGCTCTGATACAACTCTTGGTATAAACTTCCTCACAATGAGCTCACTGCTTGTATTATGGCCTCGTTGTGTAATATCCAATTTTGACTGCTCAAAAACAGGATTAGCATAGTTCTGTACAGCCCTTGATTTCCGTTCTTACAGAATTTTATAAACTTCACGGTTTCTTAAGTCCACATTCTCGTATTGAGTTGGTAACACGGCCTGTTTTAGAACTTTTCTGGTTGATAACATTGGTTGTTCCTCTCTATGGATATGGTCATATGGAGCAGAAAAAAGCCCTAGTGTCCTCTGATCTCTTGCGTTATCTTCTTGGTAATACCATGCATCACAATTTCTTGAGATAATCTTCTAAAGTTAGTCCTTATAGTTCTCAGGCTGTAGGCTTTAGGTAAGAAAATCTTGGAAATTTGACAGTTATGCTGATACCAATTGGAAATTTGACATGGTTATGTTGATACCAACTTGCAGTGACTATAGTTCTACTTCTACTGCTCTGCTACTGATCTCTAGATTTTGGTCGTTGAACACAAAAATATTAGCTAGTGCAAATCTCCGCAAATTTCATGCTATTTTTTGATCTGGAGTTTGTTTCTCACAAACTCTTGTGTGAACCACTGCGATGGACTTCTATTATTTCTTCCTTTTTTGGTACATAGGATTTGAAATCTTTTGATTACGTTCTAACCTGGCCTACGTACGCCTTCAGCATCCGCCTGTAACAGCGTTGCAAATCCTTGAAGAGGTTGATCTAGATAGCAGAATGCCATATCTTGGTTTGCTCCTCGGTTAGCAAGATGGTTTGTTTCCTTCTCTAAGCACATGCATAATTGATGATGGGGTCGTTCTCAGTACAAATCTGTAGCCTTTGATCAAGTTTAATAGTGGGTGGAAAACAGTTGAGCTCTTTTTTCAGTAGCTCTGTTGTATTCTTTGCGTCAGTTTTCAGTTCTGCCTCCTGGAAACCCTGATCTTTGCCTTGTACTACAGCAATCCACTTCTTTGCAAACTGATGATATCAGTCCACAAAAAGTTTGTCTACTGCAGAAACATAATTACACCCTCCTATGTAATATTTCTAATAATTTTTATTTAGTTATGGTAAAGCAGTGCTGCTAAAAACTATCGTTAAAAGTGTTAATAGAAATATCACCGGATACATTTAGTGACTATTAATGGTCGTTATACAGAAAATTCTAGTCATTTTCTTATAACCAAGGTAGCCGTAAACAAAAAATTAGTTCCATAAAAATCACCGATCCATGGGTTATAGATTGCATGAGTGGTAGTAAATCTCCCTGCCAATGAGAGAAGATTTATTTCTCAACCACTGATTTGGAATTTATGTGCAATCTATAACCCATGTATATATATATATATATATATAACCATACCACTACCACCACCACTATTGCCACCACTACCGCCACTATCACCACCACCACTACCGCCGCCATCGCCACCATCATTCACCATGTGGTGGTACTAACACACTTGAAACCACTTACTATAATTTATTTTTTATTGTAAGTTAACGATATAACTATCTAAAAATTTATTACATTTTCATTTTCTTTGTTCTCCAAACACAATTAAATTATGTGATTTAAATTCCCTTCCTTCCAAACAAAAAAAAGTGAATCGAATTTCAAATCCAATTCCGAGTTTGAATTCCAAATTCTAAAACAATTGGTTCCAAAAGTTCTAGTTCAGCTTATCATAAACTTTTTCAATACCAATATTAAAATCATTTTCACTTTTCTTGTTTGAATCTGGATTGTATTTGAGGTCACTTTTTTTTTCGAGAGAAAAACATATATATATATATCAAGAGTAAAGAAATGAGTTACAACATGCCCATAGACAAGTTTAATAGACTTATGGATGACATTTCCATCCGATAAGAAAAGTAATAAAAAGATGGATTTGTATCTAAAGGCAACAAAATAAATAATAAATAACATATAAAATTTATTTTTTTTTCTTTTCTATGGGAATATGCACTAATCTAGATTCTAGTCTAGATAAATAACAAAGAAAACGACCACACAACAGAAATTAAAGACGACAAAGGTAAGAACCAGTCAGCCTAAATCTTAGGTCACTGTAGCATTGTCTTCTGCGGATCCAACGTGGGACAAACCTGGGCTCGGCTGGCTGGCTAATGATCATGTTCAATAGAAATCTGAACTGGTTGATGTTTTGAGGGTTGCCAGCTTTTAGGAACGAGTGCGTCGTAAAGGCTACGGTATTATCAAATACTAATTGAGGGTCAAACAAAATTACAGTCCTCATCTATTTAAGTAATACAATCTACTATGGGCGTCACCGAGGCCACATATTCTTCCAATTTCTACGAATGACAGACTATCGTAAATCATAATAAATTATGTGAATTTCTTAACATCGCTTATCATTTTAAGTCACACGATCTTTTGAAGAATGCTTTACTTGGTGCATGTGACCATATATTGTTTTAGGAAAAGCAATTATGCGGTAGACATTACCTCTCCAATTATGTTAGATATACTAGTTAAGGGACCCGTGCAACGCACGGGGCGTTCTTTAATTTCTCAAATATTATCTAATATATATTTCTATAGATATTTTAAAACTGTTAATTTTCTTAACTTTCTAAAAATATTTTTTATAATGTGTTGTTATAGATTGTTTCTAACTGTTATTGTTTGAATTGCAAGTAAGAAATTTACGGTATAGTATATTGCCTTTGAATAGAACTTTTGAAAAATTAGCATTATAAAAACATACCTTAGCAACAAAGGTACAATGCATGATTTAATATGATCAGCTTTTACTCACAAATAAGATGTGAATGTTACAACTAAAAGTCTTATAGACTTAAAATGCCTTTTTATTAACATTTCGCGACAACATATGACAACAATCTCGTACTACTGTTTAACTGAATTTAAACTTTTTAATCTAATATTTGGAGCTTTATAGATATAATCATTAGTATGTATCAATGATATATCTGAAACCAATATGATTAAAAAAAAGTCAGTTATTTGTACCATCACTTCTAGTTTTTTGTGAGTTTAATAAGATCTAAATGTTACAATTAAAAGTCTTATAGACTTAGGATGCCTTTTTATTAACGTTTCGCGACGACATATGACAACAATCTCGCACTATAATTTAACTGAATTTAAACTTTTTAGTTTAATATTTGAAGCTTTGTAGATATAATCGTTAGTATGTATTAATAATATATCCTGAACCAATATGAAAAAAAAAGTCAATTATTTGTACCATCACCTTCGATTTTTTGTGAATTTAATCTAGTAAAGAGTGTTATAACTTATTTACTGTTGGTGTATATAAATCTCTCAATATTCTTATAAGTATAAAGGTCAAATTCACTCACCTTCTGTCTTCATGAAAAACTCTATGTGTATGTTATTTGTCCTGTGCATAATGAAAATGAAACATAGCATTGAAAGTGTTTCTATCTATACATAACTTATTAAAGTGTTGCTAACATGACTTAATGAAAATATCATTAGAATATTAGATTAGTGTAGCCAGGGGTTAGAAAGTGGTTAACCACAAAAACATCGTCTTGCCTAATTAACGAAACTTTAAGGAATCAGAATGTGAGACCAAAATCAAAATTGAAAGATAAAAGTCATTCTAGGAAAAAAAATTTACTGCTTCTAGTCCTGAATATAATTTATGCACATTCAAGTTGTTGTATTTAAGTTCTTCGTTTGTCTGTATAAGATTCTCGCTGTAACCCGTCTATGAATACTACACTAATACTACCTCCAACTACCTTAATTAGCACTATCATTGCCACTACAAATGCAGTTACCTTCACCATATCATAACTTTTGCTCGTCAGTGCACTTTTGTGTTTCTATCGTCAGTTTTTTTAGGTTCATCACTTTTTCAATCTAGTTTAGATCATAACTTATCAATCAGTACTGTAATGTAAATTAATATTACCTTGAAATACCTTAATTCTACCACTACAATAACTTTAACAACAACCATCACCTCTCGCACTACCACCGTTTAGTTATGACTATCACCACCACAAACATCAACATATTACACGCCAACATCGCTACAGCCACATGTTGTCACTACATAATCCAAATCTCACTACCAACATTCCAATTCTGCCACAACAATTATCACTATCGTAATTATCATGGCTGATCACTCGTATAATTGCATATATTACCACCCTCACACGTTCACATCTAGTACCGACATTTCGGCTATACCATTACCATCCTGAGGCCATCCAGGCTTCTCTCTTTTTGTAGTTATTTATGAAGGGTAAAAGATTCTTATAATTAATTTATCTTTTCGTCTCTTTTATTCTACAAATTTATTCTCAACTTGTCACAAATTATTCTTCAATCGATTTTAATTTTTCTTGGAGATTCAATATAATTAGTTCTAAATATTTTGTTCATAATGTGCGTATCATGTTAGATTTTAAGAAAATTGGTGCAAAAAGACGAAAGTTACAATAAAACTTATGGAGAAAAGATTTCATTAAAAAGGAAAAAAATTACCAAAACAAATAGGATGATGTTTTGCATAACTAAAAAATTGAGGTAAACATAAAAATATACGCTATGAAAAGCTTATCTTTTAATTTATAAAGATTAATCATTAATTTCATACAGGATTTTCGTTGTTTACATTTGTGAGATTTTATTTATATTTGCGAGATTTTATTTTATTTATTTTAAGTTTTTTTAAGAAGTTAGTAGTGCAAAATGAAGCCTTTTTCGATTATGTAGAGCTCTAAAAGTAGTAGATGTGATTTTTTAATTTTATAAGATTTACAAAAGTAGGGTCAATGATCATACTAAAGAATTAGTAAGTAGAGTATGATTTTCGTATTTTACATTTTTGAGATTTTATATTGTTATTTTAAAGTACTTTTGAGATTTTAATAATCAAATTAAGGCCTAATGTATAAGTATATTGATTAGGTAGAGTTTTAGAAGGTTTATAATTAATTTCTTAGTTTTATAAAGTTAAAATATTGCATAAATTATACCTACAAATTTTATAAAAATAAATTAAAGTAAAGAGTTAAATAGAGTAGAAAAAGAAAAGCATATCAAAACAAATAGGATTCTAGAATCTTGGACTCTAAATAAAGAGACCAACTAAGTTAGGAGACTACCACATACAAAGTTGAAGTGGGTAGAGTTTTAGAAGGCGTATAATTAGTTTTTTAGTTTTATAAAGTTTTAAAATATTGCATAAATTATACCTACGAATTTTTAATAATAAATTATATTAAAGAGTTAAATAGAAAAGTCGGGCCAAAGATCATACAAAAAGATTAGTAAGTAGGGTATAATTTTTGTATTTTACATTTTTGAGATTTTATATTGTTATTTTAAAGTACTTTTGAGATTTTAATAATCAAAATTAAGGCCTAATGTATAAGTATATTGATTAGGTAGAGTTTTAGAAGGTTTATAATTAGTTTATTAGTTTTATAAAGTTTAAAAATATTGCATAAATTATACCTACGAATTTTTTAATAATAAATTAAAGTAAAGAGTAAAAGAAAAACATACCAAAACAAATAGGATTCTAGAATCTTGAACTCTAAATAAAGAGACCAACTAAGTTAGGGGACTGCCACATACAAAGTTAAAGTGGGTAGAGTTTTAGAAGGTGTATAATTAGTTTTTTAGTTTTATAAAGTTTAAAAATATTGCATAAATTATACCTACGAATTTTTAATAATAAATTATAGTAAAGAGTTAAATAGAAAAATAGAGCCAAAGATCATACTAAAAGATTAGTAAGTAGGGTATGATTTCCGTATTTTACATTTTTGAGATTTTATATTATTATTTTAAAGTGATTTTGAGGTTTTAATAATCAAAATTAAGGCCTAATGTATAAGTAAATTGATTAGGTAGAGTTTTAGAAGGTGTATAATTAGTTTCTTAGTTTTATAAAGTTCTAAAACATTGCATAAATTATACCTATGAATTTTTAATAATAAATTATAGTAAAGAGTTAAATAGAGTAGCAAAAAAAAGAATATCAAAACAAATAGGACTTTTGAATTTTATATATCTAATTCAAAAGAGTTGGATTTTAAATAAAGAGACCAACTAAGTTAGGGGACTATCATATGTAAAGTTGAAACTTATATGTCAGAAGGAGAATGCTCTTAAAAAGTCCTACTTGTCGCAAAGATAGAGTCCTAAAAATCCTACGTGTCGCGATTATAAGTGAATGCTTTAGCTTTTTATATATATGTATATATAGATTATCAAATATGACAATATTCGCGTTCCACATTTTCATAACTGCGCTTTACTTGCTTTTATACGTGAAGCAATATGAAATTGCTTTTTTTTGCTAGTAAGTTTGAAAGTTTAGGCACTATAGCTTGTAATTTTAAGACGATATAACTTATAAACATATGGTAACTTGTTTCAGAAATTTAATCCATAAATCGTATAGTAATGCTATTGTCCTTCTTTTTCCATAGTAGTGGGGAAATTAGTACGTGCGAATTCGTCTTTTGTCCTATTGTCACTGCCACGTGCTATAAATTCAACATTTCTAAGAATTAGAGTCGCACTTCCCATTTAAAAATTCATACGTAATAAGTTTCGAATTATTTTGTGGGCTACGTCATAGTCGAATTTGATCCGAATGCTACAACTTAATGAAAAAAAGCACATTTTAAGCCAAATTCAGCAAGCAATCTTGTAAGTTTATGATTATTACGTTCACTCGCTTGCGTACTTAAAAGAGAACTATTACGTACACCTTCCATTTTTGGATTCTGATGCATTACAAATACCACTTAGATTGTTGGACTCCATATTCGATCGAGGAACACAAAACAAGAGAATAAGCTCACTGGATATGGCTAAGTTTTCGTGCTCCCCTTTCTTGCTCCTTGTCTTTGCTTTCTCAGGCCTGTGCATATGTCAATTGCAGAGGTCTTTCTTTCTCATCTTACTCCTTTTATAATGTATTTGCTGGCAAGAATAAGAGCCATATTTTTGGTGAAGCATTATGTTTGAAAACAAACTTGTTTTATTTTCAACAGTTCGAAAGAAAAAGAATTAAAAGAATCAGGAAAACTAGTAAAAGCACTGTAAGAATGTCATAGTTGAGTAAGGGGTTAGATCGGTAGACTTTTTTGTGTTTTAACGAAGGAGTCCTACCAACTAGAGCCCATAAAAATCGACTTCACTTATCTTTTATAACTACATTGAAGCTTTTGAAGAGGGTACCCATCATTTATATACACGCACATATATCGGGTATACATTCAAGTATGTGTATGGAACATATGTATGTGTGGATGACGTCCTTTATAATATTTGATCTACCAATTTTGATTTAGGAGTGTCATAATCTTTCCTTTTGGTGCTCATATTCAATTTTGTGCAGTGATGTTGATGATGGTTCAAGCTGCTAACGCCAAAAGA
This sequence comes from Escallonia herrerae, assembly GCA_033070095.1. Lineage (NCBI taxonomy): Eukaryota > Viridiplantae > Streptophyta > Magnoliopsida > Escalloniales > Escalloniaceae > Escallonia > Escallonia herrerae. The sequence goes on along the minus strand of JAVXUP010000487.1, from coordinate 315,780 downwards.
TGCTACGCGACGTTGAACGCCGACGAATGCAACGTAAACACTTGCATTGACGAGTGCTTAAAGCGATAAAACGGAAACGGATTTTGCTCTTCCTCTGCTGTTGGCCCATCCTTAGTCTGTTATTGCGTTTACTTCTGCAATTAAGTTGTCTCCAGCTTTCATGGTTATTCCTCCTTGGGTCAGCTGGTGTTGGATCCAACCCATTGCCATAGAAATATGTATCTACCTTTTTGTACTGAACAAGAGCAATTAATATATGATGATAATTGACATTTGATATGATACTGTTGTCTCTCTTACAATTTGAGTTTGGGTGGAGTAAAGTATGATTTTTCAAAAGGGTTGGGGAAATGCTTTCTCGTTTTAATAGCTCCCAGGAGACCTCTCTGAGTCCAAAAAAGAACTGACGAGATAGATTAGGGATGTTCATTTGTCGTTAAAGAGACAAATTCTTTGTTTTTATATCTTTTTTAAGAGGCTCCAGATCTCTGGGTAGAATTAGAGGAAAGGGAAACGCTCATTAACTTGACCAACCTCTTTTTAAAGGTCAGGTGTCACTTACTTACAATCATTTGTGTCAGGAATAACAATCCATCCAATGGGTAAAAGGTTAAACTCAACTTATTCTTTTAAGCTTTTGAGATCCTCTTATCAAAGTCCAAACGATACAATGTGTCGAGCGTTGGCGTGGTTATTATTCAAGTAGAAAACTTGGCAGCTAACTACTTATTGACCACAAACAACTCGCAAATCGCTCTATCTAAACTATAAACCAAAAGGAGGAGTTTGGCGACTCATGGCAAGTGTCTGTAGATCAGATACGAGTATGGTAACAGCATACGACAACACTTGTACATAGACCTGACAAATTTTGGCCAGTACCCGTGGGTTCACCCAGGCCCGTTAAGAAATTGCTGGCATGGGCAGTCCAAAACACTACCCGTTCAAATTGGACCTGGACTGGACCGTTTTTCCAGTTCGGGTAACGGGTAACCCGCTTTTACCCGTTTTTTGAGGTATATATATACTCTCGACTCTGTTGCCCTAATTTTGTATTTCAATTTTCACATTTTCACTTCACAGAACCGTTGTCTCCGTCTGGTTCTGGTCTGCCCGTCTGTGTCTCACGGAGTCACCGCAATTGCCCTTTTTCCTCCTCTGTAGACCACCGCCATCGACGGCAGTGAGGAGGCGTGGACCACAGCTCATGACTGACGGGCAGTCTCAGTCCCATCTTCACAGATCGACGAACACCAAGGCTGTCTTCTCCGACCGTAGAGTTGTCAAATGGGCCGGGCGGCCCGTGGCCCTGCCCAGCCCCTTTCTGGCCCTGGCTGGCCCGGCCATTTTGGGCTTAGGGCCTGGGCCAGGCCTGAATTTTCCTGAAAAAAGCCCAGGCCAAGCCCGGCCCGAAAAAGCCCGGGTTTGGCTCGGCCCGAAGAACGGCTCAAAAAAAGCCCGGTTTTGGCCCGGGTCAAGCCCGGTTCTGGCCCCCCTCTTCACTTTTGAAAATCTGATTCCCCCCCTTCTCCCCAACGGCTTTATTCCCCTTTTCCCCCCTAAATTCTATTTTTACCCCCCCAACAGCAAAATAACGGCTACTTTTGGGGGTATTTTGGTCCAAGTTTATTTTTTCAACTCTTTTAAGGTTTTTACACTCTTACCCTCCCCAACAACTATAAACGGATAGTTTTTAAGGGTATTTTGGTCTTTTGTGAAGTTTTAAAAATCTATAAATTCACACCATTTCTCTCTAATTTTTCACACCAATCTTCTTACTCTCTCTTATATAAACATTCTACATTTCTACAAGCTTTGCTACTCTTGCATATTATTACTCTTGTTTAGTAATTACTATTTTTGCTAAATTTTAATTACTAACCACTCCTCTTATTAATTTGTTACTCTCTAATTCTTTTGTCTAGTAATTAGTAATTAGTGAATTTTTATATTTATCAATTACTATTACTAATATTTCTTTAATTACTAACTCTCTCCAATTTTGAATTACCCTCAGTGATTCATTTGTTACTCTTTAATTCTTTTAATTGTTATTTCTAATTACTGCTCTTATACTTGTGTATTTAGTTACTCTTACTAATTTTATTTAGCGTCAAATATGGCTGGATTATTGAAGAAACTGAAGCGTGGATCATCATCACGAAAAACATCATCATCGTCACAAACATCACCACCACCACCACCACCACCAGCACAAGCGCCAGCACCACGGCCATCACAAACACCAATCCAAGCACCACCACAACCATTCGTTCCTGGACGAATGAGTACAGGCTGTATGATAGATACCCAAGCCAATTGGGAGTTCAATCAAAACATTCCAGATTTTGAATACACGCCTGATCAAGACCCCCCGCATTATAGTCAAGGACGCAGCTCGGTTGGCGAAGCTACTACTCCGTGGCATAATCTTAACCCTATGCCTGGTCATGATGAAGAAGGGCCGAGCAATGCCTCCGGTAATGAGCCAGAAGTCCAAAAGGAAAAAAAAAAGCCGAGTGTTGGAATCATTTTGATGTAGTTACGGTGGACGGCATCCGAAAAGCTCGATGTAAGTACTGTGCTAAATTATTTTCGTCTGGTAGTGGTAATGGACATCTTAACAGGCATTACCCTCAGTGTGCACCTCGACAAGGCCACGTCGAACCTACCCAAACGCAGTTATCTTTTGACGGTAAGTTATTTGTTTATAATCAGCGAGAGCAAAGAGACGGTCTCGCTGAATTTGTTATTCACGATGAACAAGCCTTTTCTTTTGCCGATAATGCTAAGCACTCTAGATATATGAACACATACGTTCAACCTTTGTACAAAAAGGTTCATAGAAACACAACTAGATCCGATGCACTCCGACAGTATAATGCTGCTAAAGCACGCCTGATCGATTATTTCGATAAATTTGACGGTAAAGTTAGTCTTACTTCTGATATTTGGCAATCTTCGTTTACTTTTGTTAGTTATACTTGTGTGACAGCCCATTGGATTGATGTCGATTGGATTATGCACAAGAGAATCATCGCTTTCGAGCTCTTTCCTTATCCGCATGATGGAATGAACATTGCTACTATTATATTAAAAGCATGTACCACGTTTAAATTAAAGGATAAGATTATGAGTATTAGTTTTGATAATGCTTCTAACAATACAGCTGCTGTTGATGCTTTACAGGAGGCCTCAAACCTGTACTTTCTGGTAAATTATTTCATGTTCGTTGTGTTTGTCATATAATTAATTTAATTGTTCAAGATGGTTTAGCTGCTGCAGGAGATATTCTTGTCAAAATGAGGGGTATGACAGCGTATGTTAATAGTTCGAGTCCGAGAACACAACAATTTAAAACGTTGTGTGTTGAATATAATATGCCTCGCAGGAGAGCAGTTACATACCATATGCTTTTACACATTCTGGCATACAGAGAAGTCTATACGCATTTTCTACTAACCCAGTTCCCAGCCGGCTTGCCAACTCAAGAGGAATGGCAGATGGCCACATACCTAGCTGAATTTTTGGAGGTATTTTACACGTCTACCAATTTATTGTCTGGTACGTACTATCCCACCTCTCCTCTCGCTGTAATAGAAATTCTCAAGATGGCTACAATGTTAACAAAATGGAGATATATAGGACCCTTTGAGGAAATAGTAAAAGTGATGGATAAAAAGTTTAATAAATATTGGAGTGAACTGCCTGTTATTTTTGCTGTTGCTACTTGTTTAGATCCTAGGTTAAAGTTGCATGGCGTGAACGTCTCGATACAAGAGATATCGATATTAATGTGCTACCCAGTAGAGGATACAACCGCACTCACAGCGAAAGTGAGCAAGACATTTGAGGAACTGTTCAACCTCTATCGTAATTCTGCTGACGTGCGCGGACGAGCTTCATCATCGACTGCTGAGAGGTATTATGCGCCATACCTTAAGGGCTTTGAACATCTAGTAGCAAGACAACTACCAGGTGAAGGTACTTCTAATTCGGCAGGTTCGTCTACTTTTTCCTCTTTTAATGAGATTGGTGTATATTCAAATACTGATCATTATTCTGATTTATCAATGCAAGAACAGGTTAATTTTAATTTGTTAAATTTTTTGAAACAAAATCAAAACATGTATAAAACTTTAGCCCAAATTGCACGGGATGTACTGCCAGTGCAAGCCTCCACGGTTGCTTCAGAGTCGGCATTTTCAGCGAGCGGGAGGGTTTTGGATGACAGGAGGAGTCGTCTTAACCCCGAGTCGCTCGAGCTATGTGTATGTTGGAAGGATTATCTTGATGCGAAATACCGCGAGCAAGATAAACCGATTGATGATAGGAAGAGCAGTGACTCGGATGTTGAAGTACTTCCGGATGATTAGGTAATTTCTTTTTATTTTCCTTCTCTTAAGTTTTAAGAATAAAATTTCTCACAAAATATATATTTTTTCATAAATATATAATATAATATAATAAGTTTTTACAAGCAAGATAGATATTTTTCCTTATATATAAAAAAATAGGTAACTTCGCCTGTTTGTTTACAAGCAGCCGGTCCCAAGCCCGGATAAAAGGAGGAGGGCCTATAAACACATTTATCTTCAATGTATATGATTTATAATGAAATAAAAGGATAAAGATTAGGTTCATTAAATTATGAATATTGGACATGCCTAGACTACAATTTGTTTAAACAATAACAACAAATTACTATAATTAAAACCCTTACCTTGAATAACAAGAAAATGCCAATAAAAAATAAAAAAAATATGGGCCCGGGCCCAGCCTAAGCCCGACCCTAAATGTTGGGCCTAGGGCCTGGGCTTGGACCGGGCCCAGATATTCCCAGAACCAAGCCTGGCCCGGTTGGCAGCCCCCTTGGCTTTGGCCCGACCCGATTTGCTGGAGGCCCGATGGGCTTGGGCTGGGCCGGCCCAAGCCCGGCCCATTTGACACCTATATCCGACCGACCCTAATCGTCACAGATCGACCACCGTCGCCGATGTTCTCACAAATAGGCAACCAGTCACCGTTATCTTTAAGTTTTTGCGCTGACCGCCGCAAGCAGTTCTGTCACCACCGTCGTTCACCACTGTCCGATGCGTTCATCACGGATTTCTTCGAGCAAGGTTAGTCACTCCTTAAACTCCTCCGTCATCACGTCCATACTTGCTGAAATTCTAAAAATCGTGGTACCTTTGCATGATTAAAACGTGAAATTCACTACTGTGACTGTGTTGGATCTTATGAAAATCGTGGATTTATGGACTGTTGTTTGTTGATTGTATGATGAAAACACTGAAAATCTGAAAATGATGTGTGAACTGTGAACTGTGAAGAATATGTGAACAAGATTGACTGATTCACTAAAATAGACCACTGTTGCTGTTGTAGGATCGATGGAAAAAGAAGAAAATGTGCCTAATTATCAAGATGAGATCTAAAAACAAGCTGTTAATAAAAAAAATAGATTTGCAATTATCAAAATGGCAAAATGTGGGTTTAAAAAAAAACTGTTTCAAAAACTGGATATACCCGCGGGTATACCTGGCCTGTCCTGATAGGGTCCGGGTACATGAAATAGGTACCCAGAAAAAACGGGTATTTTTTACCCGTACCCGTTTTACCAGTACTCGACCGGGTTTTACCCGTACCCGGCGGGTTTACCCATTTACCAGGTCTACTTGTACGGCACTATAATCAAGTGTTGCCAATACCCTTAGCAACTTGCGGTAATAATTTAGGGAATTTCTTGTTAGAATTAGGTTTTAAACCCATTGTAGAGAAGCAACTTTGACTCAATTTTCTAATTGGTTCCAAACTATATTTTGGTTAGGAACAAAGTGATTCATGATCCTTTATTGGAATAGATGATCATGGTATATTCACATGTTTAAAACAAATGGAAGATGAATGAGAAAATTGACGTTGACGTTGAAGTTGGTGGTTCAACTTGAAGGGAAGAGAGAATCCCACATAGAAGAATTAAAGTCAATGTTGTCTCCTTATAAGGTTTAGCCTTGAGCTAAAGGTTGGGCTCCTTGGGAGTACCCATGTTTTGTAAGGAGGAAGGACCTAGGTTAGGTCCACCACATGCGCGCCGCCAACCCCGCCCCATCCTGTCCCGGTCCGTGGCTTGGGTCCATCAGGCTTTATTCTTTTTGGGACAAAAACATTTTAAATAAATAAATTTTATTTATTTATTTTCTTTTCCGAAAGTTGTGAGCTTTCCAGCTAGCAGTTTTTTCTGTGAGGAGTTGCACCCCCCCAGTGAATACTCTGTATATAAAAACGAGTCAATTACAGAAGTTATAATTTATGAACTGAATCCCGAAATTATTTTCGGTAATATTCTGTCTCCGAATTTTTTAGTGTCCGAAAGAGTTCTGTGCCATTGTTTTGGTTCGCCGGGTCTGCAATTTGGAGTGCTCCTATTTCAGACGTATAGCTGTTCTATCCTGGGAGACTGTCATCAAGAACCGTCAGCACCGTTGCAGGACGAATAAGTCTTAAGGACAATGAATCAAATTCACGCCTCGACCTTTTTCCTTTGCTGTTCTGCAATCTTGTTGTGAGTTGTTACATATACTTTTATTTCTTTCCTTACGTTACTGCTGTTTTTGGAACCTTAACGTATGCATGTCAGTATATTTTCGAAATTGTTTTCTGCACAAATATACACAAAGTATACTATTTAGAACAACATTTCTGAAAGTAATCTGGACGCTGCTGGCATATCTTACATCCAAACTTTGTGCAATACTTCACTGTTGATAAAGGGTCACTTGGTTCTCTGGCTTCCTGACTCTTCCGCACAAGTCCACGTCAAATACCAACACTTAAAGCAAATGACGCTATAACTTTGCGACACTCAGTGTCGCTAGTTTTTTTTCTAAGCAAGTTGCATTAATAAAATTAACCATTACAACCTAAAGGCAACACTCAAATGGGCATTCCTGAAAAGACAGAGACATCGCATCTGAACGGATGGTCCCGTAAATGGCCAACATGGCCTTGGAGGAAAACAACGAAAAACATAAGGGCTACCCATATTTGGGAGTACCAAATTAAGGGGTAGCTAGATCGGGAAGATGCAACACGCATCAGATCCCTCGCTCCCACTGAAACAGAGGTGAGAGCCTTGGGCCGCTTAGAGTGGCAGTTTACATTACTGCCGTAGTCAACATCGGAACCATAGATGGTGGAGGGAGGTCCTCCCAAGGCTGGATTGAAGCAATCCACAGCTCGAAAGGAATATCCATCCTCCAAATCTAGTAGATTCGGCATCTTCAAGCCACAATCCCACCTTTTCGGACCCGCATCGATGTCGCTAGTTTGTTTGTGAGTGTTGAGATAAGAGAAAGTAAAAAGAAAGGAAGATAAGAGAAAAGAAGAGAAGAGAAGCCAATTATATACCCTTCCTTATGTTTGTAAATTTAAGAGATAAAAGAAAGTATCATTCATTTTCTTTATTTGAAAACTCAGCAGAAATAAAAAGAAAAGACACGCAATTACGTATATATCCTTATACTATATTGTGATAATTCTAACAAAGACTATGAATGTATTATTTTTAAAAAGAACATGATGTTGACGTGGAAACAAATTAGTCACTAATAATATCATATAGAGTATATAAAAACTAATGTACTAAACCTCACGTCACTTATTATTGTCACGTTAGGAAGGGAAAAAAAAGCCTAATCCCAAAATTGTATCTTTAAGTTTACTTCAAGTACAACTTTAGTACCCAAATTTGAAGGTGTGCTAAAGAAGTACCCAACTTTTAAAAAGCGCATCAAATTTCAAATCAGTACCTAAGCTGACGGAGCATTGATACCGTTAAAAAGTCAGATGATAGGACTGTCATTATTAAAAAAAAGGAACATAAAGTCTGTCCTATGGCCACGTGGCAGTCCTTTTTTACATTTTTAATACAAATTAATTTCTCTCTCTCTCTCTCTCACATGCGTGCGCCCGTAAACCCACATCTGTTTGCATATGGCATAATTTTCCCAACTAATAAAGTCATAATTTTCCCTATGTCGGCACCAATCTCACCAATCTTGAGGTGTTGAATTTTAATGAAAATGGAGGTTTCAACCTGTGGCAACTCCCCGAGAACGTTTCCAGGCTGACAAAGCTCAAGGTGATGGTCTTAACAACATGCATGTCGCGTGGTCCAATTCCAGCATCAATAGGAAACATGACATCTCTCGTTGATCTTGAATTACTACGGACTTCTTTTGGTTTCATTTATGTTGTAGACAAATAGTCACTCAAGCTCATATATTTACTTATATGAGAAGGACATGGAGAGAACTTGAAAAGAACACTTGCATTCCACTTAATCAAAATGGTTAAAGTACATGAGCTTATATAATGCCTAAAAATAACTTCCAAACTTACAATAATCATACCGCTTACCCCACTATCTACACAATTATTAGATCACTACTCATCTTCATAACCATACTAATAATGCATATATAACATATACACGACTAACATCATTAACACCCCCACTAACATATCAGTAACACCCACACTAACATATGACTAATGACCACTAACATGTCATTAACACATTAATATGTTGCACTAATCACCGCTCTAAATACTAAATCAAGTTTATTTTCCAATACTTTCTACCACTTCTTTTGCCGGTTAGAATTTGTCAATATCCAATACTCTATTAAAATTTTCAATAGATACAGACAGTGCGTAGTATACTTTGAAATAACACAGCTCGCTTAATAGCCTTCTTTTCTTATCAGAAGGTCCAAAGGACACGCATGTGTGGATATATATTAGTCCAATCCAATCGAACAAGATACATCTGTTGTCCACCTTAGATCTCCACTAACTATAAGAAGCTCATATCACAGGTAGTACGGGCATAGAAGGCCTATTAATAGCTAAGCCAGAGTCAGACATGAACAAACTAGAAAGACAAAAAAGGGAAACTGTCTAGGTGTTGACGTTTAAGAGGGTTCGCTTAAGAACTTGAGGCAGCTTAAGCTTTACTATAACCAACTTGTTGGGAGAATTCCTGAGGAGCTTGGCAATCTTACGGAGCTCAAAAGACTTGAACATGTCCGTCAACAAGTTGACAGGAAACCCGCCGGAGTCCATATGTCGCCTTCCCAAGCTCGAAATCCTGTAGTTTTACAATAACAGCCTCTCAGGAGAAATTCCTGCTGTACTTGCAAACTCCACAACCTTGACCATGTTATCCCTTTACTACAATTCCTTGACAGGAAAAGTTTCGAGACATTTGGGGGGATCATCCCCAAATATGAATCCTTTGGACTTGTCAAAAAATCATCTATCAGGGGAATTGCCAGCAGAGGTGTGGGTTTACGTGCGTGCGCGCGCACGAGAGAGAGAGAAAAGTGGGTGATGAGTTTGCATAAGAGAGAGAAGGAATGGGGAGAGAGAGAGATAACTCCTCTCACATTTTAACAGCATCCGTGCTCCGTTATTAGTTACTGATTTGGTACACTTTTTAAAAGTTGAGTATTTCTTTGACACATTTTCAAACTTGGGTACTAAAGTTGTATTTGGGGTAAACTTGAGGGTACAATTTTGGGATTAAGCCAAAAAAAAAAAATGGCCATAAGTTGACTATAAGCATCCCAATATCTAAACCTTATTAATGTCACACCAAGAGAAAAATAATCAGTCATGAGTCAACTCTAATATCTAAAATAATCTTTTCTTTGTAAATAAAAAGATAAGTTCTTGTAAGAAAACCTAAAATTTTAGAAGTCATTAACTATTTAGTTTTCACTATCATTAGGATAACTTGAGTACTATTAAAATATTACTTATGAGAGTTTCTTTTATCTATTTTTCTTCCCAATTTTAAGAGGAAAGATTTAGTGACAGAAGAAACCCAAACTTTCCTCCCTTTTCTCTCCTTAAAAAAAAGAAAAGAAAAACTCACAAATTTGAGAAAAGGGAGGTATAGAGCCACTTTCCTTTCTTTTCCTTTCCTTTCTCTTCAAAAAAACTCGCAAACAAGCTCAGTATAACTTTTAGAATAAATGTCGCTATTAACTAACAACACACGGCAGGAAATATGGATTAGTTTTCGGGATTTTAAAGCCGTCTACCAGCGTGTACTGACATGTATCTCAAATGCGACAAACTTGTTCATGCCTTAAATGACTTTTTTTTCTTCCTAAATTTCTGTTGTGTAAGTAATAAATAGGCAAAGAGAAATGAAGAAATCTAGAGAGTAATGAGTAGCTAAAGAAGTGCATGACAAAAATCTCTTTGGCTACACATTTTTCTCTCTATAATCTTTCTTCTAATTTTGTTGGTCTGTTCAAAATCAAGTTAAATAGTCTGTAAGCCAGGCAAGGCTCGATCGATTGACTGTAACCCAGGGTTGTAAACAACCCTTTTTGCTACCAATAGATTTCTACAATTGATCAAGGTTTTTGGCTGTTGAAATTTGTTCCAAAACCAGAATAAATAGCCTCTCCAAAAAAGAAAAAGAGATAATTTACAGCTAACATCCACAGAAATCACGTCTTATTGCGTAAACAACGTCCCTCAATTAACAATATATAAGAAAATATATGTAAGGGATTTTCACGTTATTAGCGTTTGTTTACAAAAATAGGGAGAAATGAGATATAAATGCATTGAGAAAACATTAGGGCAACGTTTTGAAGTTCAATAAAACAGTGCCCATATTGCCATTAACTACAAATTAATGGGTTGTTTGATAGCAATTTTGTATAATTTGTTTTCACTAGAAAATCAAAATTGAAAACTCCAAAATGAAGGTAGCGTTTGAAAATCATTTGATTTTTATTTTTTTCTTTTGTAAACTAGAGAAAAAATTGTGTGCGAGAAAAAAACGCGTTTGGCACAGTTTTTTTTTTTCCCAGTTTTAAAAACTAGTTTTTAAAATAGGACTATTTTTTAAAACTCCCATTTAGGAGTTTTAGGTTTTCACTTTTTATTTTTATTATGAGACCACCACCACCCTCCCACCGCCATAGCCACAGCCCACCGCAGCCGGCCACCACCACCGCAACTATCACCAAAGAAAAAATTCAAAATAAAAAGTGGATAATCAAATACCAGAAAAAAAAAAAAAACTCAAAATAAAGACTGGGTAATCAATCACCCATTTATTTTTGTAAGAAATAAAAACTAAACTAAACTGGTTTTGATTTTTTTTTTTTGAAAATAGAAAATCAAAACTGGAAGTGATTTCAAACAGACCAGAAGTTTTTAAAAATAACTCAATTTTGGAAACTGATTTTAAAACTGAAGCAAAAAAGAAATTAAAACTGTCTGTCAAATGCCTTTTTTTTTTTCACTTCTTAAAACAAAAAAATAAGAACCGTTTCAAACGCTACCTAACCTCAAAAGGTTGCAGTTTTGGAGACTCCTTAAAAGTGTGGTAATAGCCTACTCAATACATTATAATGAATTAAATACAAATTTCACAAACTTGTTCACAGGTGACCCTTCTTTCCTGTGTTTTCGTTCAGAGAGTAATAAATAGCCAATCTCTCCTAAGTCTTTGCTGATATTTCCAAACTTTGATTTTTGGTCAAGGCTCGGGATAACTAGCCATAAGTAGGGGTTGTGCAAAGCCCTAATGCTACCAATAGATATCAGAACTAAATTATAATTTTATGGTTGTCGCAATTAGTTGCGAGATCTGAATAACTATACTTGCCCCCCCCCCCCCCCCCCCCACACACACACACACACACACACAAAAAGAAAAGAATAAAGAACAAGTTACAGCTAAACAAACGCAAATGTAAAAATCCTACGATTCAATCTCCGATTCGGTCATGATCCAATGGCTTAAACAACCTGATCTTGAAACTTAGATTTTGACTTCTTCAATCTTTGCGATTGAAAGATCGTTGAAACGATCCTTGATTAAGGGTTTCAAGGCTTTATCCTGAACAACCGTGAGGTGATCCAAGACTTGTAGAATCATCGAATTTGAAGGCGAGTTCCTCTTTGATTTGAGGTCAAAAAGAAATTACTATTCGCGTCTTGAAAGTGCTCGATTGAAGAGTAGCACTAGACTTGTGCATATTGTTCTTCAAGAAGCACAGAGGAAGAGATGACAATGTTTTGACAATGTTTTGACTTTGACCGTAGAGATCTTGTGTGTCATTCTTCTCTAACCCAAGCCCTTTATTTATAGGCAAGTCGGTAGGCTTAATTTCAGAAAACCCATGATTTGGGCTTTGACTTCGTCATCAAAGAAAATTTTATACCTTTTAATTCAATCAGAATTTTTAAAAATGGATTCTTAATTTACATTTAATTTAGAAATACTTTTCTTTAGTTAAATTTGACTTATTTGGACAGCAGTAAGACCAAACACTTGGGCTAGATCTATTGACCAAATAATTTTAATTGGACTGGTTCTTTCGATTTAACCTCGAATCGAACCCATCACTTTGTTCCAAGTTAGCACCTTGATCTGCATTTTTTTTCCATCATTGAATATTTGATTAGTCAACAAAATTTTGCATTATTGTCTAGTACAAATTTTCAGTGCCTAAAAATTGCCCCTCGCTTTAAGACTTCTGCATACTCTTCGTTGTGAGGTGTTGTAACAAGGATTAAAGTAATTTTCTTTTCTTTTTATTTTTCCAGTTTCGTCATTAGGCCTAGGCCAGCAAGCATTTTTCAAAAGCCAAAAATCTTATTATTTAACTTATAAGTTTATCAATAAAACCCCAGACGCATCTTTTGTTACAATGGAAGTTGCCGGAGGGTGGAGTATGTGACCACACGAAAAGGGATAAATTTTTTGTTTTAACTCTTTCAGCTTGCGACATTCTCTCCCTTGATGTTGATCTTTCTTCTTAATTTGATTCTCCTTCTTGTGTTTGTTGAAAATCTTAAATGGAGTTACAATCGCATCGTCCTTGGTTACTTTTGAACCCCACTGTCGCTCCACTTTTCTAGTTTCTTCACGAGGGTCACCTATTGGTGGGTTATTTCCACCATGACTCGCTATTGTGATCTCCATGTTATGGCCTCATGTTGCCAGCTCCTCAAGGTACAGAGTTTGTAACCTTGAAGACTGTACAACCCACCTCAATGCATGCCTTACATACATTTTTCTTTAGCAGAGGCTTCTGATAGTCTTTAATTATAGTCTAAGCTCAAGGTTTGCCACCTGTTGATATAGTGCACTACAAGCTCGTCTTTTTGTTGCTTGGTGTAAGTAAGTTCTAACATGGTCATAGACTGGCGATGGCAATTTCATCTTTGGCCCTGCTTCGTGTCACAGGGCTAGAAGAAGTGCTGCTACTACTGCTTCTCTTGGCTGCACTTTTCACAATGTTCTCCATGGCTAGAGTCTACTGCACTTCCTTTGGTGTCATTGATGCGTTGAAGGTTATTTAAGGATCTTCTATGGCAAACGAGATAAGAGGCAGAGTGGGCCAGTGGGCATGACAAAAACTTGTGCACATAATTTTTGTGTCTAAAGCTTTGAGATAAGAAACAATGCGCAAAATTGAATTTATCAATCCTGATTAAGGGGTTACACCACCATGTGATTTTTACGCAAAACATATGTAAATCCTTTGATTCGGTTATGGTCACAAGAGCTGAAAAAACTTTATCTTAAAATGTGGACTTTGACTCTTTAATATTTGCAGTTGAAAGATCGTCGAAATGATACTTAATCGAGGACTTCAAGGCTTATCTGGAACAAGTGAAGCAAATTCTCTTTAATTTAAGTTAAAAAAAAATTACTTTTCGTTTCTTGAAAGTGCTAGGTTGCAGAAGGTCAATTGATTAGTGTGTATTGTTCTTCAAAGAAGAAAGTACAAAGTGTGGGCCGACAAAGTTGCTGCAGAGCTTTTGCTATGAGTGCTAAGATCTTTTTGTCCTTCTTGTATACCCCAAGCCCTTTATTTAAAGGTTAGATGTTAGGTTTACTTTTGGAGAACCCAAGATTTGGATTTTAACGTTGCAATCAAAGATTTGTGTACCCTTTAATTCAATCAATTTTTTTAATGAAATGAAATTGTATTTATTTTTAATTTAGAAATACTTTCTTTTAGTCAAAGTTGAGTTATTTGATTTGATAAAATCAAGACCACATATTTGGACTAGACCCATTCATGATCACCAAATAATTTTAATTGAACTACTAATTTTCCCTATTTAACTTTGGTTCGAGCCCATCATTTTGTTTGACTCCGAGTCAACGTCTTGATTAGCATTTTCTGCGATGTTAAATATATGACTAGTCAACAAGACTAAAAATTGTTGACAAGTACAAATTTTCAAGTTCACATTGACAGTCATCCTCGGCAGTATGGAAAGACTATTATTTTCTTTCTTTTACATGAGTGAAAAGATTACTGTGATTTCATCTTGTTGTCCTTTACAATGGCTCATGCTACGTTCACATCACATAGAACATAGATTCTTGAAGAATTTGCAAAATGTTTGAATCATAAAGACACACATTAGTTGGAATAAATCTCACAAAAAGTTTACATAGTCACTTACAAAGCAAAATGTTGATGACATTACAACACAGAGCTATAAATGGAAAATATTAGGGTTATCTCGTTGTCCTTTCTTTCACATGAGTGAAAAGATTACTCTGATTTCATCTCGTTGTCCTTTACAATGGCCGGTGCTACGTTTCCATAATATATAGAACATAGATTCTCCAAGAATTTTCAAAATGTTGGAATCATAAAGGCAAACATCAGTTGGAGTAAATCTCACAAAAAATTTACAAAGTCACTTACAAAACGTTGATTACATTAAATGCGGGGCGATAAATGGAAACTACATTTAAGTTATCTCAAACAGTGAAAATTTGTAAGCAGTCATGGTAAGTTCATTATTATTCCCCTTTAGTGTGACAGTTACATCGGAGATTGCTCTAGTTTCCGTCTTTGGCTTACCATTAAATTGACCGCTCACTTAGGCAAAAAAAGGCAAGTACCATATCTGTGCATGTTGGATAACTGTATAAATACCACTGCAATACTTGGACTCCATCACCTTTTTGCAGAACACGAGTAAACACTCAAGAATTAGGTTCACTCGATATGGCTAAGTTTTCTTGCTCCTACTTCTTTCTCCTCATCCTTGCTATCTCAGGTTTGTCCATATATATATATATATATATACACACCTCCTTTGAAGCTCTTTCTTTCTCTTATTTTCCTTTTCTTTTGTTCTTGTGGTACGTTGAATAACTTAGGGTGATATATATTGTTAGCGAGGCAACATCTTCGAAATGAAGTCCTTGAATCTAAACCAAAGTTGCAGTAACCATCAATCAAACAGTATAAGCTTTACGTATTCGTGTCCGGATAAAGCATTTTTGTTTCTGATCAGCCTAGTTTAAATTTGTGCAGCCATATTGATGGTGGCCCAAGGTGGTAGTGTGAAAAGATGCTCCGTAATTCTGGACCCCAAGGGGTGCAACATAGGAAGCTGCATTGACCACTGCTTTAAGCAATACAAGGGGAATGGGGTTTGCGGTACCTCTGCTTCCAGCGAAGTCTCCGTCTGTTATTGCGTCTACCCTTGTTGATTTGGCGACGTCTTTCATGGTTATTCCTCCTCCTAGGGTACACTAATGTACTATCTCGATCACCAATGCTCAAAGAAACTTGTACCATCCTTTTTTAGTGTTGAGGTATTTTAATAAAAATTAGTAGTATTTCTTAGAAATGGCGGTTGCGAGAGTTACGGTATTTATTTATGTTGGACCAATATAACCACATTCTTGTGTGCCTCAATGGCATATACATTTTCACATTGGTTATTTATTCCCCATATGGATAGCTTCGAGATACTCTGCTTTTAGCCATAGAGGCTGCAGAAAGGCTGGATGCTGGTTCATATTGATGGACCTTACGTCCGCAGTGTATTTTAGTACAAATGTCGTCGCAGTTGGAGAAAATGGAAAAACTTAAAAGAGTAAATCTTGACCAGCCGGCCTGTCCAGTAAAGGCCTCATATCACATTCGCAACTCTTAACCACCTACTGGACAAAAACTTAAGTTCACTTATGTTTCGTAGGTATATATCTTATGGCCCCTACTAAACCAAACCTTAAAGTTGTGTTTGGAGCGCAGGATAAGAGCTCCAAATATGGTAAAAATAATCATATCCGACATTTGAACATACATTTAAGAAGCGGATAACTAGACCGTTGTACTACTTTTATCCCAATGGAGTGGAATTTGTTGGGAGGGGGTTGATTATTTTTATCCCAAGCACTTGGGATAAGAAAGGAACGTCGCACCCATCTCCGCCAATTGTCCTTAATCCCCACTACTGACCGACCATCGGCAGCACGACCTCAACTCTCACTGCCGCTGTCTCGAGCAAGTTGCAGGTCAAGAGCCAACCAATCCTTCTTCAACCTTTTGGATCCATGTCCCGCCCCAGGAACCTATGCCTTTCGATCATAGAAGAATCAAATTCAATATGGTTGCTATTGGCGGTGAAGGGGCAAGATAGCTATCCTTTATGATGCCAAACTAGGGAGAAGATTTAGTCCTTTTCCGACCTTATCTGACTGGATATATTATCTGGTCTTATCTAATCATATCTTGTCTTATCCTGCTGAATAATTATGTGCGCCAAATGCAGCCAAAAAGGAATAAAGCCGGCTCACAAACCTAAAATTGACCAACTATGCAAAATGTCCTTAAAAATTTACAAGAAAGTATTTGAAGTCGTCTTGGTTAGTTAATCTTTAAAAATAAAACCAAGAGCACTCTACAGTCAACTCTACAATTCAGATATTTTTTCTTTTAATTAACCTAACTATCATAGTAGTAACTAAACAATTACAACAATAGTAACTCCCGCAACCTACAAGTACTTTCTTTTGGTAATTAGTAAAAAGATTTCATTAATAAAGGATTTCACAGAACCGTCCCAACTATTTAGCAATTAATTAAAATACAAATAATCAACTTAATATCAAAGCTACAGACTATCTACATCAGCAAAGCAATTCTCTTATTACCCACAAAAAAAAAAAAAGAGCCCTCAAAATTGTTAGTGCTCTGATGCAAAGGATCCGTTTAATAATAAGAAAAAGCTACTGAGCCCGTGTGTGTGTATATATATATATATATATATATATATATATATATATATATATATATATATATATATATATATATATATGAGGGCCGATCCACACCCACCAGTGGAGAAATTGTCATTTCTCCACCGAACCGCTGCAAAGAGCAGCGGTTGCAGTGAAAGGGAAAAAACCCAACCGCAACAAAGTGTTGCGGTTGGGAATTATTTGCAACCAACCGCAACACTTTGTTGCGGTTGTTGCATTTTTTTCAAAAAAAAAGGACATATATATTATAATAATAATAAAAGGACATACATATATATTATAATAATAATAAAAAGGACAATGGAGAAAACCCAACCGCCACACTTAGTGGCGGTTGGTATCATTGCAAAATTTTTTTTTTGGTCGCTAAAGGTGAAAACTTAATTAGCAGTTTTTCACGAATTTATAAAAAATAGCTAGAGCTAGATTTTGCCAAATTGCAAAAAAGAAACCATAATTATTTTTAAAAGATCTATATCAGGGAAAAATTTCAGATTTTTCCAAAAACTGGAAAGGGGTTAACTGAAACGGGGAACCTTGTAACTTTGCAGTATAATTTAAAATATCAAGCTAGCGCGATTTCGTGCGAAACTTTTATGAGAACCCTAGGATGTTGGGAAGTTCCATTTTTCAGGATTTTGGGCCATTCTGAAATTGTTAGCTAATTTTTTGGCAATACTTTGTTGCGGTTGTTGCATTTTTTTCAAAAAAAAGGACATATATACTATAATAATAATAAAAAGGACATGAAAGGACAATGGAAGGACATCCCAACCGCCACACTTAGTGGTGGTTGGTATCATTGTAAAAAAAAAATTTTTTTGGTCGCTAAAGGTGAAAACTTAATTGTTTTTACGAATTTATAAAAAATAGCTAGAGCTAGATTTTGCCAAATTGCAAAAAAGAGACCATAGTTATTTTTAAAAGATCTATATCAAGGAAAAATTTCAGATTTTTCCAAAAATTGGAAAGGGGTTAACTAAAAACCTATAACTTTGCAGTATAATTTAAAATATCAAGCTAGCGCGATTTCGTGCGAAAATTTTATGAGAACCCATGGGAAGTTCCATTTTCCAAGATTTTGGGCCATTCTGAAATTGTTAGCTAATTTTTTGGCCGAACGGTGCAATTTTTTGGGAAATGGACCTAAAAAAATTAGCCCGTTCGGCCAAACAATTAGCTAACGACTTCGGAATGGCCCGAAATCCTGAAAAATGGAACTTCCTAACATCCTAGGGTTCTCATAAAAGTTTCGCACGAAATCGCGCTAGCTTGATATTTTAAATTACACTGCAAAGTTACAAGGTTCCCCGTTTCAGTTAACCCCTTTCCAATTTTTGGAAAAATCTGAAAGTTTTCCCTGATATAGATCTTTTAAAAATAACTATGGTCTCTTTTTTGCAATTTGGCAAAATCTAGCTCTAGCTATTTTTTATAAATTCGTGAAAAACTGTTAATTAAGTTTTCACCTTTAGCGACCAAAAAAATGCAATGATACCAACCGCCACTAAGTGTGGCGGTTGGGTTTTCTCCATTGTCCTTATTATTATTATTATAATATATATGGTCCTTTTATTATTATTATTATAATATATATGTCCTTTTTTTTTGAAAAAAATGCAACCGCAACAAAGTGTTGCGGTTGGCAAATAATTCCCAACCGCAACACTTTGTTGCGGTTGGGCCCTTTCACTGCAACCGCTGCTCTTTGCCCGGTGGAGAAATAACAATTTCTTGGGCTGGGACTTCATGGCTCCAGATCCCAAAGGATGCTATCAGAACTTGCATACATCCAACAATGATATAACTTCTCTCATCTCCTGGACAGTACCATGAGTTGAGTAACATGTTGCAAGTTATAACCATTAGATCCACTTCTTTCTTTTTGAATACCTACCTGTTGACGCAGTTTGGTTAAGATTTTCTTTTATCAGATAATATTTTTTCCGGATGACATGTAATACATAGATGTTGAGATTTGGCAATGATTGAGCCACAACAAGAGCCTTGTCACGAGCATAGGCAGATATCATCTTTGCACCACAGATGTGAAACTGTTCATCAGATAAATTGCACGCCCCTCAAATACTCCAAACTCCAGAAATTGCAATGAAAAAGCTATAAGCTTGGATTTTCACCCATTACAAACTAATGAGAATAAAAGAGAAGGACAAAAACGGGTAATCACAAAGGAAGAAGGCATCAGCAAATTGGGAAAAAAAAGAAAAAGTGCAAGAGTGCTCAATATAGTACCCAAAGAAAGTAGGGACGATCCAAAAACCAAGTAAAAGCATCAATTCAGGTGAGGTACTCAATATAGTAAGCGACTGGGGGAAGATCAACATCCCAGCACACGAACAAAGTAACTCATAAAAGCTAACATCAGTTTTCAACCTTTTTATATTCCTTGCCAGTGATTGTTTAGAGGAAAAAACACAAAAAAGGAAAAAAAGAAGAAGAAATGAGAAGATGCGTATACTAGATTTTACTTTTATTGGCAATAGTGTCCCGATATTAGCTAGATTAGCACCCTTCTTCCACACTGCTCTAAAGCATTGCGTTCACTAATCTCAGGCTGTAATGCCGTAACGCAATTGCCTTTAATCATTATAAAATTCTGTTTCAAACCAAAAAAGAAAAAGCCACGGTAAACTATAAACAAGTGATCTAAAAACTAGATGTTCCTGTTTTATTCGTTTGATATAAAATTTTGAAAGTGTTCTCCTTACTGGCCTGTGTGTGTTCAAAAGATCATCATCATGTGGGGCATTCCTTTAAGCAGGTTAGAACTTACAACAAATTTGGAATCCCACTTCCAAAAGAAGGCTGCTACAGAGTTTTATGCACCCACGCCAGTGCTTAACAGCGTATTAATCTCTCCAATGATCTTGACAGGTCTACCTTCAAACATGGATGAAAGCGTACTCTCGCAAAGTTGCTTCAACTCCTTGGTCTTTGTCACAGCAGCTTCCTGCATAACACGCATTCCTTACGTTAGATCACAAACCAGAGATAAGAGAAACTTTGGAAGAGGGGGTGAACTTGGTAGTAAACTGGATCTCTATTTACTTTTCCTTAAAATTGAATTGAAGCTTTTGATCATCAAAAAATTAGAAAAGTTTAAATAACAAATACATTCTCAATGTGTTATACAAATGGATCTTCATTTAAAGAGTTCTGGACTTAATATACTTTCTTTTTCCCGTTTTTCGTTTACAACAAAATAACTTAATTTTAGAACAACAACGTATACTTGTCACAAAATTTCAAACAATCTTATCAAGTTTCCTTCATTATGAGCCATGCTCAAGAAAGTAGGCAGGCGCATGGTCCATTGAGAACAAAATTTCAGGCTAATTAGTACATGACAAAATGCATATTACAAATTTACAATTTAACTTCATTTTAGTTGATATTGTTTTACTTTAACTAATAAGACAACATGGGTAGTGTAGCTTCTCGGATGTCAAAGGAGGTTCGAGCACTCTTATAAAACTCAGCTACTATGGTGCAAGTTGCCTCTTCTCCTTATATGTTATTGTCCCGAAAGTCCAACAATTCTTAAATTTAGCAACTAAAAGCACATTACACTCACTTGCTTTGGCCATAACGAGGACAATGAATTCTGCAGCTCCATCTGTTTTACAGCCAAGTCCTTCAATCCATCCTTCAACTTCACCTCGTGGTGCTTCTTTTCTTCCAATGTACTCACTAGTCTATCCAAAAACCTGTCATTTCATGTTTCCCTATAATCAATACTCATCAAACTTTAGTGGTAAAAAGCATTTCACAACCTAGAAGTCTGAAAATCAACCAGCAGAACATGCACTGATGACTGAGAATAGATCAAATGCAGTCAAGCCAACTGCAAATCTGGCAATTGCCAAGCTACTTGCAAGTAGCAAAAGGAAACAATCTAGTGGCACCTTTTCGAGTTCAGAATCATGATCAGATCCCGTGTTTTCCTATTTGTCAGCAGTAAAATTGCCAAGGAAACATCAGATAGCATCAAACGAATTGCATCAGAATTATATTGCTGCAACACAAATGGAGCAGCTGCCTGAACTTGATGTTGTAAAGACAATGTTTCTTCATTTGTCAACTCCGTCAAACGTTGGTTCAGAAATGCTTTAATCTGCTGACAACAAAAAGTCAACGATCAAGTTATGTATCAAGCTTATTTTGATGAGAGAGAGCTGGTGCCAAACTCAATTAACATCCTGGTTACGAACAGTTACAAAAATAACTAACCAATAGGAAAGTGCTGTGGCAGTACTGACTTATCTAATTGCAGCAACGAATGAGATTGTACCTCAAAAAGATCATCAAGGATCTTGCTCCTGTACTCTATGTCCAAAAGCTGGCTCCTCTCATGGGCAGTTTCTTGGGTTTCCGCTGAGGTTACAGATGCATGACGTTCTGAGACCGAGTTAGAAAAACCAGTTTCTTCAATCACATCGACTTGAGGATTCTCCACACTAATATCCCAAGAAATATCTGTCACACTAACATCAGGGACCGAATTCTCCTCTTTATTGACTAAAGCCTCATCAGATTCTAGACTCTCATTCAAAAAATTCTGCGAAATCTCACTGGCGTTGACGATTTCATAAGGGCCCAACCCATTGCCAGTGTCTTCTGCTTCTTCCACAGTCCCAATATCCCAGTCAATCTGAGAGTTACCCATAGTAATATCCCAGTCAATAGTATCAGCTGCAATATTTATCTCCCCAACTTTTGATTGGTCAATGCCGGCTTCAAAATTAACTGAATCAAGTACTTCAGTACCCACAGAGACATATGGAGATGGTGAGTTTTCAATGATGTTCCGCAGATGTGGTAGCACAGATGATAAAGTCACCTGCAGACAAAATTGAAAAGATCACATACTCCGATCTACGGATAATCAAGTAAAGGAAGCAAATTTTGACTCTAGCCTTACGTCCTTTTCTGTATGAGCATCTCTAACAAAGTTGGAGTAAAACTCAATAGCCCTCGACAGAGAGTCATCATTCAAAACTTCCAGAATCCTGCTAAATGTGCTTGGAAGCGATTTTGTTGCCGTATCTAAGAGTTCCAATCTAACATTTGTTCCCTGCAAAGCACAACAACAGACAAATGGATAAGTTAGTTGCCGAAAAAAGAATAAAGCATCAGAGAAACTTGAAAGTATCAGCACAGTTGCCAGATCCATGACCTGCAATCCCAGCTCTTGACAAGCCTCTGTATATTTAGTTGCTGAAAGAGCTGCACTTCTTTTAATATCGGCTTCCTTGCGTTCAAGTTCAGCGAGTTGTTGTTGAGTCTTTTGGACCTGCTTTTTCTGATATGGGCTTGAAAATGGGAATGCAGTTGAAATTGGAATACTGAATACCAGTTCTATATGAAAATGTACTTGATGAATTTAACCAAATGACAACCAGCTGCTCACTTACATTTCATAATTCACATTTTGGACCATTATCTGAGCAGCCTCGCCAAGGTTAACATGATCCTTCTCAAATGCCCGCACAATCGCCTCCCAAGCACCCTACCAGAAGTTGCCATTAGCACCAGAGAAGATATAAATATACATGTATACATGTATGCATGTATGTACACACACACATATACATGTGTGTGTGTGTAGAGAGAGAGAGAGAGAGAGAGAGAGATTTTCATGGCTCTTACAGCAGCACCTGAAAGCCGGCCAAAAATATTACGACTTTCCGGAGTCAACTTCAGAAGAATATCATATATTTGTTTAGCTTCTAAATAACCGATCCCTATAATCAATGTCAATCATCACATTAGATATATACCAAATACAAGTCAAAAACATAGTTTCATTTCATGGTATTACAAGTTCCTGAATTTTATAACTCCAAACAGCAAATGCATCTCAAAGCATCACAACTGTTCTTCAGGGAATACATTAGCTATACCTTGAACTTTTTATCATCTGTAACACCTACAAAATCCTTTATACAGCACTTGGATCTCATCAACTATCGCTAAGTATGATGATAACAATCACCATGAAAATTAAAGGGATGAAAAAAATACTGCAATACATGAACTGTCACGCCGTAAGTGCTTTACCAATCGATTTATTCTCGTGCGATATCTTTCTGAAGTTAAATGAAAATGCAAACCATTATAATCAATAGACTATCTATCCTGAGTTATCCCCCTTGTGCTTTAAAAATTCAACAAATATTATCTTCTCCAACAAGTAGCATTTTAACTAATTAAATAACACACATTTAACTCCACTGTCTTGATTTTTTTCTGTAAGGCTAGGACAAGACGCTTCCAGTAGACAATTAGGAGGCATCAAGACCATAAACAGAGCAATAACAAATACAAACATCTATCACCATTTGCAAAACAATACACGCGGAGAATTGGAAGATTTGCAATGTCATCTTAAAAAGCCAGTTACATAATGCCACAATAATTACTTTTTGCATTAGATTTAGCATATCTGTGTACCAAAAACATGACCAAACCATCTTGCCAAGAGCAAAATCTCTTGTACTCAACTCAACCCAACTTAAATCAACTAGGCTTCCCAAAACTAGTCGGAGAGAACTGCATATATTCTGTTTCTTCCCCTCACCTCTCTACAAACATTTGTCTCCGTCCCAAAATTATTGTTTGCAATTCGCTTTGGGATGTCCCAAAATCATTGCTTGCTTTCCTTGTTTTGGATGCGAACTTTCATACCACTCCACCTTTGCCCTTAGTTCTACCATCTCTTCCAAGGTCAGCTCCTTATTCTTTACTACAAGTGGACCTACTAATAATCAGTTTACTGTGCAACTTTATTCTTCCCAGGTATCACATCTAACCCTATCACCGGGAATCACCCAACCTGATTGTTTCTCGGCCACTTTTTGGCTATAATTTTACCACCATCATGAAGAACTCTAGGATAACACTGAAAATTTCTCCATGTTTCCCTTCAATCTCTCACAAACCACCGTCACCTCTGACATCAATTAAACCCAGCTTCCTACCCACTGTGCCCACCGCCCCATGCCACCTCCCCTCGTCAGATCTGACCACCTCAAAGCCACGCAGCAAGCACCACCCTGCCAGAAACTTGACATCTGACTAGAGCGTTCACAAGGGCTGAGCTGATGACTAGGCGTTCGACTAGATGGGTTCTTCAACAAGGCAAGTTGGGGTCCAACTAGGCGGAAGACTGTGCTTTGAGGCATTTGACAAGGCAAACGACCGGGCGTTTCGGCTAGGCAAACGACGGGGTGTTTAGTTGTAGACTCAATGGGACTCGACGTGTTGTGATGAGTTAGTTTCTTTCTCTTCTCTTCTCTCGGAAAAAGAAATAAAGGGTCAAAGAGATGATAGAGAAGTTTGTTGGCATCCTCCATAGAAGCTGGTGAAACAAATCCGAAGCCAATTGCCATTTACAAAGGAAAAACTATGACATGGTTAACGAATTCAAGGGTGCTTCCATAAGGTGGGTTACCAACTTCTCTTTGTCGTGACAATTTGAGTGAAGTGCAGAGTTGGAAGTGGGTTTGCAATATCAGAACTTACCCACCTCCACTGCAATATTTCCTTCTCACATTCACATTTCATGTTCATTAAGTTTTATTAGCAAGAAAGGAAGAGAATATAGGCATAATATGTATATATATTACACATAGGAAGCAGATAATTGACCTGTGAGCCTCAGCATATTTCCGCTTAATTTTTTCCATCTCCTATATATATCCATACATATGTATACATGTACATATGAATACATATACATATATTCATCTTCAAATACGCTTTATACGGAGATATTCCGTACACACATTACGACATCTATGCCTTTATGTGTCATAAAGTGTCTAACATTTGGTATTTTTAGCACGAGTCCTAATAGTGCAGAAGATAGGAGCCTATAATGATTGGTTTATGTTTTTGATAACTAACACCAATGATGGTAGGTTAAATCTTTCATAACATTCAAAGGGATCTTTCCTACCCTAAATGGTTAGCAGCTCATAGAGGTTTGCTCCCTTTCTTCCAAACTCCAAAAGACCAGTTTTGCTATTGAAGCAGAAATTCTGAAGGGAAAATTCCTCCTTGAAAACGAGACAAGAGGCAAAAACAGAAAAAAAAAAAATGCGGCTATAAGCCTCTATTTATCCATAAACCACTAGTCCACTACAATGTGTCCACTCCCATGAAGATGCTAAACCATGTTAAAAATGTGTTGGGACATTATTCACACAGATAGCATAAAAAAGAGGGCAAGCATGCCGTGGCTCAATTCTTAATACTTGGATTATGTCTTGAAGAGGTTTTTACAAAAGAGCAAATTGCTCACTTTATGATATCATGTAAAACTGTTTGTTAAAACAAAAAAATATTCCTGTTCTCCAAAAAAAAAAAAAAACTTGCAAATAGCTTCTGTAAGATTTTGATCCCTAGGAGTTAACATCTGGTAATCCACCAAATTTGTAGCAAGTCAAGCCATTTTCTTGATCTCAAGCAGCTTGATCTCACGCCATTTTCTTTATTTCAAATGGTTTTTATCAAGAAAATGGTCTGATCTCAAGCCATTTTCTTGATAAAAAATAAGGATGCAAAATCTACTATTCCGTAGGAGGACAAGTATGATACCTAACACCTTACCAGCTCATAATATATCTAACAACTCTAGCAGACCTTATGCTTTATGTCGACTAAAGAGGTCACAGGTCTTAAAACAAGAAAAGACCAAATGGTAAGTGCAAATGGAACATGAAAGCAATCAGCTGAATTACTTTCAAAAACCAAACTACAATGAAATTGCACTCATTTGGAATTGAAAATCAGGTCAGTATTTCAAGTAAGTCAGGTTCGCTCTGCCTAATAGGATTTGAACATGTAACCTTTGAACTCGATTATCGTTTCTGCCCTGATGTAATCTCAATTTTCAGTTTTTAGACGTTTTCTAGAACTTTGCAAAAGGTCAAACATGGCATATATTACGAAACTGTGAGAGTCTATATGTATTATCAAGTTACTACTTTCATAAGACCCCTATTACAGTGCGAAGCAGAAACACGACTAATTACGATAATCTAACCTAATTCAATAACTGCCTTCATATCAAACTCAAACTCAAAGGATAGACTCGGTACATGCAAAACCTCGAATCAAATTCAAAATTTTGCCTCCTTTCCACTGGATCTTTCACATTTGACATTTTGCAAATTCCAAAGATAGATTTAAGACAAGTAAACATTGAACCAAACTCAAATAGCAATCACTTATTGCATAAGCAATGTTTGGCAAGTTCGAGCTTCGGCAAAAAGTGAAGCCAACAATTACGCGAACTAAATCTATCCTAAAGATTGGCAAGGAGACATGGGCAAAATCCAATGGAATGCAGGGAATAGCAAGTCCAGATTAAACAAGTACTGTTTTTTCAATGTCAAGCCAGGGTTATAACAACGAGCAAAGTCAACGATTCCATGTACTGTACACACATTAAATGCTGGAATCACCGCAAAAGACGGACCTTCAGGGTCTAGGGTTTGGAAATAAGGATCAGCGTCCTTGGGCAATGACGGAAAAGCAGCCGATATCTTCGCTCTCACGGCGGCCAGCCGCTTACGCCAATCGTGCGGTATCCTCTTTCGATCGACCAGCCATTCTTCGGCACGAGACAAAAAAAAAAAAATCAAATGAATCTCTATAATCAGCACAATTCTATATACATATGTATGTCTAGTTGTGTGTGCGTCTGTTCTTGTTTATACCTCCGAGACGGGCAAATGCGATGTCGATGGGGAGATAACGTACGTCGGCCTGATCCTGCATGTTTTCCGGCTGGGCGGATTTTCTGTCAAGTCCAGTTCCCGGTGATGTGTGTGAGTGTGTGTGTCACTTTGTGTTGTTTCGTGCTCACGAAACGAATTGGGCTCTGGCCCAATATTAGAACATTTTCGCAGGAGAAGGGGTTGTAGGCCCATCAAGGCCCGTCACCACGAAAAAATTTTGCAGTTTCTTTTTCATTTATCGTTAATGTGGCTAACCACATGAATGTTCTTTTTTGGAAATTCAACCTAGTATTGTACGCTGTGCATTATAAATTGTACATTTACTAATGGCAGTATTGCAAATGTTTAGAGGTAGTACAATTTATAATGCCGAATGTATAACATTGCAGTGCGATACCATATAGACTATTTTTTTATTACATAATATATTTGTCTGGAACAGATAAATATGTTTGAATTTCGTTTTCGAAGGTAGAATTTGATAGACAAGCCTAACTTTTGCAAAAACGCAAAACTGGAAACATCATAATGCTGCCCAAACGGAGCAATTGGTTTGTTAAAAGGACGGGAAAAAAAAAGAGTTCAATATATCTATATTATTAGTCAGGGATAGCACCCTTATAGCGAAACATATTTGAAACTTTCTACTATATTCCATCATAATATACAAATCTCAAGTTAAAATAAAAATTAATCAATGTCATTGTTGGGAAATTTTTAACATCTACCAGAGATAACTGTTATACCCCACTACAGTTAAAACTTTTTTGCTTCCCAATTATTCT
The DNA here is from genome assembly GCA_033070095.1 of Escallonia herrerae. Lineage (NCBI taxonomy): Eukaryota > Viridiplantae > Streptophyta > Magnoliopsida > Escalloniales > Escalloniaceae > Escallonia > Escallonia herrerae. The sequence goes on along the minus strand of JAVXUP010000487.1, from coordinate 288,103 downwards.
AACCACCTCACCCATATAACCAATCGTCAACATTTTTACTCCGTTTCCACTGCTCCTTTCCTCTTGATCTCTATTTTTATAGTAAACTCTTTTTCCCTTGCATGTCAATTTTTGTATCGATTGGGTTTACATATATTTTTGTAATAACAGACTTATCGCGCATACCGACGATGCTAGTATACTTGATGCACATATACTTATTCTGGAAAACAGCTTCTTCATGAGTTTGTTTCATCGATGGGCCAGCTTTTTGGTCTCAGTACGCTAATTAATTCTATCGATAATAAAATCTTAGTTTGGTTGTGATGCGAAGGAAAGTGGGTTCGTACCTGCGTGAAGATGCCACAAAGGTTGCAGTCCGAGTCAGTTTCCAAGTATGCAAAGTGAGAGACAGTGAAGGCGGAGTAAGGGCAGAGAGCAAGGCTTCCCAGACAGGCCGTGAGGAGTGGCAGTGCTGCGAAGGCAAGACTGAGACGAACAGGGCCTACAGTCGACAGTTCAAGTCAGGGTCCGAGTCGTGGTCCAATGTTACTGTCCGAAGTTATGTCCAATTTTGTGTTTCTCTCTCTAGAATCCAAGAGCTCTCAAATTCTAAAGTGAGAAAGTGATTTTTGTGATAATGAAGAAGAAGTTCTCTTTTGAGTCATAAAGTGCACTATTTATAGGAAACATTGTGCTTATGTCATAAAGTGCCACATGTCGTCCCCTGGGAGTGACATGTCACCAGGGGTCCCAAAATACCGGTTCCCAAATTTACATTGCCTGTCTCGCACAGCATTGCTCTACCTGTCTGAGAAGATTGACCACACCATGACAGTATGATCAGAGTAAGCCCATTGCCCCAGCCACTGGTCCAAGCTTTTACTGAATCCCACAAGATGCGTCAAGAGGCGCGCAGAGAACCTGACAGCGGTGAGGGTTGCCCTTGTAGCCAACTACCAGGTGGACTAGGCACGATGCCCTCCGAGGACCTGCTCCCGTCCCGGAGTGACCCAGGGGTCATTGTCCTGGTGGTGTCGACGATCAACGGTAACATGAGTGGACATAGTCGCAGCTCAGTGCTCAGAGTCCTTGGCGAGGGGTCCTCGTGCGGGAGCCCCCGACTGTGACGGCGATGGCTATAAGGTTATGACGTGGCGGTGATGGCTATAAGGTTGTGAGTCCATCCTGCTGCGAGGGGTCCTCATGCAGGAGCCCCCTGTGATTGAGACGACGATAGCTATAAGGTTGTGAGCTCATCCCGGTGTGAGGGCCGAAGCCCCCTGTGATTGAGACGGCGATGGCTATAAGGTTGTGAGCTCATCTCGGTGCGAGGGCCGAAGCCCTCCTGTGATTGAGATGGCGATGGCTATAAGGTTGTGAGCCCATCCCGGAAGCATGTAACATGATTGTGGCGCATGGGCGCAGTGCCTACAGCACTAGACAATACCTAGTACCGGGGGCACACGTTATGAAAGTGGCGCATGGGCACGGCGATGAGTGTCACGGAGCAATGCTTGGTGCCAGGGCACGTATCATGACGATGGTGCACGGGCACGGCGATGAACGTCGCGGAGCAGGCGCACGGGCACGTGTCGAGTGTCCCGAAGTTAGGATGTGAGCTGAGTGTACCTATCATAACAAGATAATGAATGCAACATGTAGAAGTGAAAAAGTTGGGAATGATGGTATGCGGTCGTCGGCGACGGGTCATTTGGTGGTAGCACGTGACTTTGGGCGACGGACATCGCGAGAGTGGTGCGCGGTCATGGGCAACGGATGACGGACGTCGCGGGGTTGATGTACGAACGTCCGTAAACATCACGGAGGTGCAAAGACTCGAGAAAATAAGTGCTCGCGGTGGGAAAGGCCATAGGCCAAAAATGGGGGGAAGGCTAAGGCCAAGGCCCCTAGGAGGCCGAGGCCGACCCTAGGGGAGGCCGAGGCCAAATGGCTAACTCCCATGAAGGAGCCCAAGGCCACTCCCCCCACTTGGTGAACTTTGGGAGCGTCGACGGTAGGTGTTTGGATGGGCAAAGACGAATCTAGAAGTTGCATCATGACGAGCGTGTCGACGTGAATCATACCTACATGACGAACAAGGTGTCAAAGTCACATGCAAAGTGTACGAAGCGAAAAAAGTGCAAAAAGGGGGGTGCGCGAAGGGGTGAACCACCGAGGGAAAATGGCCGAGGCCAACTCCTCCTGGAGGCTGAGGCCAACCCCTCAGGCATGGGGAAGGCTGAGGCCGACCCCCTGGGGTTGGCCAAGGCCAAATGGCCAACTTTCATTTTTGGAGCCCAAGGCCACTTCTCCTTTTGCAAACTTCGGGCGCGCCGTCGGTAGATGTTTTGATAAGCAATGATGAATCCGAAAGTTACGTTATGATGAATGTGTTGCCAAGAATCGTACCCACATAGCGAACAAGGTGCCAAGGTTACGTACGAAGCATACCAAGCAAAAAAAGTGCGAAAAGGGATTTGCGTGGAGGGGTGAACCACCGGGGAAAATGGCCGAGGCCAACCCCTCCTGGAGGCCGTGGCCGACCCCTGGGGTTGGCCAAAGCCATTTGCCCCCTTGACCTCGTTGCTCCAAATGCGCCGTCGGCCGATATTTTTGATGAAAAGGTGTTCGGGTGGTCTTGGCGTGACGATTGCGCTAGCGTGAGTGACGTCAACGTGAAATCGAATCGTGCCTAAGTCGCGCACAAGGCGCGCGGAGCGAAAAACGGACGTAACTTGAGCGTGCGCGCGCTGACCGGTTCGGTGCGTTAAAAAAATGGCTATTGCATTTGTCGACGTGTTTGCGCGAAGTGAGACCCTAGCGGGCCATTGGGTCCGACAAAAGATAGGTCGGGAACAGGTTGTCACTTTCATTTTCAACCAATGCAAGGATTTGTTTTTGGTCAAATCAACTTTGATCTGATGAGCTACGCCCAAGTCATAATTTATACGCTTCGCACATTTTTGACCATCTAAAGCAAGAAGGACAAAGCATCTGATGAGAAAATAAGAACATATCTAACTGTGAAAAACGCTTAAAATTTAGCTACGCCAATCACAACTAACTATCATGAAGAAGATATCGAGAAATCCATCCTCTAACAATGGAACCCTCGGATTTATGACACCGCAAACTCGCCGCTGCTGAAGCCCGGCCGCTCGGCGACAGAGTCCCCCGCATACCTGCAAAGATAGGTTAGCAAAGGTGATTATTGATGAACTACTGTATGATGCATCGACCTGCACAGGAGTGAAGTCCTGTTTGCCCGTCACGCTTATAGCCGCGAGAGTTTTGGATTCACAGGAAAGTGCGGAACAAGAAGGGTAGCTTCTTCAGTTCTGCTCTCGGCTGTATTGATTCTGGTTCTTCTAGCTCGAGTAGTGGCGTCTAGGCCTTCACCAGCCACTTGGGGGGGACGATGAAAGCAGCAGCAGATGGCTGAGAAGAGCCCCATTCTGTCTTTCTCTCCACCTCAAAGTTTTGATGCGAGTTGTGGAGATGGTTCAACCTGCGCAGTAGACCTGAAGCAGAGTCTTCTATGATGACAAAGTTTCTCTGTGTTGTAATTGGAAGTCAGTTCTGTAGTACTATATTGTGGCTGCTTTTATATTGACTGGTCGTTGAAGAGGCCCGTCCTTAGCATTCTTGCTGAAGTCATGCAAGTATACTGTACATGTGTGCATTATTCTGCTAAAGATTTGCATCAGCAAGGAAAATTGTCAAAGGTTTGTTGGAAAAGAAGGGCATGAATTCTGTACTCAAATTTTGCATTGATCAAAAAAAAATGTTCTTTTTTTGTACTTTTATCTTTTTGGATACAATTTTTAAATAGTGTTGTTTTTTTTTTGAAATGAATTCATGTCAGAGAATGATGACCCACCACCCTTTCCCTCTGGCAGAATTCGTATTTCTGATGCCCATTTACGATCTCCAGTCTCTCTAACGCTTGTAAGCTCCGGTCGAGTAGCTGAAAGTGGATCATCACATTCCCCGCACATACCTCTTCCGTGTGACTTTCTCGTTAGGGAACCTAGCCAAGCACTTAGCTTAGTTCGGCCGCTGCACTGCACTCAGATCAGCAAGGGTAAGGGCCTGGCTTATGGAATGTCGGCGCTGTGGCGGTGTGGTTGAATTGTGTTCTCTCCTGGTCAGCGCTGTGGCGGTCAGACAGATATTGGAACCCCTTTTGCCACAGTCATACATCTCTCGGAGTGTCGATCCCTCACACAAAGCCATAAATACAGCATATATAGGAGGATCTCGATCAAGAGAAGATATTAGTTGAATCCAAGCCACCGGTGGTGGTTGAATTGTTTGATCTGCAACACTATTGTCTCTGTGTGTGTTTTGAGAGAGGGAGTGAGTTTAGGGTTTGTGGATTGAGCATTAAGAAGGATGACGGTAAGAAGAACTGGAAGGACTGGTTCTCGATAGGAAGAACTGGAAGGAGGAGGTTGTTTCCAGTAAGGGTAATATCGGGAAAAATGGTGATAACAGTAATGAAAACGAAAATGAAAATGGTAAACATACAAAACAAGTAGATACAAAAAAATGGTGAAAAAAATAAAAGTACACAATCATAATTTGTGATTGGATACAAAATTATTGAAAATACAAATATACAAAACAAAAAGTGTAAGCGTACGAAGTTTTTATAGAAATAATCTTTTGGGTCAAAATTCCTTTGTATTTCTTTTGAGCTCAAACAATTTACAAGTATACCTCACTTTACTATACAGTTCATCACTCACACACCTATACAGTTATGTACAAGAGCATACTCCTTTCACTAATCTCTTGTTCTAAGTATCTTCTTTGCACTCATTCCCCATTCTTGACATAACTGCTTATTCCTCTGGCCGGAAATTCTGCCCAGCTATATACTCTATACTTTATCCATTGTTGAATAACATGAAGGCATCCTGCACATTTGAGCTTTGATGTTCAAACATTCTGAGATTTCTTTCCTTCCATATTCCATATGTTGTTACTGCCACCACTAATTTGTTCATCTTGGCTTTGAGACTCTTCCTCCTGCATATTTTGGTTGCTTCATGGAGAAATTGGTTCCATGACTCCGTGTTAATTTGAATTTTCTGCTTACTTTTAGCACCAATTTTCCATAGCTCCTGTGCATATTTACACTGTATGAACAAATGGTCAATGGTCTCTGTGTATTCACCACACAGTTCACATGTATCATCTGGAATAATATTCTAGACTTTTAGCTTACACTTTGTTCTAATACCTCCTTTGCAAATTAGCCAAAGAATCAGAGCACATTTGGGGATATTTCCTGGAAACTAGATCAGTTCCACCGGTAGACTGCTGGTGCTTTTGTTCTAACCCCTTTCCAAGCGATCTTATAGTAAAATTTTCACCACCGGAGTTAAGCTGATCATTTTTTTTTAATAAAATTGAATAACTTTCTTGGACTCGATGAATTTTATAGGTATTCGAATGAACAAGTAGGCACTGAAACGTAGTACTTAAAGTTTGTAAAGGTTCGTAGGTTTAATGTTTTGTTCATTCTGGGCAAGTCAAATTTTTTTTTCTTTTTAAAATTAATGAATGACCATTTAATCTAATTTTCGTGTTAGTTATACCGAAACATGCTTTAAAATAAGTTTGTATTACACACACTGCTGCTTTCTTTCATCATATGAATACCATTTTCAATATTAACCAATGTAAGGTCCCATTTTTGCTACCAACCAATTTATCTTATTGCAGACTTCACAAAATTCTAACCGTATAGGGATTTCGTGCGATTGGAGTTCATCTACACCTCTATAGTTGGTCGCTAAATATTTTGAATTGTTTATGTTGATGCGGACAAAGTCAGGGAAGGCTCAAGTCAAATAGTAATGACTAGAAGCAAAGAAACGTAGCAACAAAAGAACGTAACTTATTTCTTAGCTATAAAGAATTCGTCGCACTTTTATAACAGCAAAATTTGGGTCATTTGTCGCTGTAGACCTTTCTTTAGAGATAGAGTTGAACGCCCAACTTCCGGGTTCGGATCCGGATCAGTGGGATATATGGGCTCGTGAGGAAACTTTTCTTGGGCTTTTGCTTGGCCCAATTGGGAAAAAAGACAAGGCTTGGGCTGGTTTTGATTAGAGTGAAAGAATCATGCGAGCCTGTTCAACATATATCTGTGTTCTTACATCGGTGAAGATGCGGGAGCAAAATCCAATCCAGTTCTTCCTCCATGACACGTGGCAGAAACCCATTCACCTTCTTGAATTCCTTGGGCCACCCTTCATGGCTCCCGGCCGATGACTCATGAAGCAGTGTGTGTGTGTGTGTGAGAGAGAGAGAGAGAGGAGACAGTACAGAGAGAGTGACAGGGAGGCCAAAGTAATCATATCCTGTTCAAATGGCAGGGATTGGTTGTTGCTGTTCTTCCACGCTCTCTTCTCGGAGGTAAATGTTAATTCCCACTCCATCTCCAACTTCTACTTGAACCTCAATTTTTACTTGCCACTATGAAGAGTAGAGTTGGTTGCTGAGAATGTATGAGAAAGGAGATAAATCAGAACAGCCCCTTTAAAGAAACTAGAACAACCCCTTAAAACTAGAATTTTGAGAATTTGCATGGTTCATATGTACCCCAAACTAAAATTTCGAACTCATATGCATATTGGCTTTAGTTCTTAGGTTTCCAGCTTAGAATCCTCTTCCTGTAACATTTACTTGGTGAATCTGCTTGCTTGAAACATACTTTATGCAACATAGCCAATTACCAATATAGTTATTGTACTCTTGGGTGGTCGTGGTGTGGTGTTGACTGGAGGGTACTATCTATGTGTGTGCGTGAACATGCTATTCCAAGAATTAGTCTATATTTATGCAGGTGTTGGTGGTTAATTCCTAATTTTGCTGTTAACTTGTCCAAATAGCATAATGAATGGAATAAATTATTGTTTAAATGGGAGTGAAAATGTATTTTCAGCATTTTGGGGACATCTTCATTGGTACTAGAGATTCATCGTGGAGGGACCGTGACCACAAGACCAATTCGTCGGAGAAATTTGGGAATTAAAGCAGAGGTGAATTATGTAAATGCTGAAGAGGCTAAAAAACTTATAGCAGTAGACGGATTCACAATCCTGGATGTGCGTGACAATACTCAGTATAATCGAGCTCATATAAAAGAATGTCATCATGTTCCGCTTTTTATTGAAAACAAGGACAATGATATAGGTAACCCCTTGTCTCCTTGATAGATACTCCCTCCAGTTTTATAAATTTGTCCTTTTGGTCTATGATAAAATTCAAGCATCTGACCTTGAACTGGACTAAAATAGTAATTACAGATCAAACAAGTAATAAGGCAAAAAATATTAAAGTCAATGTTTACATGTTCAAATTCTAGTGCAAGAATTCGAAGAAAGTCAAAGGGGAAACAAAGTTATGAAACGGATGGAGTGGATGTTTAAGATTTGATAGTGTGCCTCTTTAGTTTATGTAACAAACTGACACACATATCTTTTTCTCTTTGCTGGAAATATTATCTGAGCAGGCACTATAGTATATAGGCAGCTGCACAACAATTTTTCTGGTTTATTCTACGGGTTGCCATTTACTAAACCTAATCCTGATTTTGTGCGATCTATAAAGAGCCAATTCTCACCAGAAAGCAAACTGTTGCTTGTTTGTCAGGAAGGGCTGAGGTAGGTTGTTTTAACTTCTCTCTTTTCGAATCATAATTTTAGTTTGAAATGATCTGTGAGATGCTACATGTAGCATCGCTGCCACAAAAATTGAAACAGCTACTGAAAACAGAGTTCTTTGCCAAGTCCAGACTCGCTTGTTGAAAAAGCATGCTCTACATGTAGACGAGATATGCCTGTCAATGAGTTATCGAGTTAGACCGGTTCACTTCCCTGATGTCCATGTCTGGTAGATTAAACATAGAGGTATTGAAGTTCTTGATATTATACAAGCCTATTACTGTTAAGTGCAAATTCAAAATGTCGCAATTTGAGCAAGTAACCGAAAGTGAGATACTATGACCCTGATGTCGGTATCATGGACTTACAATACGGAGTGGGATCAATTTTCATACTTCGTAATAAGGTAGTGTTTACTTGCTGAGAACTTTCTGTGATTGCAAGAGCTAGAAAAGGGGTTCATAGAGCCTGAAACTCTATTTGATTGAGATACTATCAAATATTTCTCGGTGTCAGGTTCATAGAGCCTTGCGGCCCTTGCCTAAACTCATATTAGCTGTCTCTGAAACTCTGTTCCTTGCCATGGGCTTGGAAGTAAAAAGCATAAAACAAATCCAGTATGTCAAGAATATTATATTGTGTAGCTCGTGTGAAAATTTATCACATGTGGGCAACTTATACTTCATCTCCTAGTAATTCTGGTTAGTGGCTACTGATCAAAGTGATTGGGAGTGTACACAAAACATCTATATACCGAAAAGTTCATCCTTCGTTTTTTTTTTTTTTTTTGGGGGGGGGGGGGGGGGAGGCCAGCACAAGACCAATCAATTTGACCATCATTCGGGGTGATTTACTTTTTGTTCCCTCCTATTTGAACTCTTAAGATATCCTCTTCCGCTATACCCTTTTTAGTAGTCTTTAACTTAAGTCTGGCATGTATGGTGGAAACCTTTTTGGTGCATCTTGCATTCCTAGCAGCCAAACAATGTTGCAGGCCCCTTCTCTCATCCATATAAGTTATAAATCACTGCCACGCATAATGTTTCTTTTCCAACATGCTCGAATTGCCTGTCGGAACGCCTAAACTTAATTCATATACTTCTACATGACTTCTTACAGTCTTTTTGATGTTCAGTTTGTCGTTATTCTAGCCTTATGGGTTTTCTATACACATAACTTACGATTGGTCTGTTTGTATAAAGAGAAAATTTATGCGACATTGTTAGTTAAGCTTTGTGGTCATGTACATCTTTACTTACCATACTGCCCGTCAAGCATTTCGAAGGTCCTTTCAATCTTACATGGTGAGTATACCCTCTCTTGTTCAGACATTTGCCTGGCAATTAGATAACATGGAGCAAAATCAAAGTAGTTTGCTACTGGTTAGGAAGCGGGAAGAAAAGTGTGAAGGCCCCCTTAGTAAGTCTGTTTGGAAGAAAGATGCCGTCCATTAGGGATAGCTTTTTCACATGTCAAAGGCTAGTAAGGTTTTTCTTTAGGTTGAGTTGAACCAACCTGCAAGGTGATCTGGTTCTAGGTGACACTGAAGTTATTAGACAGCAGATTCACCTGGTCCTTACTACTTATGTCTGTGCCTTAAGCAAGTTAGAAGTGCATCAAACTTACTCTTATATTTCTGATTCCACTGGCTCTTTATTACGCACAAGAACCTGACTAGAGGTGACAAAAATGGGTGGGTGGGTTGGGTTGGGGTGAAGATTAAATGGGTTGGGAATAAATGGGTGACTTACCCATTTTAGCCCATTTAATTGTGGGTCAACTGGGTCATTTCTTATTTGGATTGGGTTCACCCATTTAACCCAATTATGACCTATACTAATTCACCTACCCGATTCATTTTTATCAAAAACCCAATTGCAGCCTAAGGAACGGCCACCTCCGCCGTACCACCTGCAAGACCACCACCTACCATTATGCCACGAACCCCAATCCACTCCATTACAATGAGCTACTTTACTACCATCACTCAGATCCATCGATCTAGCCACCGTCACGTGCACAGTTACCAACATCTTTCAGATCCTCAATCTCGCCACCGACGCTGCGCCATTGTCCCGTCGCCATCGCCCAGCCACCGTCGTTGCGCCATTGCCCAGCCAACTGAGCCAACAACTAGAAGGTTTGAAGGTTGCCCACAAAAAGTAACGAATTTGGTTGTAATTGTACTCAATTAGGAATCCATCCTATTCTCCTCTCGATCCAACCGATAGGTTTAGTGGACTGAAATTTCTCATTGTGGATGAGCATTTGATAAATTTGGGAGTGATTGTTTAGGTATAAGTAGTTCTTATTTTATCTGATAAAATTTGCTTAGAGCCAGAAGAAGGCAGCTGGGACAACAGGTCTTGACGGAGGCGGCGACACATGGTGACGGCGGCGGCGTGGTCGCACGCTGTTGGGTATGACTGGGTGAAATTTTAGGTTTGGGTTTGAATAAAAAGTCAGACAAGTCAAACTGCAATATATTTTCATGGGTTGATGGGCACCCATTTAAAATCCATTTAAACTTGTGGGTTACTAGGTTATATTATTAGTGACCCATTTGGACTCAATTATTTAATGGGTGGGTTTGGGTAAAATTTTTGTGGGCGGATTTAGGCGGGTAAATGGGTTTGGGTTATCATTGCCACCTCTAAGCCTGACCTAGTGAAAATGTATGGTCACATGCGTTTGGGTAAAGGCATGCTATTCTGCTGCTCTTTTTGTTGTGACTATTAATGTTATCTAGGCTTTGTTAATTTAGCAGTCAAATACTTACCCTTTTGCTGAGTTTGAATTGCTGATAAGTGACATCCAAACCATTACTTCATTGAAGGAGGCCCTTACCAACTTCTAAGTACATGTGCGTGTTAAATTGTCTTTGTTTTGCTTCCCCTAATTACCAAAATGATAATATGCTCTGAAAAATTAGCTTATTACGCTTGTAGGTACGTATTTTTTCCATTTAAACTTTCGTTCTCTTTTGATTGGATCCTTTTGTTCTTCTGGTCACTAGTCAAGTCACATGTAATATTTACCTTATTTTGAAACCAGTTGACAACACTGACACTCCTCTTTTTGCTATAAGGTCCGCTGGTGCTGCCACCAAGCTAGAGGAAGCTGGTTTCCAGAATATAGCTTGTATTACATCAGGACTTCAATCTGTAAAACCAGGTTAGTTATCCAATTTCCGGACAGAGTCACACTTTTGCTTGAACAGCCTGCGCCCGAATATATATAATTTAAAGGCAATGCTTATGGTTTGCAGGGACATTTGATTCTGTTGGATCTACTGAGCTGCAAGATGCAGGCAAGGGCGGTCTAGTTCAGGTGCAAGGCAAGATTTCGGCAGTAGTTGGGACTGTGCTGATTTGTTAAGCTCCTTGCAATTTACTTCATAGCTACTTGTGCTAAATTTATGCTGTGTCTGTTATATCTGAATCATCTCCTATTCTGTTTATGTGTCCAGGTGCATTGTAATTTAGATAACTCTATTCCCAGAGCAAGCTGAGAAGATTCAGTCCAGATGGCCCCTACAAGCTCAAAGTCTTCTCGATGAGAGCTAAATTTTTGCAGCTGCGTTGTCTTTGAGAATGTGTCATTAATGAAGTGTACACCCACTCTGAAATTGCAGAAAGAAGGGTAAGGGTTGTCCTTGTAGCCAACTGCCAACAACACCCTTCGAGAAGCTCGGAGTGAGAGGGTCATTGCCCTTGTGGTGTCGACGATCAATGGTAACATGAGTGGACATGCTTAGCTCAGTGCTCAGAGTCCGTAGCGAGGGGTCCTCGCGCCGGAGCCCCTCGTGATTGTGACGATGATGGCTTTAAGGTTGTGAGCCCATCACGTGCCGGCGATGACTATAAGGTTGTGAGTCCATCCCTCTGCGAGGGGTCCTCGTGCCGGAGCCCCCTGTGATTGTGACGGCAATGGCTTTAAGGTTGTGAGCCCACCCCGTGGCGGCGATGACTATAAGGTTGTGAGTCCATCCCGCTCTGAGGGCCGGAGCCTCCCGTGATTGTGACGGCGATGGCTTTAAGGTTGTGAGTCCATCCCATGGCGACAATGACTATAAGGTTGTGAGTTCATCTTGCTACGAGGGATCCTCGTGCCGGAGCACTACAAACGGAGCCTCCCGGAAGCATGTAACATGATTGTGGCGCATGGGCGTGGCGACGAACGTCGCGGAGCAATACTTTGTGCCGGGGGCACATATTATGAGAATGACACACGGTCGCGGCGATGAACATCGCGGAGCAATACTTGGTACCGGGGGCACGTATCATGAGAATGGCGCACGGGCAGGGCGACGAACGTCGCGGAGACGGTGCACGGGCATGCGTCAGGTGTCCTAAAGATGGAATATGAGTTGAGTGTGCCTGTTATAACAAAATAATGAATGCAACATGTAGTAATTACAAAGTTGGGAGTGATGGTATGCAGTCGTCGGCGACGGGTCATTCGGCAGTAGTGCACGACTTTGGGCGACGGGCATCGTGGGAGCGATGCGCGGTCGTCGACGACGGACGTCGCGAGGTTGATGCATGACAGACGTCGCGAGGTTGATGCACGACGGACATCGCGAGGTTGATGTACGAACGTTCATAAATATCGCGGAGGTGCAAAGACTCGAGAAAATAAGTGCCCGCAGGAGGGGGAGGCCATAGGCAAAAAATTAGGGGAAGGCCAAGGCCACCACCCCTGGGGAGGCCGAGGCCGACCCCTTGGGGAGGTAGGGGTGGCCAAGGCCAATGGCCAACTCCCATGAAGGGAGGCCAAGGCCACTCCCCCTTTTGGTGAACTTCGGGCGCCCGAGGGTAGGTGTTTTGATGGGTAATGACAAATTTGAAAGTTGTATTATGACTAGCGTGTTGACGTGAATCGTACCTATGTGACGAACAAGGTGCCAAAGTCACGTACGAAGCGTACGAAGTAAAAAAAAAAGTGCAAAAAAGGGGGTTTGGGCGAAGGGGTGAACCACCGGGGGAAAATGGCCGAGGCCAACCCCTCATAGAGGCCGAGGCCTACCCCTTAGGCATAGGGAAGGCCATGGTCGACCCCATGGAGTTGGCCAAGGCCATTTGCCCCTTGACCCCATTGCTCCAAACGCATCGTCGACCAATGTTTTTGATGAAAAGGTATTCGGGTGGTCTCGGTGTGAGGAACGTGCTAGTGTGAGTAACATTAATGTGAAATAATCGGCGCCTAAGTCGCGCACAGAGCACGTAAAGCGAGAAACACATGTGACTTGGGCGCGCACACTTTGACAGGTTCGATGCGTTAGAAAATTGACTGTTGATAATGTCGACGTGTTCGCGTGAAATGGGACCCCTAATGGGCCCTTGGGTACGATCAGAATAGGTTGGGAACATAAGCTCCCTATGTGTGGTGTGCGTGGAGGGGCAACCCGAGCGGGCGCCACACGCATAAACACTTGGAAGAAGTTTTGATGTTCTTTGGCTGGAGAGTAGCTGACGTCGTCTCTGAATGACAAAGGTGAAGAGCAGGTAGCTCGAGCCACCTCGTGCACCACCTATTGAGACCTTAGAATGCTTGGGACGTTGACTTAAGGGCACGACGATGGGGCGCACGAGCATGGTTGTGGAGTCGGTGCATGAGCGACGGGGGTTGCGGAGATGACGTTCGGGCGATGAGGGTGGTGGAGATGACGTCCGGACAACGAGGTCGCGGAGTGACGTCTGGGCGACGGGGTCACGGAGATGACGTCTGGGCGACGAGCATCGCGGAGATGACATCTGGGAGACGAGTGTCGCGAAGATGACGTCCGGACGACAGGGTCACGGAGCGTCGCGAAGATGACGTCTGGACGACGGGGTCACGGAGTGCTGTCCGGACGACGGGGTCACGGAGTGCCTTCCTGGCGACCGGGGTCTTGGTGCCTGGTTTGGCGACTGGCATTTGAACAATGAATAGAAGTAGGTGGTCCGAGCTGCCTCGCGCACCACCTATCGAGGGCGTTGATTTCAGGGACGTCATGGTGAGGGGCGTGACAAAGGCGCGATCGGGGCGTCGTGATGCGGGGTAGTCCACGACGGGCGCAGGGGCGCGGGCACTGCAAGGCGGTTAATGTTGCAAAAACATTCTAAGTATGGAAAAGAGTAACGAAATGGGTAAGGGAGTCAAGAAGTGCTACCCCAAAGCATATGAAGTTTTAGTTGTAGTAAAATTGGTATGCTAGTTTTTGGTTTAGTTAGATAAAAAAAAATGTCAAGTGTTTGTAGGGTGAGTATGATAGAATATGAGAAAGAAAAACGTTGGGTATGAGGGGTGTTGTATTTATGAAGTATGTGTAAGTATGAAATTGGGGTAGTAGTGAAGGGAGTTAATGGGGGTGAAGTAGAAGAAGAGAAAGAGGGAGGGGGGTCGGCCTAGGGAAAGGGGGTGGAGAGGCCGAGGCCCAGGGGTAGGGGTGTGGGTGTGGCCTTGTGGGAAAATGGGGGGATTGGAAATGATGGGGGGAGAGAAAAGATGATGAGAGAGTGATGTGATTAATGGGAAGGGGAGGGAAAGAGAAAGGAAAGTGAATGAAAAGAGGGGAAGGGGGTCGGCCTAGGGAAAGGGTGTGGGGAGGCCGAGGCCGAGGGGGGTGGGAAGGGGGTGATTAATGTGAAGAGAAAGAGAGGTGAAAGGTGAGAATTAATGTGTGTGTGTGTGTGTGTGTGTGAGAGAGAGAGAGAGAGAGAGAGGTTGAATAAATGAGAGTGTGATGATTGGGTAATGTGTTAAAGAGAGTGATATGTAAGAGTGAAGAAGTGAAAGAGAGAAGGTTGTAAGTGGAGGGAATTTAATGTGAGTAATGAGTGAGGAAGAAAGAAGAAGGAAGAGAGGGAAGGAGGAGACCCACGTAAGGTTGAGAGAGAAAGGAGTTTGTTTTTGGGTGATGTGAACAAAGAAAGAGAAAAAAAGTAAAAGTTGGAAGTGATTGGAGAGAGAAAAAGAGAGTGAGTGAGTGGGGTTTTATTAAATGAGGAGAGAAGATGGTAAAAGAGAGAGGAGAGACCCATGTGAGGCTGCCGGAGCTTGGGGGCTGCCCAGGTCGCCTGGGTGGGGGTTGGGGGGTGGGTAGGGTGGGTGGGGGGAGGGGTACTAAAATATTTATATTTTTTTGCATTTCAAGGAGAAGTGGGAAAGATGAAAATTTTTGTTGGAAAATTTTTCAAACTAATTGAAAGAGAATGCATGGGGTGGCGGGGGGATGAAATATTTCGTGAAATTCTTTTTTTTAAGTGTTGGAGAGAGGATTGGAGATCGAAAAATTCTGTGAGAATTTTTCTAAGTATAAAATGAAAATGAGAGGGTGGTGACCCGACCATGAGCGGGCAAGGTGAAAATATTCTAAGTGTTGGGAAATTATCCTTAGTGTTGGAAGAGCAAAGGACAGAGAGGTGTGAAAATTTTTGTTGAAAATTTTTCTAAGTGATGAAAAAAAAATTTTGAGCTCGGGCAAGGGTGGTGAGGGAGGCCGCTGAGGGTGGTGATCGATGACCGACTGTGAAAAAAAATGAATTTTTTTTTCTAAGTGTCAAGAAAAGTGAATGAGGGATGATGATGCCACCGTAGTAGCGCGGCTCGAGCCACACCGCGCACCGCGTACCAAGTTGTTGCAATGTGAAGCCGAAGGGGTTGGGAGGGGTGAAGCCCTCAAGGGGGTGGGTGATGGTATGAAGGATGCTATAAGTGGGCTTCTGTAATAGCAATGTAGCTTGGAAATTGTCTAAGTTTGGAAAAGAATACAACTCCATTGAACCCATAGGAAGGCAACATGTTGTGGTGACATATGAAGCATGGGAAGGTTTGTGTGCCCGGTCGGAATGATCCTGGTACCTGAGCCCCCGGATGGAATAACCCGAGGCATTGAGGGATGATAATGGTGCAAAAGGGTTGGTGGTGGGGAGCAACTTTTTGGGGTGTGGTTTGCTCATGGGTAGTGCCAGCGGTAGGAGGCCGGCAGTTGGGAAAAGATGACAGGAGCAACTCAGGAGCATGGTATCAGTTGGTTATGTTGGGGTTGATCTTGGAATCGGACGACACAAGTCTCTTCTTGGTCACCAAGGTGGGCTTCTTATTGAATAGTCTGGATGAGGCCTTGGCTGGTAGTCCTTGTAGCTCTCCGTTGTACAGGCATGATGATCGAGGGTGCAAGACAGGTAGACTGCAGTACGATGCTCACCTCCCCAGCGGAGTCGCAAAAATGATGCCAGGGAATGTGGGTTTGTACCGACGTGGAGATACCACAAAAGTTGCAGTCCGAGTCAGCTTCCAAGTATGCAAAGTGAGAGATAGCAATGACGGAGTAAGGGCAGAGAGCAAGGCTTCCCAGACAGGCCATGAGGAGTAGCAGTGCTGCAGAGACGAGGCTGCGACGAACAGGGTCGGCAGTCGACAGTCCAAGTCAAGGTCCGAGTCGGGGTCCAAAGTCACGGTCCAAAGTTATGTCCAATTTTGTGTTTCTCTCTCTAGAAGCTCTCAAATTTTAGAGTGAGAAAGTGATTTTTGTGAGAATGCACAAAAAGTCCTTTTTTGAGTCATAAAGTTCACTATTTATAGGAAATAGTATGCTTATGTCACAAAGTGCCACATGTCGTCCCCTGGGAGTGACACGTCACCAGGGGGTCCCAAAATACCGATTCCCAAATTCGCGTTGCTTGCCCCACACAGCATCGCTCTACCAATCTGAGAAGACTGACCACATCGCGGTAGCATGATCAGAGTAAGCCCGTTGCCCCAGCCACCGATCCAAGCCCTTACTGAATCCCACAAGATGCGTTAAGAGATGGGCAGAGAACCTGACAGTTGTGAGGGTTGCCCTTGTAGCCAACTACCAAGTGGACTAGGCGCGATGCCCTCGGAGGACCTGGTCCTGTCCCGGAGTGACCCAAGGGTCATTGCCCTGGTGGTGTCGACGATCAATGGTAACATGAGTGGACATGCTCGTAGCTCAGTGCTCAGAGTCCGTGGCGAGGGGGCTTGCGCCGGAGCCCCCCGTGATTGTGACGGTGATGGCTTTAAGGTTGTGAGCCCATCTCGTGGCGGTGATGACTATAAGGTTGTGAGTCCATCCCGCTGCGAGGGCCGGAGCCCCCCGTGATTGTGACGGCGATGGCTTTAAGGTTGTGAACCCATCCTGTGGCGGCGATGACTATAAGGTTGTGAGTCCATCCCGCTGTGAGGGCAAGAGCCCCCAGTGATTGTGACGGCGATAGCTTTAAGGTTGTGAGCCCATCCCGTGGCAGCGATGACTATAAGGTTGTGAGTCCAACCCGCTGCAAGGGCTGGAGCCCCCCGTGATTGTGACGGTGATGGCTTTGAGGTTGTGAGCCCATCTCGTGGCGGCGATGACTATAAGGTTGTGAGTCCATCCCGCTGCGAGGGCCAGAGCCCCCGTGATTATGACGGCGATGGCTTTAAGTTTGTGAGTCCATCCCGTGGCGGCGATGTTTATAAGGTTGTGAGTCCATCCCGCTGTGAGGGCCAGAGCCCCCCATGATTGTGACGGTGATGGCATTATGGTTGTGAGTCCATCCCGTGGCGGCGATGACTATAAGGTTGTGAGTTCATCCCACTGCGAGGGGTCCTCGTGCCGGAGCACTACGAACGGAGCCTCCCGGAAGCATGTAACATGATTGTGGCGCATGGACGCGGCGACGAACGTCGCGGAGCAATACTTGGTGTTGGGGGACATATCATGAGAATGGCACACAGTTGCGACAACGAACGTCCCGGAGCAATACTTTGTGCTGGGGGCACGTATGATGAGAATGGTGCACGGTCGCGGTGACGAACGTTGCAGAGCAATACTTGGTTTTGGGGGCACATATCATCAGAATGGCGCACTGGCAGGGCGACGAACGTCGCGAAGACGGTGCACAGGCACGCGTCGGGTGTCCCGAAGATGGGATATGAGTTAAGTGTGCCTGTAATAACAAAATAATGAAGGCAACATGTAGTAATGACAAAGTTGGGAGTGATAGTATGCGGTCATTGGCGACGGGTCATTCGGTGGTAGTGCACCACTTTGGGCGACGGGCATCGCGGAGCAGTGCGCAGTCACGGATGATGGACGTCGTGAGGTTGATGCACGGTGGACGTCGCAAGGTTGATACACGACGGACATCGCGAGGTTGATGTACGAACGTCCATAAACATCCCGGATGTGCAAAGACTCGAGACAACAAATGAGCGCGGGAGGGGAAGCCATAGGCCAAAAATTGGGGGAAGGCCAAGGCCACCACCCCTGGAGAGGTCGAGGCTGACCCTAGGGGTGGCCAAGGCTAATGGCCAATTCCCATGAAGGCCAAGGCCACTCCCCCTTTCGGTGAACTTCGGGCACGCCGACGGTTGGTGTTTTGATGAGCAATGACAAATCTAAAAGTTGTATTATGACGAGCGTATCGACGTGAATCGTACCTACGTAACGAATAAGGTGCCAAAGTCACGTACAAAGCGTACGGCGTACAAAGCTTACGAAGGAAGCAAAAAAAGTGCGAAGGGGGTTTGCGCGAAGGGGTGAACCACCGGGGGAAAATGGCCGAGGCCAACCCCTCATGGAGGCCGAGGCCGACCCCCTGGAGTTGGCATAGGCCATTTGTCCCTTGACCCCGTTACTCCAAACGCGCTGTCGGCCGATGTTTTTGATGAAAAGGTGTTCGGGTGGTCTCGGTGTGACGAACGTGCTAGCGTGAGTAACGTTAACGTGAAATAATCGGCTCTTAAGTCGCGCACGGAGCGCGCGTAGCGAGAAACACATGTGACTTGGGGGCGCGCACTTTGACCGGTTCGATGCGTTAAAAACACATCCACTGAACTTGATTGTTGCAATTTTCAGTTTTTAAATGCGTTTGCTTTTTTACTGATAAAGCAATGGTTGTTGTTTTCCTTATATGCTAAAGCATCTTTAGTTGGGACGCAGATCGTTTGCTGTAACTAGGGTTACATGCTGTAACTACGGCAGACGATCTGCGTCCTAACTGGATCCAGATCCTCTGCCATGAGTAGGGTTACCGCAGAGGTACTGTGGCCCCAGTCACGGTCGTTGGATCAAAATAAGTGAAGGGCAACGGATGAGATGAAGCCACGTCATCGGACACATTGAAGCGGGTCATTTACTCTCCAAACCAAACACACACTCTCTCTCTCCAAACTCCCACAGCCCATTCACTCTCCTTCTGCCGGCGATATACGGCGACGGCACATCGTTTGGTGAACCAGTCGGAGACCGCATATCCAACAATCTTAGCCAAACACTCTCTCTCCAAACTCCCACAGCACCTCTGCTTCCTTCGGCCGAAGGCCGTGCGCGTCTCCCAACACTATTTTCGGCGATAGACGGCGACGCACTCTCTCTCCAAACTCCCACAACACCTCTGCCTCCTACGGCCGCCGGCGTAAACCAGCACTATTTCAGGCGATAGACGGCAACGACGCGTCATTTGGTGAACCGGCCAAAGACACGCACCACCGATCCACCTTCCGGCCAAACGACAACGCCGGCAACAACGAATTAACAATTTGATCCACAATTCCCGGCGATGGCGCATCCGGTCTCTCTCTCCTACAAATCCCGGCCGGCGACAGGAGCCCCAACAAATCCCGGCGGTAAATGACCCGACGGTAGAGAAGTAGCAGGTGTCGACGTCGCCGTGGAGGAGTAGCAGGTGTCGACGTCGCTGACGGTAGATAAACTAGAGAGAGAGAGAGAGAGAGAGAGAGAGAGAGAGAGAATTGGGGTTGGGTGAGAAGAATTAATAGCTTGATGACGTGGCATAATTTGGACCGTCATCTCACCCCATCTTGATGGGACGGCTGAATTATGGGGTTACAGGGCAATTATTGACGACAACTTTCGCTCTTGAAAAGCACCGCTGATTCCTGACATGATTAAGATTCTCTCTCTTGAATTGCACATTATTGAAAGGCTACCAAGATAGCTCTTGCCAGTAATGGAGTTCCCACATATGCCAAAACATATTAGCCATGAGCATCGCCTTATCTTCAACGAAGCACAGAAGGATTTTGGTGAGACTAAGAAAGTCGTCTGCTATGGATGTTTGCAACAAATCAATCCAGAGCAGGCCTTCTTCAGCTGCAGAGAGTGTGGTGACTTTTTTCTGCACAGAACATGTGAAGAGCTACCTTGGCAAACTGAACACCCCATGCATCCTCATGCACTTCTTACTTTACTTCCACACCGAGAAGCAGGTCCTGATTCACTTTGCCTGTGCCATGTTTGTGGAAGAGATTGGGAGCGGTTCACCTACAGTTGTGGCGATTGTAAGTTTTACGTATGCATTTTCTGTACCATGTTAAGCAAGATTAAACATGTTAGCCATGATCATCTACTAATCCCCAGCGAAGTGGAGGGAAATGATGAGGAAGTTGTTTGCTATGGGTGCCAGAAAGCAATCGCTGACCATCAAGTGCACAGCTGCAGCGCTTGCAATTTTTTCCTCCACAAAACATGTGCAGCCCTACCCACACAAGTTAAACATTATCTTTTCCACCTCGAACACCTTCTTACGCTCTTTCCTCACCCACCTAACTCTGGCCGATGCAATGTATGTGAAGAAAGTTGTAAGGAATTCACCTATTATTGTGAGCTCTGTAACTTCAGTGCATGCATATCATGCGTTATGCTGGACAGTATTCAGCATATGAGCCACTGGCATCAATTGTTTCCGATGGAACCACAGATAACTAATAGTGAGGAAGTTGTGTGTTGTGGGTGCAAGAAGCAAATTGCAAATAACAATGCATACATCTGCAGAGACTGCAATTTTTTCCTGCATAAAACATGCGCAGAACTACCAAATGCAATTCAACACCTCTCGCATAAAAAACACATGCTTACCCTCCTTCCACGTGCACGTTATGTCTCTAGCAGATGTGGAGTTTGTAAATCGGTTTGGAATACATTGATCTACAATTGTGAAGTTTGCCAGCTGTTCGACACATGTATAGCATGTTTCGTGCTGGGCAAGATTAAGCATCCTTCTCATGATCATCCAATAATCCCCATGGAAGCACATAATCATGATGGCAAGGAAGCAATCTGCTATGGATGCAGGAAATCCATAGTAGATGATGGTTACAGTTGCAAGGACTGCAATTTCTTCCTTCATAAAACATGTGTAGACCTAGCCGATGAGATTCAAACCTTCGCTCACCCTCAACATCCTCTTACCCTCGTCTTGCAACAGAGATGGAACATCAGGCCTCTCCATTGTGGATGCTGTGGAGAAAGTTGGGCATGGTTCTTCTATTACTGCGAGCTCTGCAAGTTCAAATTATGTGTACCATGTGCTCGGCTATCATCCGACCTACCTCAGGAAATGGAAAATGCATTCCTGCACCCTCACTCCCTTAGCCTATTTTTGAGACCACCTAGATCCTATTCGACATGGACTTGTAACTGCTGCGGAGAAAGGTCGGAGCCATTACTGTACAGATGCAACTGCTGCGAATTCAACATATGCATGTCTTGTGCCTCATGTGCTTTGCTCCCACAAATTACTATGCATGGTAGGTCACGACCATCCGTTAACCATCATGAGGCGAGCCTCGTTTCAGTGTGACGCTTGTGGCACTCAAGGCGAGGACCATCCTTACGTGTGTAGCACCTGCAAATTTTGGGTTCATAAAAGCTGTGTTGCATTAGAAAATACCTTCCATTGTGTTCAGCACAATCAGCACCCGCTCACACTAGCCTTTTCTCTTCCTGAACAGTGTCTCAAATTCGACCCAAACTGTGATATATGTTCCAAGCGAGTGAGCCCACCTCGTTGGGTTTACTATTGTGGTCCATGCAGATTTTTTGCTCACATAAAGTGCGCAACCTCAGAGGTCAAGTCTAAAGTAAGGTAGATCCTTTTTCTCCTAACTTTGCTTTAGAAGAGACAGAAGAAAACAAAAAAAAATAAAAATTGACATTGTTGGATTTTTGTTGTTCCTTTTCAGAATTGGGTCAAGTGACCAAAGTAAGATCGAAGAGGAAGAAGCCCTTGATTCTAAAGTGATTCGGCTGCCTGTGCCAGGCGAATCCATAAACCAAATAAGCTATCTTTTGGGCACAGCCAATCGTGGAGAGATTCAGAGAGCAGAAGAGTTTACTCATAATAGTCACCCCCATCCACTTATCCTCTGTGGAGATGCTCTAACCAAGGATGATGAATTGGTGTGTAACGGATGTGCACAACCTATCACTGATTCGTATTACCGATGCAGTCAAAGGTGCAGTAATTTCTTTCTCCACATAAGTTGCACCGAGCTACCCGATAAAGTGCAACACCCAAGTCACCCCTCGCACCCGCTCTTCCTCTGTCTAGAGGCCCCCGCTGAATCCTCGTGTTTTTTCGTGTGCAAAAACTGCACGTGGATTTGCAGCGGATTCAGGTACATTTGTGAACCTTGTGATTTTGAACTTGATATCAGGTGTGCTCTCATGCGGGACGCACTGCTACACGAATCTCACCAACATCCTCTTTCCCTGGTGAAAATTAGAGGTGGAGACTATTGCAATGCTTGTGGTCAACGCACTTCAGCGGTGATGTACTACGGATGTGACAGTTGTGGTTATTATTTGGATATCGTGTGTGCTATGTGGCCACGTATGGCTAGGCACAAATACGATCCACACCCACTCACCTTGATATATCCTCCTTTCCATGACCATTTGGATGAATTTTACTGTGAGGAGTGCCAAACAGAGATAAATCCCAAGCTTTGGCTCTATCACTGTCGTGATTGCAACCAGTCGTTTCATTCGTGGTGCCTTTTCCCTTATATTTACAACATAAATTTTGCGGGCAGTTACATTGTTACCAAGAACCTGCACTTACACCGACATTTCAAGCTTCGAAAAATCCAACCTCGAAAGAGGGAGGAATTGAAGTGCAACCTCTGTGATAGATCTTGCCTAGTATATCTGGAATGCTCAGACTGTAACTTTCATTTGTGCATTATTTGTGTCATGACAGCATTTTTCGATCAAATCCAGTGGGTGAGGTAGTGGAAGAATTGTACTATCAATTTTCCTTGGTTTAATACTCTTTGTACAATAACGTTAATGTAGTGCAATTTAGTAAATAAAAGGGTGCAATTTCTCCCTCAACCCCAAAACACAGCTTGAAATTTCTCTGTTGAAAACTTTCTTTCCGGTCGATGTCCAAGCCTTCACGGGGAGACAGACCTATGGGTGGCAATGGGCGGGTTGGGTTGGGTCAAAGAATTATCGGTCAGATATGGGTTGGGTCAGGTACGAGTTGGGTCAGAAACGGGTCCAGCATGCCTTGGGTTGGTGTGGGTTGGGTGTGGGTTGGGTAACAAACGGGTCAGTCGCTCGTTTAAAATTTTCCTTTTTCTTTTTTCCAGAACTTATTATTAAGAAGGTATTTGTATCCACATTGTATTACAAATGAAAAAGAGTAAACATTAATTAAGACATATTGCAAATTAAAACTACTAATCCTTGTTCAGTAAAGGAATTAGACATTACTTTTTCATAATTAAAATTGCATGTAAATAATAATAAGACATTTTGCAAACTAAATCTACTAATCCTTGTTCAGGAAAGGAAAGACATCACTTTGACATAATTAAAATTACATGAAAATACATAATTAAAATTACATGAAAATAGAAAACATGACAATCTTTGAAAGAGTAATATTTCTGGCCCTACTTCTATACAATCAGAAGGACCAACATCTTGTAATATAGAACCTACATCAACATCTTGTAATATATGTCATTTGGCCATCGATATTCTGCAAAATAGAAAACATGACAATCTTTGAGAGAATGATATTTCCGGCCCTACTTCTATACAATCAGAAGCACCAACATCTTGTAATATGGCACCTACGGCAACATCTTGTAATATATATATCATTTCAATTCATGGCCTTTGATATTCTGCAAATTTAAGACAGAGCTTAGTGCTTAAAAGCTCAACTAACTCTTAGAAGGAATGCTCTTCTAAATTTAGCTTTCAAAGCTGCAAGAATATCACCCATGACCCATAACCTCCGACATTTCCAGGGCCTTATATATGGGTTACACTTCTATCAAATCTGGCTATATTGTAACAACAAAAGCACTTGAATTAAGGCAAATAAGAAAGATCTCTAGATTACAGCAAAACAAGTTATTTCACCTATTTCAGCAAAACCAAAATATACGATCCAGTCATAAGGCAATTTTAATAACAGCAAAACATAGCTTGGTCCATCCAACTTACTGAAGAGATGCCATATGAACGATCAAGTCAACAACACGTGAGCTGCATTACACCAAAATAAATATACGTTCATCAGCAAATGTGTGTGAGATATTTCAGAAAATTGAGCTATATATAAGTGTGAGAAAGAAGTTTCAGCAAATTGAACTGCGTGCGCGCGGGCGTGATTTCAGCAAATTGAACTCCCTATGTGTGTGTGATTACAGTAAAACCAGTTCCAGCAACTTGAGCTGTGTGTATTAGTGTGTGTGGGTTGAGAGCGAAATTTGCATGAGCATCACCATAAGGTATTTGAGCTTTACAATTCCATAATACGTATCATACACGGCAGTTTGACTTCCTCTTTCTCCTCTGAAATTCTACCTTGATTGATGTAACTCACTTGCATTAAGCAAGAAATGAACCACAAATACCAACTATTGCTTATTTCTATCCTTCTTAACTAAAAATGGGAATTACAAGCATAAGCAGCTAGAGCATTAAACAGTAAAATTACGAACTCCAATTATGCTATAATGCTACTTTGTTGCATGATATATCAAATGATCACATACTCAGAAAGAAACACGGTCTCACAATTCGCTCCATCCAACTCTCTCTTGCCAATGGTTTTCTGAGCAGCACGATAAGAAAATAATAGTCAAAAGCATAATCGGTAACTTACCAAAAACAAATAAATTAAATAAGAAATCAAACAGAACCCTTGCATATGTTCACCGTTACACCGCGGAAAACTTGTAGAAAAGACTATTAAGAGATATTTTGGATTAGGAAAATCGCTCACAAATTCATATTTTATTCTCAAAAGTTTTTAATTGAAACAAACGGTACGTACTGGTACCGGTACTGTCTCTAGATTTTTATCAACAATATCTATTTTTATTAGTTATTCACTGGTGAACTAACAATATATACACATATATTTTTACTTACAGCTCCTTTACAATAAACTGTTTATCTTATAGAACTTGATTTATCATAATTTTTAAATAAGCTAATTTGTTAAATAATAATGTCTTTGGGTTCAAGAATAAGTTGTTTTTGTGTGTGTGCGCGAACGGGTGAGTGTAAAGTAATACATCATATAGATGAATGAATATGATCAAAGTTTACACGTATGAAGTTATCAAAGATAAGTGAATATTGAAAACTTATTAAGAATGATTTTGTAAATTGTAATGAATTTTATGAGTAGGAGGCTACGAAGATTTTGATTAGTATAATAAAACTTAGAGTGTTTTTATATTTAGACTCTATATGGTCAATTTACAAAATTTATAATAAAATTTGTTACTTTTACATTTTTTTAAAGAACCGGTACAAAACATAATATCTCGGCCGATACACAGTTTTCGGTCAGTATCACCTGTACCGGCCGGTACAACTGGTACCGAACGGTATTTTGACCGGTACAAAATTTAAGGGATACGTACCAGTAAAAGGCAAAAACAGTACGTACTGGCCGCTACGGTATTGATAACTATGATCCGTATCCGGCTACGGTTACATGTTTTGAATACCCGTCAAAAACAAATTCGTATCCGAACCGATTCGTAATTTTTGGGTTAGTCTGGGTCGGATAGAGATGTCAAACGGGCCGGGCTTGGGCCGCCCGGCTCGGGTCCATTGGGCTTGAAGCGAAACTGGGCCGGGGCCGGGCCAAGGAGGCTGCCATCCGGGCCGGGCCGGCTGAGGAGAAATTCTAGGCCCGGTCCAGGCCCTGGCCCTAGGCCCAATTTCTAGGGCCGGGCTTAGGCTGGCCCGGGCCCTTTTTTTTTTTTTTAAAATTTTCTTGTTATTCAATTTTAAATTTCATCTTTAGGCATGTTCAATTTTTAAATTTTGACAAATCTAATTTTTATCCTTTTATTTCATTATATGTAATATTCATATATATATATATGTATGTATGTATAGATATATTTATTTGTCTCTCATTTTATTTTTTACTATATGTTAAATCTTTTCTTACTCTTCTTGGTGATCTTTATTAATAAAATCTGAACACATAACAATTATTACTATTTAAGAGAGACTGTTTCTACTATTTGATATTTTACTTCAAACTAATTGGCCGAAAACCCGGGATTGATACATGTTAATTCCCGAGACGATCTTAAGTAATAAGTATAGAAAAATAAATGTGTTCATAGGCCCTCCTCCTTTTATCCGGGCTTGGGACCGGCTGCTTGTAAACAAACAGGCGAAGTTACCTATTTTTTTATATATACGAAAAAATATATATCTTGCTTGTAAAAATTTATTTTATATATATGGAAAAAAAGTATATTTTGTGAAAAAATTTATTCTTAAAACTTAAGAGAAGGAAAATAAAAAGAAATTACCTAATCATCCGGAAGTACTTCAATATCCGAGTCACTGCTCTTCCTATCATCAATCGGTTTATCTTGCTCGCGGTATTTCGCATCAAGATAATCCTTCCAACATACACATAGCTCGAGCGACTCGGGGTTAAGACGACTCCTCCTGTCATCCAAAACCCTCCCGCTGGCTGAAAATGCCGACTCTGAAGCAACCGTGGAGGCTTGCACTGGCAGTACATCCCGTGCAATTTGGGATAAAGTTTTATACATGTTTTGATTTTGTTTCCAAAAATTTAACAAATTAAAATTAACCTGTTCTTGCATTGATAAATCAGAATAATGATCAGTATTTGCATATACACCAATCTCATTAAAAGAGGAAAAAGTAGACGAACCTGCCGAATTAGAAGTACCTTCACCTGGTAGTTGTCTTGCTACTAGATGTTCAAAGCCCTTAAGGTATGGCGCATAATACCTCTCAACAGTGGATGATGTAGCTCGCCCGCGCACGTCAGCAGAATTACGATAGAGGTTGAACAATTCCTCAAACCTCTTGCTCACTTTTGCTGTGAGTGCGGTTGTCTCCTCTGCTGTGTAGCACATTAATTTCGATATCTCTTGTATCGAGGCGTTCACGCCATGCAACTTTAACCTAGGATCTAAACAAGTAGCCACAGCAAAAATAACAGGCAGTCTACTCCAATATTTATTAAACTTTTTATCCATCACTTTTACTATTTCCTTAAAAGGTCCTATATATCTCCATTTTGTTAACATTGTAGCCATCTTGAGAATTTCTATTACAGCGAGAGGAGAGGTGGGATAGTACGTACCAGACAATAAATTGGTAGACGTGTAGAATACCTCCAAAAATTCAGCTAGGTATGTGGCCATCTGCCATTCCTCTTGAGTTGGCAAGCCGGCTGGGAACTGGGTTAGTAGAAAATGCGTATAGACTTCTCGGTATGCCAGAATGTGTAAAAGCATATGGTATGTAGAGTTCCACCTGTGGACCACATCTGTAACTGCTCTCCTGCGAGGCATATTATATTCAACACACAACGTTTTAAATT
This sequence comes from Escallonia herrerae, assembly GCA_033070095.1. Taxonomy (NCBI): domain Eukaryota; kingdom Viridiplantae; phylum Streptophyta; class Magnoliopsida; order Escalloniales; family Escalloniaceae; genus Escallonia; species Escallonia herrerae. The sequence continues at coordinate 260,790 of JAVXUP010000487.1, read as the reverse complement.
GTTGTGTTCTCGGACTCGAGCTATTAACATACGCTGTCATACCCCTCATTTTGACAAGAATATCTCCTGCAGCAGCTAAACCATCTTGAACAATTAAATTAATTATATGACAAACACAACGAACATGAAATAATTCACCAGAAAGTACAGGTTTGAGGCTCTCCTTTAAAGCATCAACAGCAGCTGTATTGTTAGAAGCATTATCAAAACTAATACTCATAATCTTATCCTTTAATTTAAATGTGGTACATGCTTTTAATATAAGAGTAGCAATGTTCATTCCATCATGCGGAAAAGGAAAGAGCTCGAAAGCGATGATTCTCTTGTGCATAACCCAATCTGCATCAATCCAATGAGCGGTCACACAAGAATAACTAACAAAAGTAAATGGAGATTGCCAAATATCAGAAGTAAGACTAACTTTACCGTCAAATTTATCGAAATAATCGATAAGGCGTGCTTTAGCAGCATTGTACTGTCGGAGTGCATCGGATCTAGTTGTGTTTCTATGAACCTTTTTGTACAAAGGTTGAACGTATGTGTTCATATATCTAGAGTGCTTAGGATTATCGGCAAAAGAAAAGGCTTGTTCATCGTGAATAACAAATTCAGCGAGACCGTCTCTTTGCTCTCGCTGATTATAAACAAATAACTTACCGTCAAAAGATAACTGCGTTTGGGTAGGTTCGACGTGGCCTTGTCGAGGTGCACACTGAGGGTAATGCCTGTTAAGATGTCCATTACCACTACCAGACGAAAATAATTTAGCGCAGTACTTACATCGAGCTTTTCGGATGCCGTCCACCGTAACTACATCAAAATGATTCCAACACTCGGCTTTCTTTTTTTCCCCTTTTGGACTTCTGGCTCATTACCGGAGGCATTGCTCGGCCCTTCTTCATCATGACCAGGCATAGGGTTAAGATTATGCCACGGAGTAGTAGCTTCGCCAACCGAGCTGCGTCCTTGACTATAATGCGGGGGGTCTTCATCAGGCGTGTATTCAAAATCTGGAATGTTTTGATTGAACTCCCAATTGGCTTGGGTATCTATCATACAGCCTGTACTCATTCGTCCAGGAACGAATGGTTGTGTTGGTGCTTGGATTGGTGTTTGTGATGGCCGTGGCGCTGGCGCTTGTGCTTGCGATGATGATGATGTTTTTCGTGATGATGATCCACGCTCAGTTTTTTCAATAATCCAGCCATATTTCACGCTAAACTTTTTTACTAGATTGGAAATAAAATTAGTAAGAGTAACTAAATACACAAGTATAAGAGTAGTAATAAGAAATAACAATTAAAAGAATGAACGAGTAACAAATATTAATCACTGAGGGTAATTCTGAAATTGGAGAGAGTTAGTAATTAAAAAGCATTTAGTAATAGTAATTAATAAATAAAAATTCACTAATTACTAATTACTAGACAAAAGAATTAGAGAGTAACAAATTAATAAGAGTAGTAGTTAGTAATTAGAATTTAGCAAGAGTAGTAATTAATAAACAAGAGTACTAATTAGTAAATACTAGTAGTAATTAGCAAGAGTAGTAATTGGAGAGGGAAATAGTAGCAAAGCTTGTAGAAATATAGAATGTTTAGATAAGAGAGAGTAAGAAGATTGGTGTGAAAAATTAGAGAGAAATGGTGTGAATTTATAGATTTTAGAAACTTCACAAAAGACCAAAATACCCCTAAAAACTATCCGTTTATAGTTGTTGGGGAGGGTAAGAGTGTAAAAACCTTTAAAGGAGTTGAAAAAATTAAGTTAGACTAAAATACCCCCCAAACTAGCCGTTATATTGCTGTTGGGGGGGTAAAAGTGGAATTTTGGGGGAATATATCCATTGGAGGAAAAGGGGGAAAAACAAAAAATTCAAACAGGTGGGGCCAGAACCAGGCCCAGAAGCGGGCCGGATAATCCGGCCAGAACCGGGCCAGAACCGGGTCTATTTTCGGGCCGGGCCAAACCCGGGCTTTTTCGGGCCTGGCCTGGCCCGGGCTTTTCCCCAGATTTTTTCGGCCTGGTCCAAGCCCAGGCCCTAAGCCCAATTCTTCTGGGCCGGGCTTTTTTCTGGCTGGGCCGTGGGCCGCTCGGCCCGTTTGACAACTCTAGGGTCGGATACGGTTTACCCGCCCTACCCGAATTGTTCGCTATATATAAATGCTAAAATGCTAGGATTTCATACTTTCATTCCTTTCTCTCATCTTTCTCATCGGCGTGATGATCGTGCTATCGTCAGTTACGTTAACGTGAAATAATTGGCACCTAAATTATACGTGAAGCGTGTGAAGCGAAAAATACACGTGACTTGGGCACACGTACTTTAACCAGTTCGATACGTTAAAAAATTGACCGTTGAATCTGTCGACATGTTTCCAAAGCAGGCATGACCCCTAGTGGGCCCTTGGGTCCGACCATGATAGGCTGGGACCAGAATGTATGAGAAAGGAGATAAATCAGAACAGCCCCTTTAAAGATACTAGAACAGCCCCCTTAAAACTAGAATTTTGAGAATTTGCATAGTTCATATTTAATCCAAACTAAACTTTCGAACTCATATGCATATTGGCATTCGTTCTTAGGTTTCCAGCTTAGAGTCCTCTTCCTGCAACATGTACTTGGCGAATCTGCTTGCTTGAAACATACTTTATGCAACATAGCCAATTACCCATATACTTATTGTCCTCTTGGGTGGTCGCGGTGTGGTGTTCTGTTTTGGGTGGATGTGGGGGGGGGGGGGGGGGGGGGTATTGTGTGTGTGTGTGCATGAACACCCTATTCCAAGAATTGGTTTCTCCGTTTATGCAGGTGTTGGTAGTTAATGCATAATGAATGCAATAAATGTTGTTGTTGTTTAACGGGAGTGAAAATGTATTTTCAGCATTTTGGGGACGTCTTCGTTGGTAATAGAGATTCATCATGGAGGACCGTGCCACAAGACAAATTCGTCGGAGAAATTTGGGAATTAAAGCAGAGGTGAATTATGTAAATGCTGAAGAGGCTAAAAAACTTATAGCAGTAGAGGGATTCGCCTTCGGTCTCCCTGATAGATACTCCCTCCTTTTTTATAAAATTTTCCCCTTGGTCTATGATAAAATTCAAGCATCTAACCTTGAACGAGACTCAAATAGTAATTACAGATCAAACAAGTATTAAGGCAAAAAATATTAAAATCAATGTTTACATGTTCAAATTCTAGTGCAAGAATTCAAAGAAAGTCAAGGGGGAAACAAAGTTATGAAACGGAGAGAGTGGATGTTTAAGATTTGATAGTGTGCCTCTTTAGTTTATGTAACAAACTGACACATATATCTTTTTCTCTTTGCTGGAAATATTATCTGAGCAGGCACTATAGCAAAATAGGCAGCTGCACAACAATTTTTCTGGTTTATTCTACGGGTTGCCATTTACTAAATCTAATCCTGATTTCGTGCGATCTATAAAGAGCCAATTCTCACCAGAAAGCAAACTGTTGCTTGTTTGTCAGGAAGGGCTGAGGTAGGTTGTTTTAACTTCTCTCTTTTAGAATCATAATTTTAGTTTGAAATGATCTGTGAGATGCTACATGTAGCATCGCTGCGACAAAAATTGAAACAGCTACCGAAAACAGAGTTCTTTGCCAAGTCCAGACTCGCTTGTTGGAAAAAGCATGCTCTACATGTAGACGAGATATGCCTGTCAATGAGTTATCGAGTTAGACCGATTCACTTCGAGGATATAGTACTGTCTGATGTCCATGTCTGGTAGATCAAACATAGAGGTATTGAAGTTCTTGATATTACACAAGCCTATTACTGCTTAGTGCAAATTCAGAATGTCGCAATTCGAGCAAGTAACCAAAAGTGAGATACTATGACCCTGATGTCGGTATCATGGACTTACAATACGGAGTGGGATCAATTTTCGTACTTCGTAATAAGGTAGTGTTTACTTGCTGAGAACTTTCTGTGATTGAAAGAGCTAGAAAAGGGGTTCATAGAGCCTGAAACTCTATTTGATTGAGATACTATCAAGTATTTCTCAGCGTCAGCTTCATGGAGCCTTGCCTAAAGAACTCATATTAGCAGTCCCTGAAACTCTCTTCCTTGCCACGGGCTTGGAAGTAAAAAGCATAAAACAAATCGAGTATGTCAAGAATATTATAGTGTGTAGCTCGTGTGAAAATTTATCATATGTGGGCAACTTATACTTCATCTCTTAGTAATTCCGGTTAGTGGCTACTGATCAAAGTGATTGGGAGTGTATGGACATGTACACAAAAACCCCTATATACCGAAAAGGTCATCCTTTATTTTTATTTTTTTGTTTGGTGGGGGGGTGGGGGGGGGCATAAGACTAATCAATTTGACCATCGTTTGGGGTGATTATACTTTTTCTTCCCTCCTATGTGAACTCTTAAGATATCCTCTTCCACTGTACCCTTTTAAGTAGTCTCTAACTTAAGTCTGGCATGTATGGTGGGAACCTTTTTAGTGCATCTTGCATTCCTAGCAGCCAAACAATGTTGAAGGGCCCTTCTCTCATTCATATAAGTTATAAATCACTGTCACGCATAATGTTTCTTTTCCAGCGTGCTCGAATTGCCTGTCGGAACGCCTAAATTCATATACTTGTACATGACTTCCTACAGATCTTTTTGATGTTCAGTTTGTCGTTATTCTAGCCTTATGGGTTTTCTATACACAACTTACGATTGGTCTTTTGGTATAAAGAGACAATTTGTGCGACATTGTTAGTTAAGCTTTGTGGTCATGCACATCTTTACAGACCATACTGTCCTTCAAGCATTTTGAACGTCCTTTCAATCTTACATGGTGAGTATACCCTCTCTTGTTCAGATATTTGCCTGGCAATAAGATAACATGGAGCAAAATCAAAGTAGTGAGCTACTAGTTAGGAAGCGGGAAGAAAAGTGAAGGCCCCCTTAGTCTGTTTGGAAGAAAGATGCCATCCATTAGGCATAGCTTTTTCACATGTCAGAGGCTAGTAAGGTTTTTCTTTGGGTTGAGTTGAACCAACCTGCAAGGTGATCTGGTTCTAGGTGACACTGAAGTTATTAGACAGCAGATTCACCTGGTCCTTACTCCTTATGTCTGTTCCTTAAGCAAGTTAGAAGTGCATTGAACTTACTCTAATTTAAGATTTCTGATTCCACTGGCTCTTTATTATGCACAAGAACCTGACCTAGTGAAACTGTATGGTCACATGCGCTTGGGTAAGGGCATGCTATTCTGCTGCTCTATTTGTTGTGACTATTAATGTTATCTAGGCTTTGTTAATTTAGCCGTCAAATACTTACCCTTTTGCTGAGTTTGAATCGCTGATAAGTGACATCCAAACCATTACTTCATTAAAGAAGGCCCTTACCGACTTCTATGTACATGTGTGTGTTAAATTGTCTTTGTTTTGCTTCCCCTAATTACCGAAAATGATAATATGCTCTGAAAAATTAGCTTATTGCTTGCAGATACTTTTTCCATTTAAACTTTCGATTTTTTTTACTGAATCCTTTTGTTCTTCTGGTCACTCTTCAAGTCACATGTAATATTTACCTTATCTTAAAACCAGTTGACAACACTGACACTCTTCTTTTTACTATAAGGTCCGCTAGTGCTGCCACCAAGCTAGAGGAAGCTGGTTTCCAGAATATAGCTTGTATAACATCAGGACTTCAATCTGTAAAATCAGGTTAGTTATCCAATTTCCGGACAGGGTCCTCACTTTTGCTTGAACAGCCTGCGCCCAAACATATATTATGTAAAGGCAATGCTTATGGTTTGCAGGGACATTGGATTCTGTTGGATCCACTGAGCTGCAAGATGCAGGCAAGGGCGGTCTAGTTCAGGTGCAAGGCAAGATTTCGGCAGTAGTTGGGACTGTGCTGATTTGTAAGCTCCTCGCAATTTACTTAAGATACTAGTGAAATTTATGCTTGCTGTTTTATCTGACATCTCCTATTCTGTTTATGTCCAGGTGCATTAATTTTCATAACTCTATTCCCAGAGCAAGCTGAGAAGATTCTCCAGATGGCACCTACAAGCTAAGCTTCTCGATGAAGCCGAATTTTTGCAGCTGATTTCTTTGAGAATGTGTCATTAATAGTGTACATTAACACTGCAAAATTGCAAAGGAGGGAGGTACACCAAGAGCTGTAGATTCTGTTGTAAATTGATTTTGGAAGTGTAACGAGATCTATTTCTGGAAAACTATCATTTTTAGGTGCTATTCTTCGCCATGTGTTGTGTGAGAAGACAAAATAAAGTATCATCCTGACTCATTGGAAGCAAAATCTTGCAGTTGTAGCCCTTACAACATCGAAGATACAGATTCAAACTTATGCCATATAGTTGTCCTTGCTTGTCCTGCGAAACATTACTATCTTATTTATGAAAACCCTCTGCTAATTTCTAGCATCACAAGCTAGGACATCAGGGTACTCGTAAGCATTTGTCTCACTAGTTTTTATTTTTTTCAACCCGTTACAGACTTATAGCAAGTAGGCGGAACAGTGACTATATAGTCCTTCCAATGTAAGCCTCAGATCTGATATAGAATGTACTCTGTATGTGGTATTCGTGGGATTGTTACCCAATCTAATGCTTGTGGATCATGGGTTGTTCTGTATTCGCGGTCTATGACATATGTGCTCAGCTTCCAAGAGTACCCATAGCTATAACAAGATTAACCTTCCCACAAGAAACTCTTAGTCGGAGAAAGTTGTCAGCTTAACTATAAGATTATCGAAGAAGCTTAGATCAGTTTGAAGTCACCTTTTCAAAAACAAAAAAAAAATGCAGAAAAATTTGTTTTGGTGAAAGAACCTTCGTTCAAGCACAAAAAGTCACGGTATTGATGCTTAAACTGATTATTGAACACTAAGCAACTGCTTTTGTGTTTCAAATGTACTTGCCTCAGCGATAGAAGGTATACAAGGTGGCAAGATAAAATGATAAAGCTTAGAAGTCTGAAACAGAGCTTGTCACCCCTTGTTTGCTTCTTCTTTCAAACCTGCAACACAGCTGGCTGTTTTCCTAAGGAAAAGATCTCACATCTACAAGCTCAGGTTGAATAACCTACTCGAATTAATTCTCTGGCGGGCTGTGCAACTAAGTTCCATGCCACGCTTATCATGTATGTTAAGTCTCATGTAGGGGCGGATTCAGAAAGTCTAATCCATTTGGGGGGGGGGGGGGGGGGGGTGGTTAGGAGGAACAAAACAAAAATAAAAGATATAAAAAAAAAAATTGATGGCTAACATAAAAGAATGAAGAAGATTCAAGTTCACATAAACCATGAAAAATAAAAGATACTAAAATTAAAAGTAGTTCATTAAGGTTTCACAAAACAAGAAAATATAAGAAAAGTAACTCTATACATTGATGGTTAAAGCGGAACTCAGCGTTCTTTATAATCACAAAAAATCATCAATGATCGAGTCTATAGTAAACAGTTATATGCATAGTAAATTGCTCAATTGGTGTTTTTTCCGTAACTATTGAATACGTTAATACTATAAGAATTAAATTAATGAATAGCGTAACTATTGAATACGTTAATACTATAATTAGCATAACTATTGAATTTGGTAGTGCTATGAGAATTAAACTAAAAACAAAAGAACTTAACTTGATCAATTCGTGTTTTTCCTTAATCTGGAGATTTAGAATTTGAGATTTGGAAGAATGAAGAATGAAAAAGAAAAAGATTATGACAGCCAGTAACACGAAGAATAAAGAATATAACAAAAAGAAATGCCTAAATGGTCCCGTAAATATCTATCTTTTTGCTTAATTTTGTTCCTCAACATTTATTTTCTTTATGACTATAGCTTGGTCTCTTTTGCTGTAAGCATTACGAAATTGCAGGATCTTGGGAGATCAAAAACTACATCATCATACTAGAGACCAATACCGGCAGATTCCCAACAAAGGGAAAGTTGATAGACTTGACGTGCACCCCGTGAGCTTTCCTTTTCGGTATCTCAGGCATCCACTGAACTTGGTTTCACTTTTTGAATGCGTTTGCTTTTTACTGATAAAGGAATGGTTTTTGTTTTCCTTGCATCTTTCGTTGAATCATGTGGTTACAAGACCAGGCCATTTGTGAAATTTATGCATGCTGTTATATCTGACATCTCCTACCCTGTCTTTGCCCAGGTGCATTAATTTTCATCACTTTATTCCCAGAGCAAGCAAAGAAGATTCTCCAAATGGCCCCTACAAGCTAAAGCTTATTCTCGAACAAAGCCGATATTTTGCAGCTGCTTTCTCAGTGAATGTAGTCATTAATAGTGTACAGTAACACTGTAAAATTGCGAAAGAGGGAGATATAGATTCTGTTGCAAATTTATTCCGCAAGCGTAACGCGATCTGTTTCTGGAAAATTTTCTTGTTCTATGTGCTATCCTTCTTCGTATGTTGGAAAATTTGCAGTTGTCCTTGCTTGTCCTGCAAAACATTACTGCCTCATTTTTTACCAATACGTTACAGCCTCACAGCTAGTAGGCCTAATAGTTAGAGAGCAAAAGAACTAATGGTTGCAGACTAAAGCTCCTTAATGAAAGTAAGTCTCAGATCTAATATAGAACGTATTTTGTCTTTGGCATGCATGGGCTTGTTCCCCAATCTAATGCTTGTGGATCATGGGTTGTTCTGCGTTCGCAGTCTATGACATATGTCCAATGTCCTTAGCTTCCAAGAGTACCGTGCCAAGAGCTATAATTAACCAGATTAAGCTTCACACAAGAAACTCTTAGTTGGAGAAGGTTGTCAGCTTAACAATAAGATCATCAAAGGAGCTTAGGCCAGTTTGAAGTTACCTTTATAACAAAATACAGAAAACTTTGTTTCGGTGAAAGAACCTTTGTTCAAGCACAGAAACTTGCAGTGTTAATGCTTAAACGCAAAAGCGAAGGCACAAAAAAAGGAGTTATTTTCTAACCAAATACGAAAATCATGAAAATGAGAATACAAAACAAAAATGTTAAACATACATCCCTAAGCAACTGCTTTTGCAATTTTCAAGTTTACTTGCCTCAACGATAGAAGGTATACAAGGGGAAGTTGATGGACTTGACATGTCAGTCCTTGTATGTTGCTTCTTTCAAATCTGCAATACAGCTGGTTGTTCCTCAATAAAGGGGAAGTTGATGGACTTGACATGCACCCATGAGTTTTCCCAGCTCGATAACAACTTTTGCTTTTTAAGTGCGTTACATATTCCTGATAATGAGATGATTTTAGGTTTCCTTACATGCTAAAAGCATCGCCAATTTGCTAAAGCAATTATTGACGACAACTTTCGCTTGAAAAGCATTGCCGATTCCTGAAATGATTAAAATTCCACCTCTTTCTCTTTCTTTATACTAAATTATACATCATTGAAAGGCTACCGAGATATCTCTTACCAGTAATGGAGCTCCCAGAAATGTTGAGTCATATTAGCTATGAGCATCGGGTGATCTTCAACAAAGCACATAAGGATGACGGCGAGACTAAGAAAGTCGTCTGCTCTGTATGTTTGGAACCAATTAATCCGGATCATGCCTTCTTCAGCTGCACAGGGTGTGATGAACTTTTTGTGCACAAAACATGTTTATATCTACCTTGGCAAACTGAATACCCCATGCATCCTCATACACCTCTTACTTTACTACCAGACCGTGAAGGTCCTCATTCACTTTGCCTGTGCCATGTTTGTGGAAGAGATTCTGAGCGGTTCTACAGCTGTGAAGATTGTAAATTTCACGTATGCATAATCTGTATAGTGGAAAGCAAGATTAAACATGTCAGCCATGAACATCTACTAATTCCAAGTGAATTGGAGGAAAGAGATGAGGAGGAAGTTATTTGCTATGGGTGCCAGAAACCAATTGCTGACGACCAAGTGTACAGCTGCAGCGGTTGCAATTTCTTCCTGCACAAAACATGTGCAGCCCTACCCACAGAAGTTAAATGTTGTCCTAAACACCCTGAACACCCTCTTACGTTCTGTACTCGCCCACCTAATTCTTCCCAATGCAATCTATGTGAAGGAAGTTTTAAGGGGTTCACCTATTATTGTAAGCTCTGTAACTTCAATGCATGCATATCGTGCGTTATGTTGGGCCATATTCAGCATATGAGCCACTGGCATCCGTTGTTTCCCATGGAACCACAGGTAACTAATAGTGAGGAAGTTGTATGTCGTGGGTGCAAGAAACAAATTGCGAACGACAACGCATTCATCTGCAGAGACTGCAACTTTTTCCTGCATAAAACATGTGCGGAGCTACCAGATTCAACTCAACACGTCTCGCATAAAGAACACGTGCTTACCCTGCTTCCTTCACCTAATTTCTCAAGCATATGTGATGTGTGTGAAAAAGTTTGGGAAGCATTCACCTACCATTGTGATGTTTGTGGGCGCTTCCGAATATGTGTACCATGTTTTGTGCTGGGCAAGATCAAGCATGCTTCTCATAATCATTTTATGCTCCCCATGGAAGCAAATAAAGATGATGGCAAGGAAGCATTCTGCTTCGGATGCAGGAGACCGATTCTAGATCATGGTTACAGTTGTAAAAATTGTGATTTCTTCCTTCACAAAGTATGTGTCGAGCTAGCCGATGAGATTCAGAACGTCTCTCACCCTCAACATCCTCTTACCCTCGAAGTGGGAGACACGGCAACGTTTTGTGCATGCTGCGGAGAAAGGTGGTCGCGCTTCACGTATGACTGCAAGGACTGCGAATTCAAGTTATGTTTACCATGTGCTTGGATATTATCAGACCAACCTCGGGAAATGGAAAATGCATCCCTGCACCCTCACCCACTAAGCCCATTTCTTAGACTATATAGATCCTATTCGACGTACACTTGTAACTGCTGCGGTGAAAGGTCCGAGCCATTACTGTACAGGTGCGAGCGCTGCGAATTCTACGTATGCACGTCTTGTGCTTTATGTGCTTTGCACCCCCAAATTACTGCGCAGAGTCGTCACGGCCATCCGTTAACCATCATGAGGCGAGCCCTGTTCCAGTGTGACGCTTGTGGCATCCAAGTCGAGGACCATGCTTATGTATGTATCACCTGCAGATTTTGGGTTCACAAGAGCTGCATAGAATTGGAAAGTACATTCCATAGTGGTCATCACAATCAGCACCCTCTCACACTAGCCTTTTCTCTTCCTACGGAATATCTCAAATTCGACAGCCAAAAATGTGATATATGTGCCAAGCAAGTGAGGCCATCTCTTTGGGTTTACCATTGTGCTCCATGCAGATTTTTGGCTCACCTAAAGTGCGCAACCTCAGAGGTCAAGTCTATCTGCAGGTTCAGGTAAATCTGTTGTCTGCTAACTTTGATTTAGAGAGAGAGGGAGAGACAAAAAAAAAAAATTTGAAAAAAACAGAATTATTGACATATATGGTTGGAATTGTTTTTTTCGTCAGTGAGATTGAGGAGGAAGAAGCCTATGATTCTAAAGTGATTCGCTTGCCTGTTCGGGACGAATGCACAAACCTAGTAAGCTATCTTTTGGGCACAGCCAATCGTGGACAGATTCAGAGAGCAGAAGAGGTGACTCATAGTAGTCATCACCATCCACTAATTCTCTGTGACAAGGCTATTACCAAGGATGACAAATTGGTGTGCAGCGGATGTGTACAACCTATCCTTGATTCGTATTACAGTTGCAGCCAAAGGTGCGGCGGTTTCTCTCTCCACATAAGTTGCACCGAGCTACCGGATGAAGTACGACACCCAAGTCACCCTGAGCACCCACTATTCCTCAATTCAAACGGCCCTCATTACTTTGCTTGCAAAATCTGCGGCTTTGGTTATCGCGGATTCGAGTACAAGTGTAAGCATTTTTGCGGTTTTGAACTCGATGTCAAGTGTGCTCTCATAGGGGACGCAATGTTACACGAGTCTCACCAGCATCCCCTGTCCCTGAAGCAAAGTAGACCCGAAGAATGTTGCAACGCTTGCGGTGGTTGCCCTCCAGGGTTCCTGTACGGATGTGACAGTTGTGGTTATTATCTGGATACCGTGTGTGCGACGTGGCCACGTACGGCCAGGCACAAATATGATCCACACCCACTCATCTTGACATATCGTCCTTTCGATGACCATCCGGACGACTTTTACTGTGAGAAGTGCCAAACAGAGATAAATCCCAAGCCTTGGCTCTATCATTGTCGAGATTGCAATCAGTCATTTCACCCGTTTTGCCTTATCATCAGCCCATGAATGTTTTAATTAATGCTCTCGAAGAGGTATAATTTTTGGTGCTAGCAACTTTTGCGGCAAACATTTTTCATTAAACTTGGAACGTGCCGAATACAACTTCAACGTATGCGTATCTTGTGCCGTAGCTCCTCATTTTGATCAACTCCGGTGGGTAAGAAAAATTGCAGAAGAATCTGACTAGTGCGTAGGTTGTAGTTGTATTAATTAGTTGGCCGAAAAGGAAAATGTGGTAGCCTATGTACATCTGTACTGTATGTTTTCCTAGGTTTATTACTCTTTGGCCAAAACGTAGTGCCAATTTAGTAAATAGAGAGGTGCAATTTCTCTCGTGAGAAGAAGATGGTGCTTGTGATTGATTCTAAAATAAGTCAAACCTGATTAAATACAGATTAAATCAAGTTTGAAGTGTTAAAAAAAACTGATTAAATCTGTTCTAATGTGTCCAAAACTGATTAAATTCATAATCTTCGTTTTTTTGAATTAAGATTTAATTAATTTTGGAGAATCAGGTTTGCCCAAGAGAATTAACAAAATATCCCTACATATAAACATACATCGAATGCTCCATTTCAATTTGAATGCATTACATTGTAATTTTGCCACATTAGACATGCTTTAATCCATTTTTATCCAAAACACCTTCAACAACTTTTAATATGTTGTGCTTAAATTGGATTAAAGCTGATTTTAGAAACTGGTTCTGATTTAATCAAAATTTATTTTTAAGAATCAACCAAACGGCCTCGAAAAGTTGGTTTGTTTATCCACGAATGGAGAAATATCGATTTGGCCCATTGAAATAAAATGTGCTTCTTGCTTTCAATTTTTTTTATTTTGCTTAAAATAATCTTTGTGAGTTATCTTATAGGAATGGTTTTTTTTGTTGAACCAACCGGTCAGTTACGAGCAACAAATAATAATGAGGAAATGAAAATCATATTACTTAATTATTTATTTAAATTTTCATTTTATAGGGCTCTAGGCTATTCACACTCGAACCGTCGACCTCCTGATCAAACTTTTTACTATCAAAATGATGTGAGCTCTTTCAAAGACCGCGTTAGATGATATATATTAATATGGCAATTATCTTTTCTCTATTGTCCCATGTCTGGAACATTCTAAAGTTCTCCTAACTTATATAGGATTCTCTCTTATGTTTCTGGTAGAATAGTTTTTTCTTGCCTATACAAAGGTCTCAGTATACTCAATTTAATAATGCTCTCTAATATAATTATATTTCCCTTTTATCATGGTATCAGAGCCATACGATCCACCAGCTTGAGAGTCTTTCAACCTTTTTCGCTAAATTCGGCAAACGGTCTTCTATCGTTCGCCCGACCAAGAACAAGAAAATTTTAGAAATTTTTCTTGAATCATCACATTCTTCATTCATAACAGCCACCTCGTGTGACCTTAGTAGTTTCTGACCAACTAGTGAGCTCCCTTGCCTTGGCAATAGATAATGCCTAGTTAATCAGGACAAGTGCACATAGACTGTGTTCTCAAATCAAATGACGAAATCCATCTCACTAAAACAATTCCAATTTCAGTGCAAATAGATTGAAGTTCCCAGCTATTTGGCAAGTTGTGCAAATTGTGCTATAGAGATACCTCTTTATTAGAAACTACATTATGCAAAATGTGGTAGAAGTCATCTGTGCTAACAGACATGTTTTTTTTTTTTCATTTAGAGTCTAACATTCATCTAGAGTCTAAAAACTTGTTTTTTTTTATCATTCCCTAACCTTTTCTCTCAAAGGTTTCGTCCAACTTCTCTTTATACATGCTGTAAAAACATCATTGATGCTCCGTGTACACTATGCATCCCTTGGCAATATAAGCTGATTCACTACTTTTTTCCTACTGGGATTTCTCGTGCATTGTAAGACCAAAATCAGAGCCATGAAAAAATTTTAGGTAATGTAATTCGCAGAAGATTGGATAGATAATCTTCAAAAAGAAAATAAAAAATTTCAAAGACAAAAGGAGAGAGAGAGAGAGAGAGAGCAAAACAGTCAATTACATCAACCGATAGAGAGTGAGACTGAAAGGGAGAGCGACATACCTGGGAGACATATGAGAACGCAGGCCGATACATGAGGTGGAGGAGTTTATGGCGGTGCGTGGTGATCTGTAATTTGAGGGAGATCAGAGAGTGAATCAGGGATTTTGGGTAAGATGGCGGTGTTGTGTCGACGAATGGTAGAGGTGGCGAGGTACGGCAGCGGGTTGGGTGTGTGGAGGTGAGTGGTTACGATTTAGGGTTAGAGAGAGAGAGAGAGAGAGAGAGAGAGAGAGAGAAAGGGGGAATGGTATGAGCGGCGGGTGAAAAGAACAAAAGCGTAGGGTTTTTTTTATTTCAAGGACTTTTAGCGACGGATTTTGACCGTCTCCAAAAATTCGTCGTTAAACGCCATAAAAAATTTTCAAAAATATTGACTTTTACCGACGGATTTATCTGTCGGCAAAAGTTATTTTCAAAAAAATTTTGCAAAAGAGAAAAAGGGAGAAAATTGAAAATAAAAATTAGCGAGGGAATATTCTGTCGATAAAAGTCTGTCGCTAAAGATCTTTACCAACGAAAAATTCCTCGAAAATGTTTTTTAACAACGGACCTTTACCAACGGAAAATCCGTCGGTAAAAGTGACTTTAACAACAGATTTGAATCCGTCGCTAAAAGTCCGTCTGAAAAAATTATTTTTCTTGTAGTGATATCACCCCCAACTAGTGTCCCAGCACGTGAGACGCATATGATCTACGTATAGGAAGTATGCTTCATTACCCTTCAAAAGACAATAAAAAAATAAAGAAAAACACCAATCTTGTCGACGTTATAATTTCTTAGACTCCATACATATTTGCATTTTATTTCAGCGCGGTGTCTGCCTGATGCATGTATTACAAATAAGACAACGCTATGTGTACTTCATGATGCTTTTCTGTTCATATAGTTGATCCAATTTGTTGTTCTTAATATTCAGATTAGTTTGCAGCATCTAACACTACAAGAAAAAACAGATTTAGCGACGGGCTTTTAACGACGGAATATATTCAGTCGCTAAAACATCTTTGAGTGACGGATTTTTCCGTCAATAAAAAACAGTCGGTAAAATTATTTAACGAGGAAATATTCCGTCAGTCAAAGTATTTGCCAAAGTTCTTTGATAATAAAGGACGTCGGGAAGACATCTACATTTATAAGTTGATCGAAGGAAGAGACGTCAACGAGCTGAAGTTACCACGAGTAAGATAGATACAAGTGACATGAAAGTCAATTTCAATGTGTCTTGTCCTCTGGTGAAAAACATCATTTTTTAAAGAGATTGTTTCTTGCTTCACTGTGTTTTGTCCTCTATTGTAAACAAGAGCCCGATATTAGAACTCAGTGCTAGAGCGAGAGATAATAAATTGTTTCTTGCTTTGCCAGGAGATAAGAAAACCACCCCAAAAGAAACAAAAACTTTTAGTGGAATGACGATCTGAAAGGTCTCGTCCCAGTTTGCATAAGAGAAGGCAGTGAGCTGTAAAGACGATGTTAACGGATAGTGCAAGCCATGAAATACAGTGCCTTGTACATATTGTAAAATCCTAAGAACTGCAACCAAGAACGATCATAAGTGTCTAACCCGATGAACTGCATAAGCAATATATAGTCAAGTAACAGTGAGATAAATCGGGTTACCAACCAATTGTCAATAATAGATGAGACTCGAAAGAGGTTCACCGGTCAATGTATTATACGTTCAACTTTCATATATAGGGGACGTGACAGTATCACAGGAAGAGACACCAGGCTTGGAGACGAAATCAGAAGTGTACTTGGCCTGAGAAAGAAAGTATCCAGTCTGATCAGAGGTGATCCCAAGACCAAGAAAGTATTAAAGATCGTCAAGATCCTTCATCCCAAACTGTTGACGTAGAGAGAGTTTGAGTGTGAATCCTTGAAAGATCGTCGCCCGTGATGATCATGTCATCAACATATAGCAGTGTCAAGATCAAGCCTGAGGCAGTCTGTCAACAAAATCGTAGGAAGTGAATCCAAGGCTTGTGAGTACAAAACTGAACTTTGAGAACCAGGTACGAGGAGCATGTTTGAGAGAGCCTTATGGAGATGACACGCCTAATGTCGGGGATGACGATAACCAGACGGAAGTTTCATGTACATATCCTCTGTGAGCTTTGTTAAGGAAAACATTTGTTAAGTCCATCTGGAACACAGACAAATGGCGAGCAAAGACGACTGTAATGAGAGCTCGGGCCGGTGTAAAACGAGCTACAGGAGCAAATGTCTCCTCATAATCAATGCCACTGTTTGACTATTCTCCAAGAAAGACACTCATCATTTTAAACAATTCAAATGATACCTTGCTATAACTGACTTTAACGAATTCACTTTTTTGGACTCGCAACTATAAGATTGTTATTTGTGGGGCACAAGCAACCCCTCTCACGGTAGCTACATGTGGCAATGTCTGGATAGTACATAATCCCTTCAGGCCCCCACCCCAATCCCACCCCCAGAACTCGATTTTGTTGTTCCCCCAATATTGAACCTTCAATGCAATCTGGGCATTTCACAGGAAAAGAAAAATAGCTCATGGTAAAAAAAGGTCATCTCGTATGTACCGTTTACAAACGCTAAATATAAATGCGGCTTGTCGAATTGACAAGGAATTGCCCAAAAAATTTGAAGCACTAATATTCGTCTCCACTAGGTTGAGCTAAGCCAATGATTTAAACCGTTGATACCCTTGAAGGAACAGCTAAATATGAAGTATTACATCTATCAGGGGAGTTCAGCTATAATAGCGTGGAGAAACTCGTCCTCAATGTCTGCACCAGCAAGAGATAAACGACTCAATTTCTGAACTGCATTGACGTTAAAGATCAGCCTTCCCTGATATAGAAGTAGACGCTTCAACATTCAGAATCCCACTGCTATAAATACAAACGCGGAAAGGGTTGAGGTCAAAAAAGTTTGAGGTGCAAATTTCTCCCTACTCCCAATCATAACAAGATTAAAAGACAAATTCCTCAAGTAAACGGTAGCTAGAGAGTAACGCCCTTCCATCTGCATAGACACCTTTTGAAAGCAAGCCTCCTTACAGAGAGGCACTTCATGTGGTCGCCAAAAACTCAACGCCCCAACTTACCTTCTTTTAAGCACAATACTTTAAATGATCTTAATGCGAAGTGTGTTTGAAGGAAAGCGAGAAATGGTTGCCTAAGTATTGACATTATCTCCAGTTCGTCGAGGGCCATTGCTATCCATTGGTCCACAAGTGGCATACTCCGATTTTTGTTTGTGTGAAGCACAAACTTCTTTATGTGCATCTCGTCCTCGTGACATCTCTTCAATATGTTGTCCACGCATCCTCAAAACTTCTGGCTCGAGGCTTAGGCCACCTGCAATGCTCAAAATCCAAGAATAGGGTATGCGCCCTTTGTTCACGGCAACAGGAAACACTGGAGCATTTGTTCATGGCCTGTCCTTGTACTACCAACCTGTAGACATTATACCCCGATCGGATTGCAGGTGGTGCATACCTTTAGTTTATGGTCTCAACTCTCAATTCCTGACTTGCACCATCTTTACGCTTGCATGGCCAAAGCATTAGAGCAAGATTGTCTAAACTTTCCTCATTAGGAATCACAGTCTACAATCTCTAGATAGAAAGTAATGCAAGATCCTGTAAGCAAGTTAGCAGAAGTAAAGGTGTTTTGGCGACTATTGAACAACGAACAAAATTTGGGGTGCCGAGTTGGAAGACTGCCCCAAAATCTTAAGCGAATTGCCAGCTTTGTCTAGCTTGGAACTTGCCTGAGAAAGTTTCACACTAGGTCCGCTGACGTATAGCGTTGTTGCCTCTACAGTTTCCCGTACCGCATTTTACTCCGTTTACATTGGATCAGCAGATCTCTGCTTTGGTTTGTAAATGATTTGTTTTGCGCTTCCGATGAGAATAAGAGAACCTGTTATACACTCGTAACCATGGAACCAGTTTTGTTTTTTAGAAATGGATGCCGCCAAGGCCATCTGCTTCTTCAGAAGGCTGACGAGGCCAATTCTCGTATGTAGATTTTTTGGCGAAATGTCTATTTTTTGAAACACGGCTGTTGGAAGCTAAATTTTTCCACCGTACGAAATAAAAAATGTGAGAACTATTTTAAAATTACCTGAGTGTATCGCCCAGCCATGTGGCAATTTCGCACTTCAACCAAACTGGTCACGAAACCAACAATTTCCATTTCACTTCACTGTAACAAAATTAAATCAGGAAGTCTAGGGCAAAGACGGTCTTGCAGTTTCACAAGGACGCAAGCCTATCACAACAAAACATTACAGTAAATTTATTCACTTAGAAAACGTTAGGAAAGAAGGAAAAAAAATTACATCAGGTTAGCAACTATTTCTGAGACTGCGTCCTACACAGCAAATTCCAATGCGCGAACCGGTTTGCCATGGCAAAGTAAACCTTAAGAATCTCGGCCGCCTGCAACACCAAAAATGGCAAAAGCTCCAAAGCTCTACATCTTGGACGCAATGGAAAAGCAGAATGATGTTACATGGTGTCTTAACCTTGATTGTAACATCATCAACGCATTTTAATCGCCTTGTAGGCAGTAAAGTTGCCGAATGTTTCCAGAAGCTGGCAAAATAAGAAAAGACCAACTTAATGAAAAGGCAAACGCATAATAATCATTTTTTGCTTTAAACATACAAATACAAGGCGTTGCAGTAAGTAAGGAAACATGATATTAAATGCAGAGTACAAAATAGTCTTTCCAAATAAGGAGAAGACAAGCAAACTTCCATAGATTAAAACTTGCAAAAGAACTAGAAAGCTGCTGGTCACATTGTAAGCTGAACCTAGACAAGTACAGATACCCCTCTAATAGAAGGGTACATTTTGTAATGTAGTGGTAAAGTAAGGTAAGTTTGAGAGGCACGGGGTTCAATCCCCTGCATCTCCATCACCCATATCTGTTATTTATTTTTGAAGTACGGTAAGTGGAGAAAACTTGGAAGATCTATCTAGTACTTGAAAGTTGAAATCCTGTCTGCTTAACTTGCTACAAAGATTTCTTGGAATTCCATCTGTGTATATGTACATTATGTACTTTGCCAGTTGAACCATGTTGTAGTAAACATTTTTGGTACAATATGCTTGTCAAAATATGTTGCTCTTCCCATGCTCATAGATTATATACTATTTTCAAAGAAAAATTGGCATGAGTCTTTGATTCGTAAATCTTGATTTCAAAGCTGCAAAGCATGCCTGTTTTGCACTTCCGAAGGTATCCATCGCCTATACACTACGAAGAAATTATTTTGCCTAACATAAGCCTGGGTAGCAAAGGGCAGCTTGACCAGATGAAACGAGTGTTTGATTCACAGTGAAACTTATTTCCTTTCCTAATATGTTTTTTTATTCTTGTAACATTACTCACCAGAAGACAATTGTTGCCTCTCTCTACCAATTGTTTTCTTTTCCTGTCGCTGTAGTTAAATTTCATCTTTGAGAAATACATGGCACAGAAAGAGGCTCAAGTTTCTACTAAAAGACCATTCCAATAGTGCAACCAGAGAATGTTAGAATTCGTTGGGGCGATCTAAATAATACAGCGAGGTACCCAGCTGCAGAAGTTAACGTTTTAGACCGTTGGAGATGACAACCCTTGGGTACGTTCTCTCATTCCCAGATCCTCAGAGTATGAACCGTGCATGTATGTCAAGGAAGTAAAATGGACCCTTTTACAAGGATCAGAAAGAAAATTCTGCACTACACAGTATCATGCCCACTAACATTGCACAAACCACCGGCAACTGTCCTCTAGCAAACAATGACTCATGCCCACTCAATTGAAGCTCTCCCTCAAGCTCAATCTTAAACGGGCACAAGGTCTATCTCTAATAGACTCGAACCAAATACCCTAATAATCCCAGAAAGCCTCTTCTGAGCAACCAGCATTTGGTGTTGCCACTGTTCCATGAACAGAGAAAAAAGCATCCTGGGGATCTGCTCCTTATTTTCAAGGCTGTTAGCTCTATTGCAGCTGTAGCCTCATGGGCCTTAGCACTTTAAGATGGAAGGGTCTCAGCATACTGACCTAATTCGTACGGGTGGGCCAAGAATCGGATAAAATTTCATGGTACAACCACACTTCAGCAAAAAGACATTAACATGACAACAAATGACTAGAAGATACATTCAAGTGTTCGTACCGCTATTTGACTAGCAATGCAAGGAAACCATATAACCGAGTATCTTAAAAAGCCAGACAATTGAAAATCCATGGTACAAACCCACACTTCAGCAAAGAGACATTAACATGATAACAAATGACTAGCATACTCTCAATTTTTCTTACATTTATTTATATGACTAGAGATGCAAGGAAACCATTTAACTGAGTATCTAAACGGGGCAGACGATGTGGAAAAATGTCAATGCTATTCAAATACTAGTACATGTATGAATGATATAATCTCAAATTTTAGCATGCGCAATCCAGTATTTTCAAAACACATAAGATGGGTCATGCCAACAGTCGAGTACAGCAAAATATAGTCCAAAGATTTAGAAACATATAAACAATTCATGAATAATTATGACCCAGAATTTCCAGGTTGCTTATCAGGTTTTGCTTTTGACCACACAGGCAAATATGAGGCAAGAAATGATTCAAGACCATTACCATATAACCACTCTTTGAAGTATACATGAAGTGCACTTGATAATTCCCGTTTCCTGCTATCCTCAAGCTGTGTTTCCCTTAAATTCTGCTTAAGCTCCCCTAAATTTTTGTGCTGGAAATTATAACAAGAAATATAAACTATGTTATAACCAAGGATTAGGACGAGCTGTTTGTGCAGGGAATTGCATTAAGATTTGTGAGGAACATGACAACTGAGAAACTCAAAACAGGGATTCACACGAGCAAAGAAATACAATTAACTTTCTATCTCCCAATCCTTTTTTGTTTTCGATGCATAAACTTGTGATCAACCAAAAAGTGCTATCGAAGGGGAGGAAACATATACGGTGAAAGTATAGCACATACATTTCTTTGTTGAGATGCCATATAAACATCAGGTAATGGAAATGGATTGTCTTTTGTGGACCCAGATGATTCACCACCAAACCAGTTCGGAATCTGTTCACAAAGCACAATATAGATGTCAAGATTCAGAGAAAAAAGTTATGGATGTCAAATAAGGGACATGAACCGGACCATAAACCTTCAACCCAACACCCAAAGAAGATTTTGTCCTACCACCAAGTAAAGAAAGAAAATTGAAAATTCCCAACTTTCAATCTTCCACAAAACGCCATTACGAAATTGATTGTCACGACAACAATCTTCCAGTGTAATGAACTAGAGAAACTACCACCCATTAATGAAACTGAAGCAAGTCAAGTGATCATTTTTTGCCCCAGGGTTTTTCAATTTACAGAGGCTGGATCCAAAGAAAGGTTTAATTTATGAAGAACGATTTGAACATTAACTCTCACAAGCAGTGTATACTAATCCTCTGTCCTTCCCTCCTCCTTCAAGAAAGAAAGACAGTTATAACCCCAAAGAAAATAATGATTGCAGTCACCATCCAAGAGGAAAACGATTCTTGTTCAAAATATCCTAAGCTTTTTCATTAATTTCTTTCTATTTCACGTTACTTAAAGGCAAACGCAACGACAACTATTTAGGTACAAATAATAATCGCACGTTTGGGTAATAAAATTACTTTTTGACGCTAATTGTGGTACTTTCAAATCATAGAATTGTTGAGGTCTACGGAACTCCTCCTGTACAATAAACTCCCCAAAAGAAAAAAGTTAAGACAGATCATCTTCCCAAGAGTTGATGGAAACACTATCCCTTCGCAATGCTGGAAGCCAAGCAAGTCACGAACTCGGTTCGTTTTAGGCTTAGATCAGTCCAAAGAAAAGAATGTTGTGCACCAAAGAAGTCACAGATTGCACATCCAAACATAAAATAAGATGAAAGGAAAACAAACTATCCAGCACACCATTTATTTACAACTCCTCGCTTTTTCCCTCAATAAAAAACAATACCTACCAAAAAGTTTGTGAACTGATCAGGGTCTAGGCGGGTAGCAGACTCCGCTTGGACATCAGAGACGCCTGCAGGATGAGATAGTGAATCATGTGGATCAACCAGTCCCAAAGCCACAGGTTCGTTCCATCTGTTTATAGTAGCATCAATACCAACTTGATGCATGTGCTCCTCCAGTTGCGAGTAAAACGTATTATATGGTGCAACCTTAAGGGAAGGAAGTAGAAGATGTCAATCTTGTTAGAGAGCTGAAAATAAAGCAGGAAAATTACTAATCACATACAATGGACTGCGTCAAAGAAGAAAAGTTAATACACCCGGTGATATGATTGGAGTGCACAAAAACTTCTTTTTATTTCCTAAACTGGCTACTGACAATACCATAAAAGGATAGAAAATATGCACTTAGAATTCCGTTCCGTCTAAATCGAGGGGAAGAGAAGCAAAAGTAGTTCAAGTAGCATAATCTGAATCATAGAAGAATAAGGTATGAAACACCAGCAAGGAAGTAGGCATGTTTAGATTTGATGATGTTTGCCATTTGCACTATTAACGAGTAATGGTTTACTAGCCAAATGCTAACGATTAAACATATAACTGGCCACATATCACCCCAACTAGTGTACCAGCATGTGAGACACGTATGATCTACGTATACGAAGTATGCTCCATTGCCCCCTGCAAAAGACAACGAATAAAGAAAAACACCTAATAACCTGAGATTAATACCAATCTTGCCAGCGTTATATTTTCTTAGATTCCATACATCGTTGCATTTTATTTCAGTGCGGTGTCTGCCTGATGCATGTATTACAAATAAGACAACGCTATGTGTATTTCATGATGCTTTTCTGTTCATATAGCTAATCCAATTTGTTGCTCTTAAATCTTAATATTCAGATTACTTTGCAGCATCTAATTAGGTTAAAGTTTTGTATTATCTGCAACCAAACACTGCAGATTACTGCAAATATCCCGACCAAATGCCAAGCCAGGTAAAAACTTCCAATGTCTTGCCTTCACCTTGAGGTCATAGGCAGCAAAATACTTTTTTGGCAGCATTTGTGAAGTTGAAGCAGAACCACACCATAGCCACAATTTAATGGCTTTAGATTCTGTACTTTGTTTCGATTCAAATTAAGATTCCAAAAACAATTTTCAACTTGAACTAAAATTCCAACTTCCACGAACACAGAATAGAAGCCAAAAGCATAACCACATCCTACAAAATTAATAACATATGAAGACAAAGATAACAAATATCGAATGCTGGCATAAGCTTAGTCACAAAACATAAAAATTAATAATAATAACAAACAAACAAAAAAAAGCACAATACCTGCAGCTTATGGTTATCACCAACAATAAGGGGCTGTTGGTTTACCCCCAAGAAAAATACACACTCACGGCAATTGGCAATACAGATTCGCTTTGCTGCCACAATCACATGAACTCGTTCACAATGTTCAACTCTTACACCCTGTAAGAATGTATACAAATAAGAGCACATTCAGATAACCAGTTCAAAGAACGTTTAATGTAGAAAAGGAGATAAATTTAGTAACTAATGGAACCTGGTACATCATTCAACATACCAGAATGTAGTCTAGATCCTAGATGCAAGCAAGCACTGCATTATAAAACAGTAAAAGAAATCTACAAAGCAATAAGCCCATCAATACAAGTGATGAGCAGTTAAAGGATTTAAGTTACATAAACTAAATCCAATAATCTTTAGGTGCCATTTTTAGAATACCACAAGAAAGACTATTCAACGAACATACAATAACTATCTTTTCTTTCCAATTCAGAAGAGTAAGATTGGTCCAAAAAGCCCAAAACCAGCATGCAAGATTCACTAATACAACTCATTGTAACTACTAAGGTCATGTACCAAGTTTCATTCCAAAAGAACCAAATAATCGCTAAAGCTGACCTAACTGAGCCTTGGAGCTTTGCTTGGATAGCCTTTTCAGTTTTTTTTTTTTTCCTCTTCACATTTTTCGAAACATTTATTACTATCTTCAAAATTTAAGTGAGTTAAAGTAGTAATATAATCAGTTAAAGAACCATTTCCTAACACATTGTTTCTATGTGAAAATGAGGGGTGAATTAAAAGAAGAGCCCGCAGTATGTTCAAAATGAATAGATGGCTGTTTCTTTGAAAATTGGATTTGGTCATTTCAAAATACTGGAATCCAAAATTGGTAAACAAACGCAATTTCTCCAGAAACAAGAAAAACCAAACAATGAAGAGGCCATCCAAGAATAGCCTAAGCACTCATTGCAACGGTGTTGAAGATGCAATGTCAAAAGGGATTTCAAAAATTAAGTTAAGGATATGTATTATTACCAGTTGCAGATAGAATTTTTTTTCCGTTTACAACCAACTAGATAGTAATCATCATCGTTACTGTCAAAACAAACAATATAACTACCTCTTCAACTGCACTTCATAACTAGGGATACTACACTAATAAAACTTGACCCTATTACTTGGTCTAGGAAAATCAAGACATTGCCAACATTTACATAAAAAACGAAGCATTGGATCCATACATCCTTCTAGTACCTTGCCAATGGCCCCAAGAACTATAGTCGCATCAGAGCATCCATAAACTGTGGCATATCTCAAAGGTGCTAATATGTATATAACAGATTCGTGGCAATTTACAACCTGCAAACCAAGATCATAACTTTTAATGTGAGATGAAAGCGAATGCATCTTCTCACTAAAAGAGCAACAAATATTAAATAGCAGCTATTCAGAGAATCACTAGATCATATTTTTCCACTGAGACCTCAGATAAAGAATTATGCATAAAACATGCTGAGAATAAGCAACTTGACTCATGCTGTGACTTGATCTGATTTATAAATTCTGTATGGCGTACAATATTGTTGGGCTAATCCAAGCCAAAATCTCAGAGCTTATAACCTTCCATCCCACCTAAAGCTCATAAACATTTCTTTTCCTAATAAGTAAGTAACATAAGGTTTACAACTTCTTTACTACTACAAGGATTGAAGCTAAGCATAGATCAATAAATTCTACATGGATATAACAAACATGATAAGTCCCGAGGTAGTCTCAAGCAGCCAAAAAATAAACTTTAGATAATAAAAAGGAATGAAAATGTCATCTTGCATGAAAGTTGTCATATCAAACAAAAAAAAGAGAAAATCTGAAAGTAGAATCACGTGAATGTTGCATTAAATAATAAACTTCCATTTCTTGATCAAAAAGCCATGACAGATGCCTTATAGTCTTCAAAACTAAGAGTGTGGACAAGCAGACCAGCGACAGTCAGGAACCAATATCGAAAAAAAGATGGGTGAACAGAGGGCGTAAACGGATTAAGCACAAGAACTTCTCTGTGCAACTGAGGCCACACATTTTGATTAAAACAAAATAGCTACCATCCACGTTGACACGCACAAACGAAGGTAGTCAACTAGGAGAAACTTTTGTTAAGGAGCTAGGCAGAAAAAGCCTTTGTAGGATTAGTGATTGGTAAAGACATTTCTGGAATGATTTATAACCTATCGTCTTAGCTTTATTACCCCTCATCTTGAGATTTGGTATCAACTTCTAGGTAGAAGTTTTTCTTATGCTCTACAACAGTTTCCAATAGCATATGAGATGCTATAATCAGAAACTCGTGATCCAGGGACAAAAAGGAGAAGCTTAACTATATGCCTATGTTACAAGGACTCTTTATATGCATTAATAACCATGCCAGACGCTCAACACTTTAAAAAGGGTATACATGTTCAACCCTTCTCATTTGATATGACTGGAAACACTACCTTATGGGTTTCTTCATCTCATTATTGCTTTAGGGTGACAAAAGGCCCAATATAAATGATGTACGTCACATAGATGATAAAACACCATTCAACCTATGCATCTACTAGGAAAACATAATATGAACATTTTGCGTGTCCCCCGTCTTAGGCACAGATCGAAGCAAATTAGCAGAAAGCGCTGCTGCTACCAATATCCTATCATCGAACTGCGTTATTGCAGATCAATGCAGAGTAGAAAGGGGTGCGGCAACCTATAACCTATCAAAATATTGCGCTATTGCCCCTCATCTTGAGATTTGGTACACTCAATTAGAGCTTTTTCCTTGCACACTACACAACATTCAATAGCAGATGAGATGTGACCCACATATTCGCAATCCACGGGGACAAAAAGAAAAAGCTTTCCTGTGTAACATGGACTCTTCAAAATGCACCAAGTAACCATGTCAAGACACCATAAAATTTGGAAAAGCATAGTTATCAGATTCGGACCGGTTCAACTGTGAACAGGTTGCTGCTCCGTTCTGGTTCTGAAAATGGATGGCAAATGCACTCAAACTGTTTGACCTAGACTAAACACACATATATCAATTGAAACTGACAAAACCGGCAAGGTTAAACTGGTTTTAAGTTCTACGCATCATCCTTAAAAAAAAGGTAACACCCTCTCAGAGATTTTGAGCACAGCAGGAACGAACCCACATCTTCAGCCCTTTAAGGCCTCGGTCAGCCATTGGACCAATGACTTCAGTTAAGCAACAATATATCATGCATGTTGTCTCTATTTATTTTTCCAAATAAGCAATCTATTCATTAATCTATACTACGGCCGGTTGAACCTGTTAAAAAGGGTATCACATGCATGTTCAACCATTCCCCTTGGATATGACTCAGAACACTATCTTATATGTTTCTTTTGTTTCGTTATTGCTTTAGGATGATAGAAGTCCCTTCATACAATGTAATATTTACCGTGTCCCCCTCTTCGGGCTTGGAAATTATATAATACAGCGCTTAGACACCTTAAACCCGACAGACATGCCGAGTCAACGAAACATACAACTTACTGGGCTTCACACCACCAGCAGAAATAACAGGAAAAGAGATAAAGCTGCCAACCTTTATATAAGAGCCTTGAAGGTCAGATGCTTGCTTCACATATGATGATTTAGAGATCCCCTCAATAAAACTCGGGCCTCTAGCACTGGTTGAGGCCTTTAATGAAGTGGCACCTACATCAGTCATTGGAACATCCTGATCAGAGGCACCAGTTGGCCCATTTTCTTTTGAAGACGCTCTTTCAGAAATATGTTCCAAAGCCGATGATATATTCTCTAGAAGCCAGTCATGAACTTGTGCCGCAGGAACAGCAACCGCGGGCATATCAGGATCCGAATTGGCAAAGAAAGGAGCATTCTGGCTCAAGGGAATTCTCTCTGATCCTTTCTCACCAAAATAGATCAAAAAGGCAAGGTGCTCAAACTTTTCCATAGTCAAAACCTGACATTATTGTGAGCAAATTAGAATTATACAAAAATTTTGTACACAAAAACAACAATCAATCAACAAATGCAATAAAAACAGTTCCTCCATCTCAATTTGAATGCCATGTTTGCTAAGCCAAATGTTTAAGCAGACGCATAAATACAATGCCACCTCATATTAATTAAATATTTACTTAATGCCTTATTTGACACATTAGTTTGAATTCATTTTTCTCTTTGGCATATGACGTCCGATCTATAATTGAAATCCATTCGACACTCGATCTATAGTTTAACTCGGGCACATCTGGCAGATATTAATACCAAAAAAATCCTCTATGTCAGGCCATAACATTAAACCCATTGCACACACCATAGACACCAAAAGTACATAGCTAGAAACAGTCACCAAAATAGAGGAAAATATGAACCATTATTCCAAATATAAAATAGCGCTTCAAATGGAGTAGAATCCCTACATGGAACGAGGGCGGCTGGGGTCAAATCCAGGTAATTCAAGAAGACAATAAAAAAAACTCCTAAAATGACTATAGGAGAAGAGGGGGTAATTGTAGAGCTTTCAATATTGCGGTTCAAATTTGAAACTGAAAACAGAGTGAATTGGTTTAGAAGGTACACAGGAGGTAAAATATCAAGTCAGTCGACCACATGTTGCTGCCAAGTCTGTAGTCAGAAGTTTATGGAACTTACTCCTGCCTATAATTACTACTCTTTGGGTAACATCTAGATTGGTTAGGGAGATGCTTAGTGATTGGGGAGGGGTCAAGCTTCCTAAAGGGCTAAGGAGGAGGGAAAAGATGACACCCATATGCTTTGATGAGTCCATCTCGAGGGAGACAGACGAGCCTTTGGCAGTATTGTAGATCTTCAGTCTTTGCTTTTTAGCCTGCTCCTCCCACTGTTTCAAAATGGAAATACCACTTCCATTTTTAGAGTTCAAATTGGTGGTACCACTTCCAAATTTAGAGAGTAAAATTACATGATGTTCCAAAACGACCCTTTAGGCCAAATTCATCCTTCTATCTGAACAGAACCAATTTGTGGGCAATTCGGTTATTCTCGAAAACAGCTCAGCAGAGCCATCGTCGCCTACCACCCCACATTACGCAAACTGCCACCGCCGCCACCGCAACCATCCTCACCCACCAACCACCAAAACCACCACCACAACCACCCCTGCCCACTGTCACCTCCAAATTACCACCACCCGGCAACCTCACTTATCCCAAACCTCCACTCTAAAGTAGAAAATTGGAATAAGGTGGATCTGCAATCTAGGATTACGTCAGTCCGGCAGGCATCCTAGGCCTTGAAGTTAAAAGATGGAAAGAAAAGGAAGAGGTCACTAATGCATAGGTTAGGGTGTATAAGGTTACTACCTATACACACCAAGACATTGTCGTGTGTAATGTGGCCTTAAAATGTTTGACTTTCAAAGTCATAAAACCAATTTCAAACAAGAGATTTTTCTAGCTCAATGACAATCTTGGATATGCTGTGGAATTGTAGAATGCAGATGTTATATATGCCTTGCCATGAGGATCAGAAAAGTATGCTGAGATACGTGTGCTCAAGAGGATAAGACCATTACGCATAAGAAGCGAACCCACCTACATCCCTAGTAGATGTGAAATTCCTGAAAATCTGCACCTGACTCGATTACGGCGTACGTGGCCTCAAACACGGCCAGGTGGACTGGGGTGTGGGATCTCTTACAGTTCAAAGCAATTGGGTATGACTGAAGAGACACGCAGCACTTTTTTTATCATAAGTGCTAGGGATTATGCTCCCGGTGTACAATTATTCGCAATGCACCCCCCCCCCACCCCCCCAAAGGTGGTGCTACAACATTCTTTTTCAGAGGCCAAACCTACCGATGAATTGAATCGATTTGTAATACTTATTTTATATTTCTGAATTGCCTGCTTAAGGGGCTGGGTAGACCACTGCAATATGGTCTCCGGCCCAAAAGCATGCCCAAGAGGAGGATTGCAGGATTGTATGAAACGTGAGGGGAGTAAAATATCTTGGAAATCGATGATTCTTTAGCCATTGAACAGTGTAAATGAACGTGGTCCACGAGCTACCAGCCAATTTTTGCAGGAAAAAACACCAATAAAACTACTTTTTTCGCTTCTTACTTTTGGTAACTGCATAGAGCAAAAGCACGTTATTTACCAACATTTGCACTTTTACCACCAAATCAAAACCACATTATCTACAGTAGAGCAACATTATTCAACATTTCTCATGAGAAATCAGTACACTGTAAGAGGAGCTGAAGACAACCAACGATCTTCCACCGAAAGGGAAAGGAACCTCTAGCCAACAATTTAGTATAATATGGACTGAATGCCTATGAACTACAATAGCCCAAACATCGCTGCATCCACCAACAATTACTGAATAGAAGCCAAGAAAAGCTGTGACGACCTCAGATTTCCAGTCACATAACGGTGTTTTACAAAGCGGTTACAAAGCTAGACGATCTGCAGTAAAGGGAACATCCGCTATAAAATCTTCCTTGTTGCTAACAGCATTGAATAACATTGGAAAGGCCTCACTGAGTTTCACCTCAAGCAACAGATATCAAGCCAAAACCTTGACCACATAATTTGGAAAAAAAGCACCCTTCACCTCCCAACACCTCACCATTGCCATTTGCAAAACACTTGTACATAAAGTATCTCTTCCAACTTATGTTATCTTCTCAAGAGAAGTTAGGTAGCACAGGGAGACGTGAACTACATTTTAAAGTAAAATCATGCTCTTGAAATAAAAAGTCTGTAGTCCTATACCCTTCTGAAGGTATTGTTTCTTCCAAACTGCAAACCTCTTTGCGAAGTGCTCCACCATCTAACTCTTACACAACTTCTCTTTAAAAGTACTTCCAGCATGTGGACTCTGCACCATCACCCGTAATGTCACCCAAAGGACTGGGCAAGTGAACTGACATGTGTTTTAATATCCCACATCGGGCATGAGAGAGTTTGTGATTATCATTCTACGACCCTGCCCATGAACTCAAAACTAACTATCTGGCTAGCCCTGTAGAGGGAGGCATTACGCTATGGTGGGGCTCTGGTTCTTGTTCGTAATTCTGGATCGCTACATATGTGAGCTTGAAAGTTCAAACCAAGCCCATCTGGCCAAAGATCAGGCAGAAAGGCAAACTCAAATCGAGTCGTCCGATTAAGTTACATCTCATCCAAAATGGTTAGTGGAAGACTATGGGCTAGGCGTGACTTGGCATTGCCTTGTGGTGAAGCTATGGTAATGGGTCATTACATGAGTAAGCTCTCACGCTGAAGTGATCTCCTATTTTCAACATTAATTATCACCCACAAACTTGCATGAATAATCAAAAGCACCAAGTAAGACATGTCAACAAAAACACTTCCACATTAAAAAGCAGAAGTATCAGGTCTACACTATCCCACGTGACGAAGCCCTCAATCAATACCGAGACTTGGCAGCAGATCCATAAACCATTGTTTGAGAATTAGATGATTCTCCTAACGTATTAAATTATCTTCGTACATGCCACGTATATTTTGTAACAGCCTCAAATTGCAACTTGAGTGCTATAGGTCGACATCTTGATTCCTTCTGAGCTTGCCACAATGAGGTATTATATATGGGCTCGACTTCCACACTATTAGTCACCCTCCAACCCATAATATTCAAATGGCAAAGTAAATTAACATCCACCACCTAAATAAACTCAATTCCACTATGTGCAGGCAAAAATGTGACAACTTCTCATCCTTGCCCCTCCACAATAAGTTCCAGCTACAAGCATAAGACCAGAGAGGTTAACAAAGGCCCTCCATCACTCACCCCTCAAGCCCTCCAATAAATCCACCAAAAGAAAAAAAAAACATATTATCATCCTATTCAGAGCTACCTAGAAAAAAGAGAGGGGGGGACTAGTTCATCGACTATGACATCTTGAAATCCCAGCCTCCTTAACTTAGACATAAAAAGAAGGGAAGAAGTGGGATCCTTGACTGAAGCAAACCACGTGATTCACCTTTAAGATATCAGACAATTCTCTTGTCAATTCCATCCTTCTTAGCTTAGAAATCAAAAGTTTTTGACCTTTATATGCACAGAATATGCTTTACTGCCGTTAAATTCAACACTGAGCATGCAATCTTCCAATTTCAGCAATATTTCTTCAACATAAGGTCTAAATAATTTTCAATTAAAATTTTACTTGTATTGATTGAAAACAAAATGTGGTCAAACCACAAAGTATCATATTTCACCTCTACCTAAATGATGCACATGGAGGATATGTGTAACCTTAAGGCAAGTCAAGTTGTGCATACAAAGTTACTATACCCGCCCCAACTAGAAAAAAGGTTATATTATACATTGCTAAAACAAGTGAACCACTCATCCAAGCCACGTTCAAGAGAGTATATGTGAACCCTAAAATCATTGGAAGAGATCAAACATGTCTACTCAGGGTGGACCTACAGCCTGCAAAAGTTGTAGTTTCCTCCTCCCCTCTCTCCTTCCCTCTGAAGCAAGGACACCCCTCCTAGGGGGGGGTTTGGTGTCCTAAACGGACGGACACTCCGACACCTTCCGGACACCGCCCGACACGTGTCGGACACAGCCAATCGGTGTCTGAATTTTTTTATTTTTTTTATTTTCCGACACCGTGTTGGATACTCCATCGAGGAGTGTCAGACACTGTAGTGTGCAGTGTCCGACCGTTTGGGGCTACTTCGGAATTTTTGAAACTAATTTCGGAGGTCAATCGGTATTAAATGTAATATGTGGGGATTTTTAACAAAAATCGATTGTGCCCTAAATCCCTAATCTGAAAAAAAAAAAACACCATATGCGAATCTCACTTTGCGGCCGTCAGCTTGGAACCACTTCATGGAAGCCATTATCGACTTGTAGCTGTCGCCGAAGCTGTTCGCGAACATTCCAAAGCTGACGCCTACGATTCCAGTTGCCGTCACGAAGACTGAAGCAACTGCTGCGACTTGCCGTCGCTGTCGCCGAAGCTCACTGCATCGTCACGGGAGGTCCTCGCCGCCGTCGCTGACTCACAGGTACCTTCTCTTCGAGTCGTCTGTGACTGCTTCTCTCTCTTTTTTATTTTCTCCCTCCGTCGTTGACTGAAGACTCGAGAGTCAGATGGTTTTGATTTTTTTAAAGAGTTTTGTTAACTTAGTTATTTTGTCAAGAAGAGTTCTCTTTTTTTTTTACTTAGTTATTTTGTCAACTTAATTTCAGAATGCAATGTTTTAGTGTATATTTATTGTTAGTTTATTACTTAATTTCAGAAATGGATGAATCTAGTAGTGTTGTAAGTGGATCGACAGCAACTATGAACGACCCTTTAAAACCGTTGTGGAAATTCGTAGTAAGGACCGGAAAGTCTGTACAAGGGGAAGGAAACTTGCCTTGGGAGTGCACTTTTTGCAAAGTCCAAAAGAAAGGGTCGTATACAAGGGTGAGGGCACATTTGCTAGCTATAAGCGGTGCTGGGATCAAACCTTGCTCAAAAGTGACAAAAAAGGACATATTGGAGTTCAAAAGATTGGAGGAAGAAGCCGCAGAAAGAGTAAAAAATGCTTATAATTTTCAGGTACCTTTACCCCCTAGTAGTGGATCCGGTTCTAATGTTGGTGCAAGTTCAATATACATGGAAGAGAATATAAAAAAAAAGAAAGGGAACAAATAAACTTGAAGAGGCTTTTAATAATGAGCGTGAGCAATTAGATCATGAAATTGCTAGGATATTCTATACGGGGGTGTGCCATTCAACTTAGCGAGGAACCCACACTATCAAAACTCATATACTTTTGTCGCTAATCATAAGCTTGGAGGTTATGTTCCACCGGGTTATAATAAGTTGAGGACCACTCTTTTGCAAAAGGAAAAAAGGAATGTTAATAGGTTGTTAGCACCGATTCGAGCCATGTGGGCTGAGAAGGGTATAAGTATTGTTAGTGATGGGTGGAGTGACTCGCAAAGGAGGCCACTCATTAATATCATGGCTGTCTCTGATGGTGCTCCTATGTTTTTTAGAGCAATAGATTGTTCGGGTGATTATAAGGACAAACATTTTATTGCCGGGTTGTTGAAGGACGTGATTGTGGAGGTTGGGCATGAGAAGGTGGTCCAAGTTGTCACGGACAATGCTCCTGTTTGTAAGGCTGCTGGACAACTTCTTGAGCAACAATTTCCAAGCATTGTTTGGACATCATGTGTCGTTCATACTCTTAACTTAGCATTGAGGAACATATGTGCAACCAAGAATGCGGACAATAATGATATTACTTATATGGAATGTGTTTGGATTAATGACGTCATTGGGGATGTTTGGCTAGTTAAGAATTTCATCATGAATCACGCAATGAGATTGGCAATGTTTAATGAGTTTGTGAATTTGAAGTTGCTTTCTGTGGCCGAAACTCGATTTGCTTCAAGCCATGGTAATTAGTGATCGTTGGAATCTTTATCGGGATGATGATGTAGCAAAGGCTTGGTTTGTTAAGGAGAAGGTGTTGGATGATGAATGGTGGGATTCCATTGATTACATACTTGCTTTCACTACTCCTATGTATGACATGCTCAGGATTTGTGATACCGATAGGCCATATATGAGCATGAAGTGAAAAGACACGACGAGGAGTCCTCCTTCTTTGATGTGGTGCAAAATATTCTTGTAGATCGTTGGAACAAGAAAAATACTCCACTTCACTGCTTGGCACATTCTCTAAACCCAAGGTAATATCATCCTACATTAACATTTGAGTTGATTTTTTTGGCTTCTAGTCTTCTACTAATGTAGCCCCTTACTTATAGTTATATATCTAAATGGGTTCAATGTTCATTACTTTCTTTCATAAGGTACTATACCCGCGAGTGGCTTGATGAGGATCCTTCTCGAGTTCCTCCACACAAGGACAATGAGATCAACAAGGAGAGAATGAAATGTCTTCGGAGGTACTTTCTAAACTTGGAGGACCGCAACAAGGTCAATCTAGAGTATGCTGAATTTATTGGGCCTAATGGAGATTTTAGAGAGTATGATTCCATCTCTAATTGCTATGGTATGGATCCCAAGACTTGGTGGCTTCTTTACGGTGCAAGTGCACCTATCCTCCAAGGCATAGCCTTGAAACTTCTTGCACAACCTTCTTCATCTTCTTGTGCCGAAAGAAATTGGAGCACGTATTCTTTTATTCACTCGGTGAGAAGGAACAAGATAACACCCCAACGTGCTGAAGACTTGGTTTTTGTTCATAGCAATCTTCGTCTCTTGTCAAGGAGGACTCCAAAGTATAGCCAAGGGGAGACTAAAATGTGGGATGTGGGGGGGAGATAATCATGATGGGTTTGAAGATGTCGGGATGCTTCGGTTTGCAAATCTATCGCTTGATGAACCAGAGATGGAAGCTGAAATATGCAGGGAGGAGAATAATGATGGAGAAGGAGGTGAAGAGAACGATGAAGAAGATGACACAATCGATGTAGATTGAACACTTGATCGACTTATTACTTATTTCAGTTATTTCCTTTGTTTCCTATTCGTATGACTTTGTAAGACTTAATTTCTTATGTTATGTACCATGCACTATGTTGGATTTAACGTTTAAGTATGACTAGTATTTGAATTCCTTGTTTTGGTAGTTTTTCATTATTATTTGTTATTTTAGATTATGAAATGCATTTGATACTTATTAAATATATATATATAATAAAAATATTAAAAAAAATAGCGGTGTCCAAAATCCAATTTTTTGGAAATTGCAGTGTCCGGTGTCCGTGTCCGACACCGTGTCCTTGCTACCTAGCTCCTTCCTCATGAAGCTGCCAGCAAAACATATCCCCACTCTTACCATGCTATGCTAGCTAAATAGAGTAAACATATGAAATGAAGAGTCAAATGCCACTCCAACTCTTGTACTCTCCCAAAGCCTCACAAACCATCTCAAACCATCTCACTCACGTAATCGACCTTCAAATAATGGTGTCTTGACTAGTATCTTAACCAAGTCCACCCTGATGATATTAACTTTTTGACCAATAACATCTTCTAATGACATGTCAACCCTTTGAGAAATCTGGTAAACGACATAGATCCCCCGTTCCAACAGTATCACAAATGCCAAGTTGCATTGGGCTCCAACACAATTGTGGCCTTGCATACCGTATTATGCTTAACACTTGGATGTACATCCAACGAGGTTGATTCCGTTATAAGTCCCTTCTCATGAGTGAAAAGCTTAAGAGTCTAATAACATAAATAAGAAACTGATCTACCTGAACGGATAATCAAATAAAGGTTTGTAAATGATCAACTTTAAAGCACTCCCAATCATCTGAGTCATTAAACAAATATGCCTTTAAAGATCCTCTCCTAATTGTATGCATTCTAAGAAATAAGGAGAAAAAGATGAAACGCTAACAAACCAGAGACTCGCCGCCCTCGCTTTCCCCTTCCATGGAGTCGGCCAAAAGAGAGAGAATGTTACCCAAGTGTTTCTGTAAATAGGATAACTGATGAGCCTCTTCATCAGCTTGTGATGGCATAAACCGACGGCTGTTACTACGCACGAGCTGCAATTAATTTAAAAACGAATTTAAGTAAGCAACTAACACCACCGTGCAACAAGCATTTTTCCCGCAGTTAAAATTGACATTGTCCAGCCAAAGGAATGAAATAACCTGCAAAACTCAATGAGGAGGTTATTATGATTTTTCTTCTCTTTATCTGAAGAAGCAGGGGACGTATATAAACATAAATTTTGTGCCCAATAGCCTACCAATATCCAACAATAAAAACAGGCTAATAAAGATGAGAACCTAGAGTTAATGACGAACAATTTTTTACCCCCGTGGGAAAAAACCGAAAGAAAAAATAGAAAATAGTAAGGCAGTTCCACAAGAACACACTATGAAATGCAGAGAGTTGCTGAATGAAATGAAAAGTAAATCAACATTTAGTAAGTTACTTAATTTTTAGAATGACAAAACAACATGCAGTGCAACCATTTTAGAAGCACAGAACCATTTCTTGACCCACATAACTCCAAATACTACTTCAACATAGATTAACAGGAAGAGAAAAGCAATAAACAACAAAAGAATAACTAATGAATATCAAAAAGCTGATGATAGCTGATTCCCGTTAGTTGACCACATTTTGCTACAACATTACACAAATAGAAAACAAACTTAGTACACTTAAGTCAATTCCACCCAAACTAATAGCAACTAAAACATTTACGGTTTCACCAACATTAAAAGCCTAATGTATACCTGCAACTGCAACGAAGGGAACAAAATACACACTACACGAACAATTGACACATTTTCTACAACATTACACTTGCATTCCAAACTAACAGCAATAGAGCATGATTTCACCAGCATTTCCATCACTGCATAGAGCGAAGGCCAATTTTATACCTGCAGCGGCGACAAAGCCGACAAAAAACCATCGAATGCGGACGTTGACGGCCACACGTCAGCCACGGCGGCAGAGTCCTTGTGCCCCCTCGGAAGCAGCCGCTTGTACGACTGGACGTACAAGAACAAAATCAGATCAGAGACATCGACGCCGACAGAGTCGATTTCGGACGGCTTAGCGGTAACAAGCGGGTCCGAGTCGGAGTGCAGTACCGACGCGACGGTGTCGAGCACGAGCCGCGCGTGGTCCGGCGAGATCTGGAACGTGTCGGCGATGTCGGACGAGTTGACTCGGCGAGTCTGACTGGATCGGTGGAGGAGCTTGTCCTTGAGGGGGGCTAGGGTTTGGGTACCGTCGGTGAAGATGAGCTTGGGGATGGGGATGAGGCCGTGCTCGAATGGCTCGCGCCGGGGATGGATGTATGAGGTGGCGGCGGTTGGTGCGGTGGCGTGTGGTGGTGACGACGTAGAGGGTGGCGGT
This sequence comes from Escallonia herrerae, assembly GCA_033070095.1. Taxonomy (NCBI): domain Eukaryota; kingdom Viridiplantae; phylum Streptophyta; class Magnoliopsida; order Escalloniales; family Escalloniaceae; genus Escallonia; species Escallonia herrerae. The sequence continues at coordinate 223,230 of JAVXUP010000487.1, read as the reverse complement.
GGTGGTTCAACGTCGGTCATGGCTATTTAGGGGAGGGAGGGTGGAAATGGGGAGTGAGGAGATCTCTGGGGAAATCTATACTATATACTGTCTATCTATACCGTATATAAAGGAAACACCGTTTAATTTGGTACAAGTGACGGTGGCACACGCGATACGTGTGTAAGAATAAAATTAATAGTGTAAATTTTATTAAAATATAAATTTGTAAAACTAAACATATTTTTATAGGTTGTTAATTACTAATTAATATCTTTATTTTGTCAATTTTTATAATTTTTCTTGAAATGCCACTTGTCACCACTATAAGTAAGTAATTATGTAACACTCAAAAAAGTGTTTTACGATTTTACCCTCATTTTGGACACGTGTCAGTACTACGGACACGTGTCAGTACCACAGACACTCTTAATGTAACACCAAAAAATGTCTTCTCATTATATATACATTATATATAGTATAGATAACACATTTTTTGTGTTACATAATATCTCGAACAGTGACAAGTGACATTTTATAGCTTTTTTTTTAAATCACAAAATAAAAATTTTAATAGTGAATAACTACCGCTAATTTTTGTAATGTACAATTCATTTCATCGAATGCACCTTATATATTATGATACTTGATTTTTTAACAAGATTTTATACTATTAACTTCAATTTTGCACACGCATTGCGTGTGCCACAGCGACTCGTATATATAATGAGAAGATATTTTTTGGTGTCATACCCTTTTGGTGTTACATTAAGAGTGTCTGTGGTACTGACACGGGTCCAAATTGAGGGTAAAATCGAAAAATACCTTTTTTGACATAACTACCTACTTATAGTGGAGACAAGTGGCATTCCAAGAAAAAATAAAAAAATTGACAAAATAAAGATCTTAATTGAAAACTAATTACTCATAAAAATATGTTTAATTTTACAAAGTTACATTTTAACAAAATTTACACTATTAATTTTATTCTTGCACATGCATCGAGTGTGCCACCGTCATTCGTGATTAATAAGAGAGAGAGGAAGGTGGGGAGTGTGGAGGAGAGATCGGGAGTGGGAGTGGGAGTGGGCGAACTCACAGGGAGGTCCGTTTACGTGGCAGTACGTGAAAAATAGGATACAATTGTGACATTTTTAAATCACAGTTGTCTATACAATTTTAATGACTATTTTTGTACCCCTTATTATCTTGTGCTCGATATCTCTAATCTGCCTTTAACTTCGTTCTACGTGCTCTCCTTCAAGAGTCAATCATTTTTTCGACTCATTTTATTTCTCTCCAATAAAAACTCGACTCCACCGCAAGCTGATTATTATTACCAAAAAAAAGTTCCACCACAAGCTATCGATCAGACAAACCATATATAAAAGACCACAAACTTTCGCTTTTTATCATTGATGCGTGGTGAAGAACCAAATTTTTACTAGCAAAGCATGAACAGACTACTCAGAGTAAGGTACCAGTAGTTAGTTTATGGTGGAACTAACATGAGTGGTTGAACAAACAAAGGAAAACACTCGATATATATCTATAAGTGTACATAATGGGCTCGTTAGTTTTAAAAAGATGCCAAAGTAGAATCTAGATTCGCATCTACGGTAGAAGTTAACTGGTGTTGGGTGAAGGGTTTGGTTAGAGATAGTGGTGATTGTAAGTGCATTTCACAGAGAGAGGATGGTCAACGATCAAGAGGGAGAGAGAAGACCATGGGGACAAATTGGGAACTTAAGGCATGAAAAGGGGTGCAAAAATAGCCAGTAGGTTTGTAAAAATATGTGCATCCAATATATAATGTCAAGAACCCATAAATTGTTCAGTACGAGGTAGTTTTGGTGTAATATACCGACTAAGTGACATGTGGCACTGAACGTTACAAAGAAAAAATAAAGAGGAAAAAAATATATGGATAACTTACTGAAAGGCCATCTCTAGTTTCCCTTAAAATGATGACTTCTACTTATAAAACTTGTTTTATCTTTATTTTTGTGCATGTATCACATTTGCTATAACTCCTAGTAATTAAAATTTAGAAGAAATGCGAAATTTTAATATTACTAAGAATATGTTTCGGATTGATTCTCAAAATTAACATTTATATTAGTTCAAAATTAACTTTCAAAAGTAGATTTCTATCGGCCTTAAATATAATTAGTTGTTGTTTCACAGAAAATGCAGAAACACTTACTGAAAGATGTGTTTGGCTAGGAAGTGATGAAGACATTTTTAACGTGGCAAAGTAGTCGAAAAAGGTCTTTAAAAAAATCCTAATATTGTTTAACACATACAACTTTTCATGTAATTTGTGAGGCTAAATACACTACTTTAATTCCCTAGAACAATTACAAAAATCTTACATTAAGAAACATATTTTTAATTTGTGCACATCAAAGTCTAGGTGTTTATTTAGGGAATTATTAAGCACCTTTCTTCGATTTTCCATCCAAATTATGGACAGAGCCATGGGTAAATTCCTCAAACACTTAATAAAGATATATATTATTTAAAATGAAAATGCTATTCAAATTCAAACCTTAAAAACAAATCTTTTCTATCACAAGCCCCACCCTTTCTCCTGCCACTACCACCATATAAGGGCAACGACCCTTTCCCTGTCCAACGTCCTTTACCAAGCCCCTTTATCGGTGAAATGTCCCCCTCCCACGCACCACACACACATACAAACACACGCAAAGAAAACATATACCACCACGATTCCGAGCCACAGCCATGCATAAAAACAAACATACTGCGGTCCCCCCCCCCCCCCAAATCCTTACTCGCGCGCACACACACGTTGCCCCCAACTGTAGTGCTCTTTTCCGGCAACATCCCCTTTCTCAAGGAACCCCCAAACATGCACCATATACACACACATAAACATACAACGGTTCCCTAATCCACCCACCTCCTCATCTCGTCCGCCCTCACCCTCTTAACTCTCACTACAAGAAAAAATGCTTTCGGCGACAAGAAAAATTCATCGCTAAAAGCCTAAAATCCGTCACTAAATATTTTAGCGATGGATTTACCGTCGCTAAATGTTTTAGCGACGGATTTACCGTCTCTAAAAGTCCCTCGTATAAATAAATCCGTCGCAAAAACTTAAATATTACACGACGGAATTTTCAAATACGTCGTGTAATAATTAAGTTTTTGCGACGGATCTATTTATTAATTAACGACGGAATATCCGTCTCTAATTATATTTTAAGTATTTTAATTTAATTTTTTTTGTTAAATTAGCAACGGAATAAATATTTTAGCGACGGAATATTTTAATTTAATTTTTTTTGTTAAATTAGCGACGGAATAAATATTTTAACGACGGAATATTCTGTCGCTAAATGTCTTATTTAGCGATGGAATAATCCATCGCTAAAAACGGATAGTAATAAAAAACTTTTAACGACGGATATAATCCGTCACCAAAAGTCAAAAATTTTTTAAAATATTTTTTTTATTTTTCTAATGCCCAAACCTATAATAAACAAAAAAAAAATCAATCCTCAACAACAACGCGCAATAATCAATACACAAAGAAATATGTAAAATTAATCATAAAAAAGACTCATTATGTACAAGTTGGGAACCGAATACAGCTGGTTAAGGGAGGGGAAAAGAGTATAAGTCAGGCACGGGGGCCGAGGGGGAAGCTGGGACCGGGCACGAGAAGGGGCTCATCAGGGGTTGCCAAGTCCCAGATCTGGATCCTGCTGATTCGGGGCTGGCTCGGCATGTCCAGCTGCGGTACCCTGCTGATCCTGCTCCCTGATCATCCTCAACACCACCGCAGCAATGCGCGCGATCTCCTAGTCGTCCAACGGATGCCAAAGAGCCGTTGTCTGTGGAGGGGCAGTGGGGGGTGAGGACACTCTATCACGGCACGAGCAATCCGACTAGGCAGGCTATGTATGCGGCCTTTCGGCCGATTGACGACCTCCGGTATATCCAGCAATCGCTTCAACGCCCCAGTACTCGCACCTGTACTAGTAGACGCTGATGGCTATCCGGACTGTTCCTCGGACCCCCTAAGCTGTTCATACGAGACCTACAAAAAATAGTGATATAAAGATATGTTAAGGCATTAATTAACGCAACAGACATTGAGGAAAGAAAGACAAAAAATTAACAACTTAAACAAATTGACTCACATCGATCCGCTGGGCAATATCTGAAATATTGTCGCCCGCTCGGTGCGCCTCGTCCTTGTCCTTCTTCCGCATGTGTGTCTGATTATACGTCAGAGCTATGACCTCATTGTCCTCCAGATCCGGGTGTTCGACTGCATTCTTGTGTCGTACGATGTCATGTGGCACCGTTAACAAATATCCATGACATAGAACACAGAGCATGAGTTGAAACACTGTTTTATAAACACGTAACATTTCCAAATTGTCCAAACTGGACATCCAAAGGCTCATTACAAAGCATTACTTTGTAATGAGTACCTTTGAACGGAAACTAAGGGTTTTTATGCATGCATACGTTCAGAAATTGATAATATATGCAAGAATCTTTTCGAAATATCAAAACTGCAGAAAGATCGTTGCATATGTTATCAATTCCAATTTAAATAGAATTTGTTGGCAACGAGTTGAACCATCTCATTGCCAATGGACTCCACAAAACAACAACGAATATAAAGAATGCAAGTTTTATAAGAAACGAGTAATTGAACATTCTCTGGGCTAATTAGTGTTATTGAAGATTACCTTGGGCTAATTATAACTAATTAGGGTTAATTAGGAGTAATTAAGGTTAGTTTGAGCTAATAGCCGGGTTTTATTGTGCGGAGTCGTGTTGATTAGTCCTAATTAAGGCTAATTAGGCATTAATTAGGTTATGTTAGGGCTAATTAGTGTTAATGAGGACTACCTTGGACTAATTATAGCTAATTAGGGTTGATTAGGACTAATTAGTGTTATTTTGACCTAATTAGGGTTTAATTGTGCGGAATAGTGTTGATTAGTCCTAATTAGGGCTAATTAAGCTTAATTGGGTTATTAGGCTTAATTACGACTACTTGGGCATGTAATCAGAGTTTAGTTAGGTTTTAGGGTTTAGGGTTTAATTAATCTAATCACGGGTCTATAAGATATGAGTAACTAGGGCTAATTAGGGTTTAATTTGGACTGATTGGTGTTAATTAAGATCAATTTGGAGTAATTACAGCTGATTTAATTTTCATTGGGTTCTTAGGGTAAATTAAAACTAATTAGGCTCGTTAGAGCTAATTAGGGTTAATTGGGTTCATTAGGGTTAATCGGACTAATTAGGGCTAATTATAGCCAGTACTGGACCACGATGAGATTCTAAGGGGTGCTAAAAATGTCGGGTTAACCTAATTAACCTAAATTCAACAACCAACCATTCAACTAATTCACAGATATCTCAATCCAATTGGGTCACATCCTCCGTTAACAATCTCAAATTCTCAATGCACAGTCAACAATCTCAATTCCCAATACCTCATATAGGGTGTCGGTATGGTGTCCAACATCTCCGGATACGTCTGAAGATATTGATTTATTTTTTAAATGCCGGACGCCATGTTCATCACCCCCTGAAGAGGTGCCGGACACCTCTTGAAAAAGTGTCCACAAGTATAAAGCCAAATTGTGACATTTCGGTGTCGGTGTTGATTGGACGCGGTGTCTGTGACCTACCGACACCTCGACACCTCATCGACACATCCAGAAACATGTCGAACACCTCCGGAAACGTGTCCGACATCTCTGGACACGTGTCCGACACCTACCAACACGTACCGACACCTCCGGACACATCCAAAGTCATTGATTTATTTTTTAAATGCCGGACAACGTGTCTGTCACCCCTTCAAGAGGTGTCCACACATATAAAGCAAAAATGTAACATTTTTCGATGTCGGTGTCGATCGGACGGGGTGTCCGTGACCTACCGACACCTCGACACCTCATCCACACATCCGGACACGTGTCCGACACCTCATATAGGGTGTTCGAAGACATTGATTTATTTTTTGATTGCCGGACAGTCGGACACGGTGCTAGACACCCATTGAAGAGGTATCCACAAGTATAAAGCTAAAATATGTTGTTTCAGTGTCAGCGTCGATCGGACGTGGTGTCCGTGTCTGTGCTACCTAATGGGGATCTCAATCCAATTGGGTCCCATCCTCCGTCAACAATCTCAATTCTCAAATGTCCAATGCAATAAAAATTACACATTCAATCCAATTGGGTCTCATCCTCAGTCAACAAACTCAATTCTCAATTCTCAAATTCTTAATGCAATAAAAATCACACATTCAATCCAATTGAGTCCCATCCTCCGTCAACAATCTCAATATCTCAAATGCTCAATGCACAATTAACAATCTAAAATCATCAATTAACAACCTAAAATCATCTATCGATTGGATTAGGGTATTCAATTTGGGGTTCAATTAGGGGTTCAAATAGTTTAATTTAGGGTTCGGTTCAATTAGGGGTTCAAGTAGTTTAATTAGGGCTCGATTACATCAATTTAGGGTTCAATTATAGTTCAATTTAGTGGTCGGTTGAATTGGGGCATTCAATTAGGGGGTTCAATAAATTCAATTTAGGGTTCGGTTAGATTAGGGCATTCAATTTAAGGTTCAATTAGGGGTTCAATTAGTTTAATTTAGGGTTTAATTCGATTAAGGCATTCAATTTAGGGTTTAATTAGGATTCAATTACTTCAATTTAGGGTTCAATTAGGGGTTCTATTTGTTCAATTTAGGGTTCGGTTGAATTGGGGCATTCAATTTAGGGTTTAATTAGTTCCATTTAGGGTTCGATTGGATTAGGGCATTCAATTAGGGGTTCAATTTAGGGTTCAACCTCGGATTAGGGCATTCAATTTAGGGTTTAATTAGGGTTCACTTACCTCAATTTAGGGTTCAATTATGGTTCAATTAGTTCAATTTAGGGAACGGTTGAATTGAGACATTCAATTTAGGGTTCAATTAGGGGGTTCAATAAGTTCAATTTAGGGTTCAGCCGGATTAGGGCATTCAATTTAGGGTTCGGTTGGATTCGGACATTCAATTTAGGGTTCGATTGGATTAGGGCATTCAAGTTAGGGTTTAATTAGTTTAATTTAAGGTTCAATTCGATTAAGACATTCAATTTAGGGTTTAATTAGGGTTCAATTAGGCCAAATGCTTCATAATCAACAAATTCAGAAGACAAAATAATGGCCAAACGTCCAAATTAACAACAACATCAGATTATACATGGCAGAGAAGACAAATTCGAATATGGCCAAATGCTTGATAATCAACTTTGAAAAATAAACAACAAGATTAATTTAGGGCAGTTGACATACAGATCTCGAGGTGGGTACGACGACGGCGGCGTTGGTGGTGCGTTGGAAGTGGTGGGCTTCGTCGCGCGGCGCAAGTGGAGGGCTTTGTGGCACGGCGCTAGTGGAAAACTTGGTGGCGCGGCATCGAGTGGGGGACGAGGGTGTCGCCGTAGAGAGTGGTCGCCGGAGGTGAGAACGTCGGTGGGTGGGTGAGAGAAGAATTTTGGAGAGAGAAACGAGGAGAGAGAAACAAACCCGATGTGGGTTTATATCGAGGATCTTTAGCGACGGAATAATACCGTCGCTAAAAATCCGTCGGTGAAGGTCTGACTTTTACCCACGAACTTTTTAGCGACGCTTTTATTCTGTCGTTTAAATAATTTAAAAAACCTTCAGAAAATACTAATTTTTTAAAAAAAATTTGGCAACGATAACTCTGTCGCTAAAAGTCGGCCGTTAAAAGTCCGTATGCAAATACTTTTACCGACGGTGACTTCCGTCGGTAATAGTATTAAACGACAGATTTTTAACGAAGGGATAATCCGTCGCTTAAAGGCCTTTTTTAGCGACGGAATACCTTCCGTTGCTAAAAATCAGTCGCAAAATACATATTTTCTGGTGGTGTCTAAACCTCTGCACTAACCACCATATCACATCATTGCACCAACCACTTTCACCATATAGCCACCATCACTGCCCACCCTAAACTGCCGCCACCGATCATCCAAAAACTACCATCATTTGCAAACATTTCAAAATTTCCCAAATTGAACCCCCCAAATCCCCAAATCAAACTCCCAAATCCCCAAATCAAACTCCCCAAATCTCTACAGATTGAACTTGCAACAAATCTACAAACCCTTCATATATTGATTATAGATGAAATTTGGTGAAAGTGAGGATCGAATAGTGGTGATTTGGTGAAAGTTATGGGTTGGTGTAGACACCCTACTTTGGTAGTCTTTTATTTACTAAATGATTATTGAACTTTATTTTTAATCAAGCTTATTATTATTATAGGCTTAGGCCTAATAATATGATGAGCCTAATCTATTTAATTAAGTCCAATAAGGGCTTCAGTCCAATTTTATGGTCTATTCCAATTTAGTTAGAGTCCAATCCAGTTGGTTAAATTAGTCCAGTTAGTTTGGTATATACTTTATTCCGCCCTGGTATCCGCCCCGCCCCGTTGCCATATAATTGCAGCCCTAAACTAATGTATAATCACAGCCGTCCATCTTGGCCATATAAGTAGTAAAAAGGAAACCCTACCATAATGTTCTCTCTATTCTTCTCTTTCTACCGCAATGCTTCTCTCTCTATGCGGCGTTGAACCACACTGCTCTCTTCTTCTCTCTATGTTGCAAAGGTCAACGTCTCCCTTCTTCCCTGCACCATCATCCCCTCACGGACAACCTCCACCTCACCGTCCACCATACACTGCCCGATCTGTGGATGCGACTTTCCGAAGGTCCATGATAAGGAAAACTATGCTGTCCACTTGAAGGTTTGATTTGATCTGACTTTTGATTAATGATTGTTTTCGTGTTGAAATGTTAATCATCTTGAGACCAAATCTGATTCAATGTGATTTTTGATCTTTCACATGTATAGTGGGATCTGGACTTCTTTGCGAGACCCATTCTTAATGTAAGAGGGAAGATGACAGAAGAGTGAAGAAGATTTGGAAGTTTATCTGTTGGTCACTATGTGCTTCCTATGTTGCACTTAAATTTCCAGCAATTTGTATGCATGTAAAATCTGGATAGTAATTGCAACAAGTTAATTATTTTTTAGTAATTGTAATGAATGTCATTAATTTGTATGGAAGTGAAATCTGTAAGTCATTTGAGCGAATTCTATAATTTTAGTAACTATGTTAGGGATTTTGAACATTAATTTGATTTTTGTTTTACTTTCTTTTTTTGCAATATAGTTTTGTAGATTGCTCGGGGCGGGATCGAATTTTTTCAAAAAAACCGCCGGATCGGGGATGGTATTCCCATCCCTCGACCCGATGGCTGGGTGGGACAGGGCGGGACAGTGTTTAAGTACTACCGGGGCGGGTTCGGATTTCATAAGATCTGCATCTGACCCGCCCCATTGCCATTTCTAGTACCATGACACTTTCAAAACTAGAAAACTATTAACTGTGACTTTGAAGAAAGTAGGAATTTATCCTTTGAAGAAACCATTTACCTTAATTTCGAAGGACCGAGGAATGTTACGGCACTTTCAGAGAACACTGAGATCCTCTTGAATCAATCTCAGTACTTGACTAATGTTCAAAACACGCGTTTGATGATGTTATCCTTGAGGGAGAAGTTTAGCTTATATCTTTGTTGAGCATATAATATTTTTTATGATGAATGAAGAAGATTACTTGAGATAATTTGCATATCTTTTTTTATGTCTTAGTTTACACCTCGCGGAAGATATCTTACTAGAGATGGAATCAAAATATATCACTATGTTGTTCTCAATATCGATAGTTATTTTCTTATACTTCTTATATGCTATATTATGTCGTCATGTTTCAAAAAGATTGTTATCCTCATGTCTTTTGTGATATTATGATTTGAATCATATTAAGTTTGTTGTAAAAAAAGAAATGAACATGTGGTAAGTTTATGTTTAGGTTAAGTTATTCTATTAGCCCTACAATGTGCCCAGAGGAAATTGAATTGGTGCATGAACAAAATTATGCTCAAACACAACAAGAAAAAGATCTTTTAGCGACGGATTTTTACCTAAGGAACAGAATCCGTGGCTAAAAGTGGCTTTTACTGACAGATTTGTCCATCGATAAAAGTCCGTCGCTAAAGATTTTTACCAACAGAACATTATGTTGCTAAAAATCTTTATCGACGGACTATTACCGACAAAATGTCCATCGCTAAATGTGATTTTAATATTTTCTTCTCATTTTTTTTAATTTTCTGTGTTTTACATATATACTTAAAAAAAGGTTTTAGTGACAGACTTTTAGCGATGGCTAAAATTCCATCACTAAATGCTATTCAAAGAAGAAAACCTTACCTATCTTGTTTCCACCCACCGCACCTTTTCCCGTCTTCTCTCTCTCTCCCTCTCTCTCTCTCTCACACACACAGAGACAACCACAGTGCTCATCTCTGTCGCCCGCCAGCCACAGTGCTTGTCTCTGTCGCCCATCTCCCACGCCACGCACCCACCCATAACTTCACATCCGGTACCGCCGTTCCCCCCTTCACGCACAACAACCTCAAGACTGGTACCCCCAAGTGGGGATCTCCTCCTACTACGAGCCTGCTGCAGCTGAGTGGCCGCTGGGGCAGTAGCCAATGGACCGCAACTGTAGAGGAAGAGGCTGCAGGTAGCATAGGGAGGCAAGTGCACACCTACTACCGTCCAAATCTGTTGCTTACAATTTTGGAACAATGAAGCTAACAGAGTAAAAGATCGAAGGGAGGTAAGTGCCCACTTCCACCGCTCAATACGATAAATAGCAATTTGATACTTCTTTATGCAGTCATCTAAACTCATCATCTTGGACATCCAAAACATGTTCACTAATTCTTAGATCTATCTTGAATGTTTGTAAGGATTTCATTTTTGGTGACGATAGTATTTTGTTTGTCTCATTGTCAAAGTAACTTATGATCAAAAAGATCTGGATTGTTAAAATGTATTTCCCATTTGTTAATTTAGGAATGGTTAATGGATAAAATTGACTAAAAGAATTGATGGAGAGAAGCCTAATATTGGTGGAACCAAATCCAACCAATTGGCTTACATTACCAATTACTTGGACTTTCAGTAGTCTTACCATGTACTATGTAGATTGATGATATTAATGTGTTTGTGCATTAGTTATAATTTTAGTTCTTCTCTTCTCACTTGTTCATCCAACATATCAAAAACATTTATCTAAAGTGGGGAAAACCGGAAATAAATTGAGAAGGAGCTACATCCTCAATATTGTTACACAAACATTCGTATAGACACATTTGGATGTAAAGCCTTTGTCCTCCTTAACAATGGGAAACATGAGCTTCAATAGCATGCTTCTAAATGGCTTTAGAGATTGCGTGCATGTGCGTGCAAATATGTGCTGGGGGGGGGGGGGGGGGTTAAGACTGTATGTGTGCAACTACAAGGTAGAATTGGTAAAAAAATTTGTGTGTGAAGAGTTTTAGCGTCTATTTATGTGCACCTATGTGGAAGATGAACTAATAAGTTTTGGTAGATTACATTGGATTGCATATTCAAGAAATTTTCTGATGCCATGTCTATAGAATCGTTGTCTATCTTGAAATTAATATGCTAGTCTTCTGATAATTGGTTAACTAAATAGTAGTGCACTTTTCGAATGGTAGAGAATGGAGACAGTTTTGTTGGAGATGAAAGAGTGCGAGCACAGATGGAAGAAAATGAAGAGTTGACAATATTAATGAAGGGGCTTAGGGGTCGAAATTTGAGGAATGAACAACTTGTTGACGCAATGTTTAGCTTCGCCTGGTTGAGGTTTGCCACTGAATTTTACCGCATTTAATAGACTCTGTTGTATATTTTGCCTTGCAACGGTGATAATGCATACATTTATTACATACTCCGGCAGTACGATACTGGCAGGACTTTAGGAGTATCTGTAGTTTAGCATGGTGAAGTTTGAAACATATTGAAAAGTCAAAATGCTACGAACTAGTGATTATGTTGTCTATTTGATGTTAAGCCAAGTTTCTGTAGTTGAGAATTGACTACACATTTAATTGATTCTTAATCTTCTACATCTGAAGCATAAAATTTGAAGCTTTCCGCTTAGATTGGGTTTGTTCTTCTTTCAGAGATTTGTTACTTCTGGTTGATGAAAGCAGCGAATTTTTACCTTTGGTGTACAATCCTGATACCATCTCCGCAAACTGGATTAAACAACCACGAGCTGGCGAATAAAGATAAAGTAGCTGTTAGGAAGGGAGAGATGTCCGTTAAAACTTAACGAGCAGTCAATTTTTAAATCTTATTTGTTTTACTTAAAGTTGTTAAAAGAATGAAGGCTAGTTTAAAGAATTAAATTATTGTTGTATTGGTTGATTAAAGTTAATTGTATGAAACAAATTTGGTTTCTAAAAAATATAAAAAACATTTTTTTAACTTTTACAGTTGAATTTTTAGCGATGGAATTTTGTTGCTAAAAGTCTTTTTGTATATCAGTAAATACTTTTAACGACGAAAGTAATGTCACTGAAGACTTACGTAATGGACTTTTAGCGACGAAACTCCGTCGCTAAAATCTTAAAAGAAATTCAGAAATTAAAAAAAATTAGAAAATATATTTAGCGACGGAAAATTCCGTCACTAAAAGTAATTTTTTTGCCAACAGGGTACCAAAAATTGGTGGCTAATCTTTTAGCGTTGGGGTTATAGGTAACAGACTTTTAGTGGGTGCCCGTCGCTAAAAGTCTTTAGCGATGGATTAATGGCTTTTGGTGACGGAACTATCTATCGTTAGAAGTCCATTTTCTTGTACTGAAATAGAAAAAATTCAAGTAACCAGTATCAAATGAACTACTTGAGCAAATACTATGTTAGAGTAAAATGCACCAATGGCCACTAAATTATGACCCGTTTTTCATTAAAGTCACTAAAATTTAATTTGTGTCGATTTGGTCATTGGACTCACAAATTTGTTCAATCAGGCCATTACATCAGCCAGGTTAAATTCTCCCCGTTAAATGGTCACATGCTGCACACAGGAGCCATCAAGTTAGGGGTAAATTGGTCTCTTTACCTAAAAATCTCTCTCTCTCTCTCTCTCTTAATTATCACGCTATACCACTACCATTAGCTCAAACTCCCATCACAACCACACTACACCACTACCCCTGTCAATCATCACCTTACACCACCATCACCCTTCACAATCACACTGCACCACAATCGGCCACCAACATCACCCATCACAACCTTACTGGACCACCACCGATCACCATTATCACTCATCACAGCCACACTGCACCACCACCAGTCACCACCATCACCCATTATAGTCTCCCTGCCTCACCAACTGCCGCCTCTATCACCCATCACAGCCACGTTGCACCATAACTAGACCATCACCCACCACAACCACACTGAATCACCATCGATCATCATCATCACCTATCACAACCACAAATGCACCACCACCATCACCCATCTTAGCCACTCTACACCACCAGCCACCCCCTCCATCACCTATCACAGCCACAATGCACCACCAACGCCCACCTCCATTAATTGTTACAACCATATACACCACCACCAGCCACCACTGTCATTCGTCACAACCACACTACACTTTCACCCACCACAATCATCCCAAACCTCGCCACTATTTTCACCCATTCCTCGCCGTCACTGACAACACCATAGATCTAATGGTGGCAGATCTGTATCCACCCACATTTGTGCCTCCTCCTTCTTCCTCCCACATCATCAATGAATCCCTCTCCAAGCTCGAACAGACCACTAACATAACAGAAATTTATTAAGTGACAAAGAGAAAGCTTTTTACCGGTGCACTTCATTTGGTTAGGATCTAGCCGGCTGGTTGTCCCCCAAGTGATTGGTTTGTTGGCCAGCATCATCCTTCAGTTGATTTTTCTCTCAGGCAGTCATCCTTTTTTTGGCCTTTCCCTCACTTTTATTATCTGCCATCCTTTTTCCGGTCTGTGTGAGAGGGGAGGGAGAGAAAGGGAGGGGAGAAAGAGAGAAGAAAGACAGATTGGGTGGAGAGTTATGATTTTGCCCCTGCTTTGATGGCGCATGTGCGTGTCACGTGACTATTCAACGGAGAAAGTGTAGCCCCGACTGACAGAATGATCTGATTGAACACATTTGTGAGTCTAGTCACCAAATTAACACAAATTAAAGTTTAGTGACTTTCGTGCAAAATGGGTCATTGTTGAGTGACTAATGGTGCATTTTACTCATTATTTTAAGATATGTACGTGTGTACAATACATTAATATGTAATTCGATTCAAAATAGCACTAAAGTAATTAGCAAAGAACATAAAACGAGGTTTGAGATTGAAACATTATTTAAGAGACAAAACCTCAAGACGATCCGTTACGATCGATAACTCTATCGGTCCTTTAGTTACTTTTGAACTTAAAACCATTTTCATATCCAATTCAATGTTTAGAAAGATTTTGACTCAAGACCAAGCTCGAGGCCATCTTAAATGATTGATGGTGCAGTATTAAGCTTACCCATGTATATATCAACTAAAAAAGGATAATTATACGGTCGACGTCTCAGTTTTGCCGCTTATTTTTCATTTTTTTTGGCGTCCTTGAAATATTTTTTATTTTTTCGTATTGGGAAAGATTTTGTATGGATTTTCCTTTCTTACCCTTTGTCCAACTTTTTTATTCTATTTTCTCTCCTCATTTACCTCTCTGTCAACCCATTTCTCTCTTCTCGCCACTGACCCACTTCTATCTGACTCTCTCTCCGCTCATCTTTTTTCACTTTCCTTTCTCAACAAAAGCAATTTCCTTCCAAGAAACCGAGGCAACAAGGAAACTCATTGGAATCAATTGGTGAAGCCAGAGGGAGTGAAAGGCTGACCTTTCCGTGCAAGTCGAACTTCCAAAAATTTTCACGTCGTCTCCCAGCCTAAACAAAGAAAAAGCGGAGGATCTTAACGCAAAAAGCTCCCCCAGGCAGTTATAAAATGCCTTCTCTGAACATTGTTGATCCATATGATTGAACAATGAAAAAAAATAAAAAACAGGAGTGAAAGGTTAAGAAAATCAGGATAAAAATGTATATGAGCTATACATGCATGTCAGGCAAATGAAAGCCTATAATGAAGGAATAATATATGCTTGAAAGTGGTTTTCACCATCTATTATTAAAACTTTGACCAAAGTCATATACGCTTTGACTTAAGAGCATATGTAACACCCCAGAATTTCTAGAGCATTAACCGATCAATCTATATATTCTTAATCATCCAATCGTTTTAATATCACTAAGGTAATCCAAAAATGTCAATATCAGAGCTTTACAAAAAAAAAACTTAAATTCTTGGAAAATCGTTCTTAAACACAAGGACAAAATTTAAGTACTTAATTTATTAAGTTGAACTCGAATTTCCTCGTAGGGGCTTAAATAACAATTAATGAAAATACTATGCTATTCCACAATCAAGGCCATTGGTCCCGAACTCTTACTAATGATTATTTCCTGCAGAAGGGAACAAAAAAGGGAGTGAGCTTTCGATAACTCAGTAAGGTCGCTCAACATTCAGTAGGGATTACAAACGATTTGGTCAGAAAGTTATATCAATGACAATATAGAAACAATTTTCTCAAATTTCTCAATTCAAGATTCAATAAATACACTTTCAATTTCACTGAATTAATGAAGATGATATTGGACACGAGTATATTGCAAAGCCACACGTGCAGTGTAGGGTAACACTTAGCAAAGCCACACAAGCAGTGCTTAATAACAATATGGTTACATATGTATATGAACACTAGCTAGACCCTCAAGGTACTAGTATCTTCCGACAATAACAGACCATCCTTATATCACCCCCGATACAGACCATCCTTATAACTCATCAATACACTAACTCATGTCAATATGTAGAGTGCAAAAAATGATGATGCAATGATAATTTCGATGCACAACGAGAAATAAATACATAACATCGAATAGAATTTTCAAGAAACGTGTCAGGCTCAAAACAGGGTATTAACAGCAACCAATGAAATTTCATAACAATTACAACTGAGTCCAAAGAAATAACGATAGCAAATCAGAATAAGATACAAATCAAATAGAAGAGTTAAGTTCGGATGAAAATCCCTTACCTCAATCTAAATGCTGAAGCTAAAATGCTCATGACCAAATTCCTCAAGGTTAACCTAGGTTGGTAAAGTCATTTATCAGAACACTTATTCGTACTACAACATTAAAATCTTAATATAATTATCCATAGCATACCCATTTTTCTACCCGGATATGATAAAACTCGGAGCAGTTTCCCACACGGCCAACCTACCTCGAAATTCTCACATTCCCTGAGACTCAAAATATTCCAAAAATATTCTAATCATTCATTAAACATTATTTATAGATTAATACAGCTTGTGGAATAAAAATATAATTTTTGAATATTTTTGAATTAAAAATAATTCCCTAAAATACACGAAAAACCTATAAATTATCATAATTGCTTCTAGCTGGAAATAAAGACTCAAAGTTTTTATACAAACCTTAATATATGTATAAATATTATGGAAATAAAAATTAGAATTTAAAAGGTGCTAAAACTATTTCTTTAATTTTCATTCTTCTAAATTTCATGTATTACAAAAAATGATAATAAATCAACTCTAAAAACTATCAAACCTTTACTGAGTCTTATTTATACCATAAGGACATTCCTACAATTTTTCCCATAACGGTTTCTAGGTTTAAAAGCTCCAAAAGGATTTTATTAGTCTAAACTTCTGAAAAATATTAAAAATACATACATTGTCAGAAAAATATAAAAATTTACAAGAAATTCTACTATAAACTAAGGTGTTATACTCTAAATTTTTATATCCTAAGGATAACTGTAGACTATCAGATGCTCACGATAAACTTAAAGCTAACCCGATACTTGCTACGCTATCTTGTTAAGTGCACTTAGCCTCTACTTCACTTACACACCCTTACAACTCATGAACCTCACCTAAACATGCATTTGTTCATTCCAGACCAATAGCTACACACACACACACTACCTACACACACAAATGCACCTGCATACACACACTCATATCACAGCACTGCACACACAGCAAGCTGCCTTTAGGCAGCTTCGCGCACACATATTTGAACCCCCAAACACACACAGCATTGCACACAATAAACACCTACACACACCCATTCACACAGCTCACACCATGCACGCACACAACAAGCACACACTCATGCACACAGTTCACGCAACACACGCAACACACTACACACCCACGCTATATATTCACAGCACTCCACACAAACTCACATTAGCTTCCCCCTTTTTGCACCCATTTTATCTCTTACACACCCACTGCCTCACGGCAGTGGGTCTTCCCCCTTGTTTTCTCCTTTCTCATGCATACATACACACTAACATCGCACACAAAGCTATGCTAACACACCATACCCACTTCACGTCACCTAGGTCCAACCATGGCAGCTTCTCTCTCTCACCCCTACCATCAACACTTTCATGCATTCACACAACACTCCTCACACCACAGCTGCAATATCCCATGGTCTCTCTCTGTCTACCTGTAAACCCATGTACACACTCTGTACACAACACCCACAGATCCCCACTACACCACTCACTAAATTCACCTACGAACACACTCACCATGCACACAGGTCACGCAACACACACACATTAGCAAAACACACTTCACGCGGCATTCCCATAGTTCAAGGCAACACCCATTTACACTCCCATAAACACCCCCGTACAGGTTCACCAACCCCCCATTACTTCTAAAACACACCCCATTACACACCCGGCCATGGAGTTGTTTTGGCAGTCACTTTCCTTCACCTGTATTACACACATATATAGGTATATCACATACAAACGAAGCACATGATACACACTCACCTGGTACCTCACCCCCGCTGTCCTACGGTAATGGTTTTCTCTCATTCTCTCCCTTTTTCCTTTAGACACATACCCACACATATGGACACACCACAGCTTTCACGTACCCTCAGCACGGCCATGGCAGATCAGCCATTCACACCCACTGCCTCACGGCAGTGGGTCTCTCCCTCCTCTCTTTTTCATCACTTACCCATATGTATGATACATATTTACACACTCAGGTTCACATCTAAACACTGCCCATGAATTCCTACAATAGACTAACATTAACCCACGGCCGATCTCCCTTTTTCTTCCCTAGATCCGTAACCGTAATTAAATGATAGAGATAAAGAATATGGAAAACATACCGAAAAACTTGCCGGAACAATCTTTTCGATCAACTATCTTCCTCTCCCTCGGCCTTTTTTAGCGACGGAATACCTTTCGTTGTTAAAAATCAGGCCCAAAATACATATTTTCTGGTGGTGTCTAAACCTCTGCACTAACCACCATATCACATCATTGCACCAAGCACTTTCACCATATAGCCACCATCACTGCCCACCCTAAACTGCCGCCACCGATCATCCAAAAACTACCATCATTTGCAAACATTTCAAAATTTCCCAAATTGAACCCCCCAAATCCCCAAATCAAACTCCCCAAATCTCTACAGATTGAACTTGCAACAAATCTACAAACCCTTCATATATTGATTATAGATGAAATTTGGTGAAAGTGAGGATCGAATAGTGGTGATTTGGTGAAAGTTATGGGTTGGTGTAGACACCCTACTTTGGTAGTCTTTTATTTACTAAATGATTATTGAACTTTATTTTTAATCAAGCTTATTATTATTATAGGCTTAGGCCTAATAATATGATGAGCCTAATCTATTTAATTAAGTCCAATAAGGGCTTCAGTCCAATTTTATGGTCCATTCCAATTTAGTTAGAGTCCAATCCAATTGGTTAAATTAGTCCAGTTAGTTTGGTATTTACTTTATTCTGCCTAGGTATCCGCCCCGCCCCGTTGCCATATAATTGCAGCCCTAAACTAATGTATAATCACAGCCGTCCATCTTGGCCATATAAGTAGTAAAAAGGAAACCCTACCATAATGTTCTCTCTATTCTTCTCTTTCTACCGCAATGCTTCTCTCTCTATGCGGCGTTGAACCACACTGCTCTCTTCTTCTCTCTATGTTGCAAAGGTCAACGTCTCCCTTCTTCCCTGCACCATCATCCCCTCACGGACAACCTCCACCTCACCGTCCACCATACACTGCCCGATCTGTGGATGCGACTTTCCGAAGGTCCATGATAAGGAAAACTATGCTGTCCACTTGAAGGTTTGATTTGATCTGACTTTTGATTAATGATTGTTTTCGAGTTGAAATGTTAATCATCTTGAGACCAACTCTGATTCAATGTGATTTTTGATCTTTCACATGTATAGTGGGATCTGGACTTCTTTGCGAGACCCATTCTTAATGTAAGAGGGAAGATGACAGAAGAGTGAAGAAGATTTGGAAGTTTATCTGTTGGTCACTATGTGCTTCCTATGTTGCACTTAAATTTCCAGCAATTTGTATGCATGTAAAATCTGGATAGTAATTGCAACAAGTTAATTATTTTTTAGTAATTGTAATGAATGTCATTAATTTGTATGGAAGTGAAATCTGTAAGTCATTTGAGCGAATTCTATAATTTTAGTAACTATGTTAGGGATTTTGAACATTAATTTGATTTTTGTTTTACTTTCTTTTTTTGCAATATAGTTTCGTAGATTGCTCGGGGCGGGATCGGATTTTTTTAAAAAAACCGCCGGATCGGGGATGGTATTCCCATCCCTCGACCCGATGGCTGGGTGGGACGAGGCAGGACAGTGTTTAAGTACTACCGGGGCGGGTTCGGATTTCATAAGATCTGCATCCGACCCGCTCCATTGCCATTCCTAGTACCATGACACTTTCAAAACTAGAAAATTATTAACTGACTTTGAAGAAAGTAGGAATTTATCCTTTGAAGAAACCATTTACCTTAATTTCGAAGGACCGAGGAATGTTACGGCACTTTCAGAGAACACTGAGATCCTCTTGAATCAATCTCAGTACTTGACTAATGTTCAAAACACGCGTTTGATGATGTTATCCTTGAGGGAGAAGTTTAGCTTATATCTTTGTTGAGCATATAATATTTTTTATGATGAATGAAGAAGATTACGTGAGATAATTTGCATATCTTTTTTTATGTCTTAGTTTACACCTCGCGGAAGATATCTTACTAGAGATGGAATCAAAATATATCACTATGTTGTTCTCAATATTGATAGTTATTTTCTTATACTTCTTATATGCTATATTATGTCGTCATGTTTCAAAAAGATTGTTATCCTCATGTCTTTTGTGATATTATGATTTGAATCATATTAAGTTTGTTGTAAAAAAAGAAATGAACATGTGGTAAGTTTGTTTAGGTTAAGTTATTCTATTAGCCCTACAATGTGCCCAGAGGAAATTGAATTGGTGCATGAACAAAATTATGCTCAAACACAACAAGAAAAAGATCTTTTAGCGACGGATTTTTACCTAAGGAACAGAATCCGTGGCTAAAAGTGGCTTTTACTGACAGATTTGTCCATCGATAAAAGTCCGTCACTAAAGATTTTTCCAACAGAACATTATGTTGCTAAAAATCTTTATCGACGGACTATTACCGACGAAATGTCCATCGCTAAATGTGATTTTAATATTTTCTTCTCATTTTTTTTAATTTTCTGTGCTTTACATATATACTTAAAAAAAGGTTTTAGCAACAGACTTTTAGCGATGGCTAAAATTCCATTGCTAAATGCTATTCAAAGAAGAAAACCTTACCTATCTTGTTTCCACCCACCGGACATTTTCCCGTCTTCTCTTTCTCTCCCTCTCACACACACACACACACACACACACACACACACACAACCATAGTGCTCATCTCTGTCGCCCGCCAGCCACATTGCTCGTCTCTGTCGCCCATCTCCCACGCCACGCACCCACCCACAACTTCACATCCGGTACCGCCGTTCCCCCCTTCACGCACAACAACCTCAAGACTGGTACCCCCAAGTTGGGATCTCCTCATACTATGAGCCTGCTGCAGCTGAGTGGCCGCTGGGGTAGTAGCCAATGGACCGCAACTGTAGAGGCAGAGGCTGCAGGTAGCATAGGGAGGCAAGTGCACACCTACTGCCGTCCAAATCTGTTGCTTACAATTTTGGAACAATGAAGCTAACAGAGTAAAAGATCGAAGGGAGGTAAGTGCCCACTTCCACCGCTCAATACGATAAATAGCAATTTGATACTTCTTTATGCAGTCATCTAAACTCATCATCTTGGACATCCAAAACATGTTCACTAATTCTTAGATCTATCTTAAATGTTTGTAAGGATTTCATTTTTGGTGACAATAGTATTTTGTTTGTCTCATTGTCAAAGTAACTTATGATCAAAAAGATCTGGATTGTTAAAATGTATTTCCCATTTGTTAATTTAGGAATGGTTAATGGATAAAATTGACTAAAAGAATTGATGGAGAGAAGCCTAATATTGGTGGAACCAAATCCAACCAATTGGCTTACATTACCAATTACTTGGACTTTCAGTAGTCTTACCTTGTACTATGTAGATTGATGATATTAATGTGTTTGTGAATTAGTTATAATTTTAGTTCATCTCTTCTCACTTGTTCATCCAACATATCAAAAACATTTATCTAAAGTGGGGAAAACTGGAAATAAATTGAGAAGGAGCTACATCCTCAATATTGTTACACAAACATTCGTATAGACACATTTGGATGTAAAGACTTTGTCCTCCTTAACAATGGGAAACATGAGCTTCAATAGCATGCTTGTAAATGGCTTCAGAGATTGCGTGCATGTGCGTGCAAATATGTGCTTGGGGGGGGGGGGGGGGGTTAAGACTGTATATGTGCAACTACAAGGTAGAATTGGTAAAAAAATTTGTGTGTGAAGAGTTTTAGCGTCTATTTATGTGCACCTATGTGGAAGATGAACTAATAAGTTTTGGTAGATTACATTGGATTGCATATTCAAGAAATTTTCTGATGCCATGTCTATAGAATCGTTGTCTATCTTGAAATTAATATGCTAGTCTTCTGATAATTGGTTAACTAAATAGTAGTGCACTTTTCGAATGGTAGAGAATGGAGACAGTTTTGTTGGAGATGAAAGAGTGCGAGCACAGATGGAAGAAAATGAAGAGTTGGCAATATTAATGAAGGGGCTTAGGGGTCGAAATTTGAGGAATGAACAACTTGTTGACGCAATGTTTAGCTTCACCTGGTTGAGGTTTGCCACTGAATTTTACCGCATTTAATAGACTCTGTTGTATATTTTGCCTTGCAACGGTGATAATGCATACATTTATTACATACTCCGGCAATACAATACTGGTAGGACTTTAGGAGTATCTGTAGTTTAGCATGGTGAAGTTTGAGACATATTGAAAAGTCAAAATGCTACGAACTAGTGATTATGTTGTCTATTTGATGTTAAGCCAAGTTTATGTAGTTGAGAATTGACTACACATTTAATTGATTCTTAATCTTCTACATCTGAAGCATAAAATTTGAAGCTTTCCGCTTAGATTGGGTTTGTTCTTCTTTCAGAGATTTATTACTTCTGGTTGATGAAAGCAGCGAATTTTTACCTTTGGTGTACAATCCTGATACCATCTCCGCAAACTGGATTAAACAACCACGAGCTGGCGAATAAAGATAAAATAGCTGTTAGGAAGGGAGAGATGTCCGTTAAAACTTAACGAGCAGTCAATTTTTAAATCTTATTTGTTTTAATTAAAGTTGTTAAAAGATTGAAGGCTACTTGAAAGAATTAAATTATTGTTGTATTGGTTGATTAGAGTTAATTGTATGAAACAAATTTGGTTTCTAAAAAATATAAAAAATATTTTTTTAACTTTTACAGTTGAATTTTTAGCGATGGAATTTTGTTGCTAAAAGTCTTTTTGTATATCAGTAAATATTTTTAACGACGAAAGTAATGTCACCGAAGACTTACGTAATGGACTTTTAGCGACGAAACTCCGTTGCTAAAATCTTAAAAGAAATTCAGAAATTAAAAAAAATTGGAAAATATATTTAGCGACGGAAAATTCCGTCACTAAAAGTAATTTTTTTGCCAACAGGGTACCAAAAATTGGTGGCTAACTTTTAGCGTTGGGGTTATAGGTAACAGACTTTTAGTGGGTGCCCGTCGCTAAAAGTCTTTAGCCATGGATTAATGGCTTTTGGTGACGGAACTATCTATCGTTAGAAGTCCATTTTCTTGTACTGAAATAGAAAAAATTCAAGTAACCAGTATCAAATGAACTACCTGAGCAAATACTATGTTAGAGTAAAATGCACCAATGGCCACTAAATTATGACCCGTTTTTCATTAAAGTCACTAAAATTTAATTTGTGTCGATTTGGTCATTGGACTCACAAATTTGTTCAATCAGGCCATTACATCAGCCAGGTTAAATTCTCCCCGTTAAATGGTCACATGCTGCACACAGGAGCCATCAAGTTAAGGGTAAATTGGTCTCTTTACCTAAAAATCCACTCTCTCTGTTTGTCTGTCTGTCTGTCTCTCTCTTAATTGTCACGCTATACCACTGCCATTAGCTCAAACTCCCATCACAACCACACTACACCACTACCCCTGTCAGTCATCACCTTACACCACCATCACCCTTCACAATCATACTGCACCACAATCGGCCACCAACATCACCCATCACAACCATACTGGACCACCACCGATCACCATTATCACTCATCACAGCCACACTGCACCACCACCAGTCACCATCATCACCCATTATAGTCTCCTTGCCTCACCAACTGCCACCTGTATCACCCATCACAGCCACGTTGCACCATAACCAGACCATCACCCACCACAACCACACTGAACCACCATCGATCATCATCATCACCTATCACAACCACAAATGCACCACCACCATCACCCATCACAGCCACTCTACACCACCAGCCACCCCCTCCATCACCTATCACAGCCATAATGCACCACCAACGCCCACCTCCATTAATTGTTACAACCATATACACCACCACCAGCCACCACTATCATTCGTCACAACCACACTACACTTTCACCCACCACAATCATCCCAAACCTCGCCACTATTTTCACCCATTCCTTGCCGTCACTGACAACACCATAGATCTAATGGTGGCAGATCTGTATACACCCACATTTGTGCCTCCTCCTTCTTCCTCCCACATCATCAATGAACCCCTTTCCAAGCGCGAACAGACCACTAACATAACAGAAATTTATTGAGTGACAAAGAGAAAGCTTTTTGCCGGTGCACTTCATTTGGTTAGGATATAGCCGGCTGGTTGTCCCCCAAGTGATTGGTTTGTTGGCCAGCATCGTCCTTCAGTTTGATTTTTCTCTCAGGCAGTCATCCTTTTTTTGGCCTTTCCCTCACTTTTATTATCTGCCATCCTTTTTTCCGGTTTGTGTGAGCGGGGAGGGAGAGAAAGGGAGGGGAGAAAGAGAGAAGAAAGACAGATTGGGTGGAGAGTTATGATTTTGCCCCTGCTTTGATGGCGCATGTGCGTGTCACGTGACTATTCAACGGAGAAAGTGTAACCCCGACTGACAGAATGATCTGATTGAACACATTTGTGAGTCTAGTCACCAAATTAACACAAATTAAAGTTTAGTGACTTTCGTGCAAAATGGGTCATTGTTGAGTGACCAATGGTGCATTTTACTCATTATTTTAAGATATGTACGTGTGTACAATACATTAATATGTAAGTCGATTCAAAATAACACTAAAGTAATTAGCAAAGAATATAAAACGAGGTTTGAGATTGAAACATTATTTAAGAGACAAAACCTCAAGACGATCCGTTGCGATCGATAACTCTATCGGTCCTTTAGTTCTTTTGAACTTAAAACCGTTTTCATATCCAATTCAATGTTTAGAAAGATTTTGACTCAAGACCAAGCTCGAGGCCATCTTAAATGATTGACGGTGCAGTATTAAGCTTACCCATGTATATATCAACTAAAAAAGGATAATTATACGGTCGACGTCTCAGTTTTACCGCTTATTTTTCATTTTTTTTGGCGTCCTTGAAATATTTTTTATTTTTCCGTATTGGGAAAGATTTTGTATGGATTTTCCTTTCTTACCCTTTGTCCAACTTTTTTATTCTATTTTCTCTCCTCATTTACTTCTCTGTCAACCCATTTCTCTCTTCTCGCCACTGACCCACTTCTATCTGACTCTCTCTCCGCTCATCTTTTTTCACTTTCCTTCCTCAACAAAAGCAATTTCCTTCCAAGAAACCGTGGCAACAAGGAAACTCATTGGAATCAATTGGTGAAGCCAGAGGGAGTGAAAGGCTGACCTTTCCGTGCAAGTCGAACTTCCAAAAATTTTCACGTCGTCTCCCAGCCTAAACAAAGAAAAAGCGGAGGATCTTAACACAAAAAGCTCCCCCAGACAGTTATAAAATGCCTTCTCTGAACATTGTTGATCCATATGATTGAACAATGAAAAAAAATAAAAAACAGGAGTGAAAGGTTAAGAAAATCAGGATAAAAATGTCTATGAGCTATACATGCATGTCCGGCAAATGAAAGCCTATAATGAAGGAATAATATATGCTTGAAAGTGGTTTTCACCATCTATTATTAAAACTTTGACCAAAGTCATATACGCTTTGACTTAAGAGCATATGTAACACCCCAGAATTTCTAGAGCATTAACCGATCAATCTATATATTCTCAATCATCCAATCGTTTTAATATCACTAAGGTAATCCAAAAATGTCAATATCAGAGCTTTACAAAAAAAAAACTTAAATTCTTGGAAAATCGTTCTTAAACACAAGGACAAAATTTAAGTACTTAATTTATTAGGTTGCACTCGAATTTCCTCGTAGGGGCTTAAATAACAATTAATGAAAATACTATGCTATTCCACAATCAAGGCCATTGGTCCCGAACTCTTACTAATGATTATTTCCTGCAGAAGGGAACAAAAAAAGGGAGTGAGCTTTCGATAACTCAGTAAGGTCGCTCAACATTCAGTAGGGATTACAAACGATTTGGTCAGAAAGTTATATCAATGACAATATAGAAACAATATTCTCAGATTTCTCAATTCAAGATTCAATAAATACACTTTCAATTTCACTGAATTAATGCAGATGATATTGGACACGAGTATATTGCAAAGCCACACGTGCAGTGTAGGGTAACACTTAGCAAAGCCACACAAGCAGTGCTTAATAACAATATGGTTACATATGTATATGAACACTAGCTAGACCCTCAAGGTACTAGTATCTTCCGACAATAACAGACCATCCTTATATCACCCCCGATACAGACCATCCTTATCACTCATCAATACACTAACTCATGTCAATATGCAGAGTGCAAAAAATGATGATGCAATGATAATTTCGATGCACAACGAGAAATAAATACATAACATCGAATATAATTTTCAAGAAACGTGTCAGGCTCAAAACAGGGTATTAACAGCAACCAATGAAATTTCATAACAATTACAACTGAGTCCAAAGAAATAATGATAGCAAATCATAATAAGATACGAATCAAATAGAGGAGTTAAGTTCGGATGAAAATCCCTTACCTCAATCTAAGTGCTGAAGCTAAAATGCTCATGACCAAATTCCTCAAGGTTAACCTAGGTTGGTAAAGTCATTTATCAGAACACTTATTCGTACTACTACATTAAAATCTTAATATAATTATCCATAGCATACCCATTTTTCTACACGGATATGATAAAACTCGGAGCAGTTTTCCACACGGCTAACCTACCTCGAAATTCTCACATTCCCCGATACTCAAAATATTCCAAAAATATTCTAATTATTCATTAAACATTATTTATAGATTAATACAGCTTGTGGAATAAAAATTTAATTTTTGAATATTTTTGAATTAAAAATAATTCCCTAAAATACACGAAAAACCTATAAATTATCATAATTGCTTTTAGCTGGAAATAAAGACTCAAAATTTTTATACAAACCTTAATATATGTATAAAAATTAGAATTTAAAAGGTGCTAAAACTATTTCTTTATTTTTCATTTTTCTAAATTTCATGCATTACAAAAAATGATAATAAATCAACTCTAAAAACTATCAAACCTTTACTGAGTCTTATTTATACCTTAAGGACATTCTTATAATTTTTCCCATAACGGTTTCTAGGTTTAAAAGCTCCAAAAGGATTTTATTAGTCTAAACTTCCGAAAAATATTAAAAATACATACATTGTCAGAAAAATATAAAACATTACCAGAAATTCTACTATAAACTAAGGTGTTATACTCTAAATTTTCATGTCCTAAAGATAACTGTAGACTATCAGATGCTCACAATAAACTTAAAGCTAACCCGATACTTGCTCCGCTATCTTGTTAAGTGCACTTAGCCTCTACTTCACTTACACGCCCTTACAACTCATGAACCGCACCTAACAACTCATGAACTTCACCTAAACATGCATTTGTTCATTCCAGACCAATAGCTACACACACACACACTACCTACACACACAAATGCACCTGCATACACACACTCATATCACTGCACTGCACACACAGCAAGCTGCCTTTAGGCAGCTTCGCGCACACATATTTGAACCCCCAAACACACACAGCATTGCACACAATAAACACCTACACACACCCATTCACACAGCTCACACCATGCACGCACACAACAAGCACACACTCATGCACACAGTTCACGCAACACACGCAACACACTACACACCCACGCTATATATTCACAGCACTCCACACAAACTCACATTAGCTTCCCCCTTTTTGCACCCATTTTATCTCTTACACACCCACTGCCTCACGGCAGTGGGTCTTCCCCCTTGTTTTCTCCTTTCTCATGCATACATACACACTAACATCGCACACAAAGCTATGCTAACACACCATACCCACTTCACGTCACCTAGGTCCAACCATGGCAGCTTCTCTCTCTCACCCCTACCATCAACACTTTCATGCATTCACACAACACTCCTCACACCACAGCTGCAATATCCCATGGTCTCTCTCTGTCTACCTGTAAACCCATGTACACACTCTGTACACAACACCCACAGATCCCCACTACACCACTCACTAAATTCACCTACGAACACACTCACCATGCACACAGGTCACGCAACACACACACATTAGCAAAACACACTTCACGCGGCATTCCCATAGTTCAAGGCAACACCCATTTACACTCCCATAAACACCCCCGTACAGGTTCACCAACCCCCCATTACTTCTAAAACACACCCCATTACACACCCGGCCATGGAGTTGTTTTGGCAGTCACTTTCCTTCACCTGTATTACACACATATATAGGTATATCACATACAAACGAAGCACATGATACACACTCACCTGGTACCTCACCCCCGCTGTCCTACGGTAATGGTTTTCTCTCATTCTCTCCCTTTTTCCTTCAGACACATACCCACACATATGGACACACCACAGCTTTCACGTACCCTCAGCACGGCCATGGCAGATCAGCCATTCACACCCACTGCCTCACGGCAGTGGGTCTCTCCCTCCTCTCTTTTTCATCACTTACCCATATGTATGATACATATTTACACACTCAGGTTCACATCTAAACACTGCCCATGTATGATAGAGATAAAGAATATGGAAAACATACCGAAAAACTTGCGGGAACAATCTTTTCGATCAACTATCTTCCTCTCCCTCGGTACCTCTCTCTTCCTCAGTCGTGGTAACCCAGATGTAGGGGACGGCTATTTTATCGAAGATATATATATTGAAAAACCCTAGGTTGAAATTTACCAAAAGCCCACCTTAATTTCCGTTAATCTCTCAAGTTTTCACCTGGAAACTTTTATTATCGCGAAGGGGTCCAAAAATAATTATCTACAAATAGTTAATGCACTCGAAAAATTATTAACGGGTTTTTTGCACTATCTCGCGTCACAAATCGTCCCTAATAAACAAACGGATACTAAAAGAAGTTTAGTTGCAGCTAAAAAGTATATCAATGCTAAAAATTAACTCATCACTAAAATATAAGTCGATGTTAAATAATAAAAATATATTGTCGCTAAAAATTATACCAACGTTAAGAAAGTTTAGATTTGTCGCTGAAAGTTTAGATTTGTCGCTAAAAGTTGTCGATAAAAATTCGATCATGCTAATCATTGCTAAATACCTGAATCAGTATCTCTTACAACTACTAACTTTAAATTATAAGTTTAAGTTTCTAAAAATTGTTTTGCTAGGGATCATAGTGTCTAATATTCATCAATTTGTTGCTAAAGGTCCACTAGATGATTACTTGGGATTTTCATCATAAATGGCTTCAGATTTTTGGGATGCTACAGCATACATTTTCATTCAACTGAGAAGAAAAAATGCATTAATGACGAAGGACTTTTTTATGGACAGTAGATTACAAAGAACTTATTTTGGATTCAATCTCAAAAGTAGATTTTAAATTAAACCAGAATTGATTTCCACAGAGCGACTTTAATTAGCTTTTCAATATAATCAAGTATTATTTTTTGAAAGCTGCAAAAACACTTGACGGAAGTGATGAAAGTTAAGAAGTGCTGAAATAGTTTTAATGTGGTATAATAGCCAAGAAGGGCATTTGAAAAACTGAAGCTTAATGAATTGCATCTTGAATCCCAAGGTTTACTAAAACTGGTTGCTAAAACCCTAAGGTTTACAAATAGGCAGGAAAAATCCTCAGGTTTTTTATGTGTTGCAATCTAACAACTTTAGCAGCAGAAGTCGATGCTTCCGTTACTATTAAGGGTATTTCTGTCTTTTTATATTCCTTTTTATCCTTTAATTTTTATCAATCAATGATCGAAATAGTTTCATTTTGTCTTTTCTATTATTTCTTTTTCTTTCTATTTTCTCCTTCCCTAATTGTCGCCTCCGACCACCGGGGCTCATATGCTCTCCTTGTATTGTCGCCACTAACCTTCCCATGGCCGGTACTCTCATCATTCTTCGCCGCTTACCTCTCTCCTACCGCCGCTCGCCTCTCCTTCTCCTTCACCAGGGTTTGTGTGCGGAGGTTGGTGATTGTGACGGCTGATGAAGGTTGGTGGTGGGTAATGGAAAGGACGAGGGAGGGGTTGTTGGTTTGTGTGTGGAGTATGGTGGTGGGTTTGTGCGTGAAGAATGGTGGTGGCAACCGCTTCTGGAGGTTGGGATGGGTGAGAGGGGAGGTATATTTATGGAACATGCATGGATGTAGCTGAAAATGGTGGTAGAGGTGGTCGAGGAAGCTAAAAATTATGGTAGTTGGTGGATGAAGCTAATAATGAAGGCGGGAAGAGGTGATGGAAGTGAAAGGAGGTGAGTTTGGTGGAAGGGGGTTGAAAAGATAGAAATGTTCTTCACCACTAACAGATTTCGTAATCTCTTTTTCTAAAATCCTATGATTGCAATCCATGGAAACCTCAGTGTTTTTGCTGCCTATTATGGAAAACCTTGAGGCTTTAACTTGGGTTTTTGGCAAACCTTGGGTTTAGATGCAATTAAGAAGAACAAAGACTAGATATTTCTTAACATATGCAACTTTCTATAAAAGTTGTGTTACCACGACAGTTTTAAAATTAAATAATTACTAACTGTCTATTAAAAAAAGAAAGGAGGCTATGCATTCATTTCTTCAAAGTTTTCATTTAGTGTCTATTCGAAGGACCAAGGAATGCTATGACATCTTATTGCAAGATCCCTTCTATGCAATCCCTATGCTCATTTATTGTCACATACAATTGTTTGATGATTTTAGCCCTAGTGGAGAAGTCTTGTTGATATTTGTCGACAATTAGTCTTTTGATGATGGAGGAGGTTAAGTATGTTGAATAATGTGAATATTATGATTATATGCTGCCTACAACTCTTCGAGCATTGATTGTTAGAAATTGAATGCTCTTTATATATTAATTACTTTCTTGAAGACATGTTATATTATGTTGTCATTGTTGAAAAGGGGAAGCTTATTATCCTCGTGTTTTAGAAGACATTATAATCTTGATAATTAAATATTTATTACAAGCGAAAGAATGAGTATGTTTGTGAGTCTATGTTCAAGTTATGCAAAGTTTTATTTGCCTTCCAGTGCAACGCACCTAAAGGGAGTGAACATGGGCATGAATAAAACTTATGTAAGTGTATTTGAGTGTGCCAAACAAGCAAATCAGTATGTTCAATCGAAGTGTAAGCACTAAAACAATTAACATAGAATACAAAGTAAGGTACGAAATCAAAATAAGATTTAGAAATCAAAATAAGATTTAGAAATAAAACCCAGGAACTGCGTTTGCAACCTATCTCTCTATCGTTACTTTGACTATAAACTTGAAAGCAATTTATTACCCAATTCAACGTTTGAAATTTTTTTACTCAAAACCAAGCTTGATGGCATCTTGAATGATAAACAATGCAATACTAAAACTGTTCTAGGTATGTATCAATCAGATGAGAATTTTACACTAAAGCACATTTATACATTATAAAGCATAAAACAATGGTAGCACGTGGAAATTGATATAGATATTGTTACTTCATCAAAAAAACATGAACAAATAACTTGATGAGAGTACAAGGCATTCTTTGAGCAAATGGAAGCCGTGAATGAAAAACTATTTCTTTTTCCATGTTCACAAGAAAAATGTTAACCTTTGGTTGAAATGGTTTTCAAAATTGCAAAGCTTCATACATATAATGATACTTAGCTGAAAGAAAAGACCTAAAAAGTAAACATCATGCAAACAAATGGATTTAGTGACAAATTTAGTTTTTTTAATTTCATAAAGAATCAATTTTTTGCGGCAAAAACATTTTCTTTTGATTTCCATAGGTTACCTAGGCAATCATTTAAGTTATAAAATCACATAAAGTGTAAAGATACGGAAATATAAGGCCTAATCCCAAAACTGTATCCTCAAGTTTATCTCAATTACAACTTTAGTACCCAAGTTTGAAGGTGTGCCAAAGCGATACCCAACTTTTAAAATGCGTACCAATTCAGTACCTAAGCTGACAGAGGATCGGATGCCGTTAAAAAGTCAGAGGGGTATGACTGTCATTATTAAAAGAACATAAAAGCCTGTCCCACAGCCACGTGGCCTGCCTTTTCTCTGACCCCTTTTTACATTCCCAAGGCAAATTCAGAGCTTCCTTCCCTCAAAAAACCAGTTCCCCCTTTCTCTCTCCTCTTTCGCTTAATTCCCCCCAAATTGGGTTTTCTCCTCCATCAGTGGTCAAGAAAAAATACAACACTGGACACGCTCAAAACCCTGGGTTTTCTCCCCTATTTCACGAAGACCATGGATACCTCTTTATGTCAGTGCACGGAAAGGGCAAGATCTGTGACATTGTGGATAGCTCAAAACCCTGCGAGGCAATTTTGGAGCTGTGGGAACGGTGGGGTAAGTGTTGCAAAACCCTAATTTTGGAGCTCCATCAGCTTGGATCGCAATTTACTTAGTGTCGTGATTTTCACTTTGCAGACATCTTACAAAAGTCCCACTGATTTTGCAGCTGCAGCACTGTGATTACTTTCCTTGGTGAGACCCACCAGTGGTCAACATGGAATTAGAGCGAGCCAGAAAGATGAATTGTTGGCTGAAGGCTGCACTTGCACTGAGATGAGCTATAATATTAATGCAGATATTTAGTGGGAGTGAGAGAAATGTTGTTAAAAAAGGGCTGTAATTTGTAGATCTGGCTCTCTTTAGAAAGAACAATAACAAAGCATCAAATCTAATTTCTTTTCTCCTGTTTAGAAATCGTTTAGCTAATGAAATATATGGTATTTTAGCTGTAAGAATATCTGTTTTATGTGTGTATTCGAAATATCAATCTGTGCAATGCTCAGATTTGGTGCTCGGACATGGTGTTTTGGGCTGTGTGATTGCAATAGCAGATCTTCAAAAAAAGCAACAGTATCAAAAGTGAACATACCAAAGGAGTACTTGTAAAAACTAAATCGTACCAAATCAGTACCTGAACTGGTTAAACGAAAGGGCAGACTTCTATGGACAACACTTAGTTTCAAATGAGTTCCTAAACTTACTTTGTACCAAATTAGTACCTGTCCTAAATTAGGTGTACCAAAGGAGTCCCTAGAAATTTATTTGTGGAGTTATTGGCATATCCGATATTGAAGAATAATATTGTACCAAACAAGTAATTGTCCTAATTCAGGTGTACGAAATAAGTACCTTGATTATAATAAATTTATACCAATTTAAGTACAAAATGTTACTAAATACACAAGATAAGTACCTCCAAATTACAATAAGTTCTATTCTGAATACCTAACATATTAACATTCAAAAACATCATCTACATTTTCAAAATAGGTGAGTGCCCTATACATTAACCAATTGCTATGTTTCTACCTACCGCTTGTCCTGGCCTTCTTTTGATTCTCTTGTTCTTGTTCTACCTCTGCAATAGTTGTTGGTTTTATGGAAGCCCTGATCTCAGGAGATACAAACCTAACTTTCTTGCTTCCTACAGGAACTGGTATGCGTGGCAGGGGGGGGGGGACTCCAAGGCTATACTTACTCCACTTGGTCTTCTTCACTTTGTCAACATTCCCAGAGTCTGTGTTTCTTGGTCTTCCCCTCTTTTTTGGCACAGTTTGGGTGTCCACAACACTTTGACCCTGACTTGACTCTAAAGGGGGTGCCTGTTTCTTTCTTGGACTAACCCCTACTGCACTGGGTTGTGATGTAGGCACCCCTTTCTTCCTCACTGATATTGTACTAGGTTCTGCTGCAGGCACCCCTTTCTTCCTCTCACCCATTACACTAGGTTCTGCTGCAGGCACCCCTTTCTTCCTCTGACCCACTACACCGGGCTCTGCTGCATGCACCCCTTTCTTCCTCTCACCCACTGCACTTGGTTGTGCTACAGGCACCCCTTTCTTCCTTCCACCTACTATACTTGGTTATGATGCAGGCACCCCCTTCTTCCTCCCATCTACTGCACTTGGTTGTGCTACAGGCACTTATTCTTGTCTCTCAGCTACTTCGATGGGGTCCTGTTCAAGCACATTGTAACGCCCCCAAAAATCCAGAGCTCCACCGTCCCGAACTCCCGGGTCGTTAACCTACCGGATCACATCACACCTGTCAGACCTGTTCACTAACGCATATTCAAATCATCTAATTCAACATCAACTCAGATTTCTCAAAATACAAAATCACCAACTACTTAGCTTACATTATTACAGCTTAGGTTCTTCATAATTCAAACTCTTAAGAACAACTTAACAGTACCGACCCCCGGAGGGGTCTTACTATACAGTGGTGATGGGCTCATCGGAATCTCACACAGACTCTAACCCATTCCCGAACATGCTACATTTGATCTTTACCTGAGAAGGGAGCCAAACAAAGGGTGAGCTTTTGAGAGCCCAATAAGGAAGGTCGCACAAGGACTACCAACGGGATTACAAAACGATTCCAAGAATCCAACTGACAAAGATTTCCAGAATACTTCGAACGATCAAAATTCAATAATTACCCAAATTGAGCAAAGTTCATCAGAAATAGATGCCAAAATAAATATTAACAATCAGAATAAAATCCAAAACGATCAATAAAATATCCTTTTCAAGTTAGTATTTCCAAGTACCACGAAAATTTTCCTTGCTCAAGGGATTTCAATCCGAGCAGAAATTCATTTCCAAAATACAGCAAGATTTCTCGAGAGATTTTAACCCAAGCAGAAATCAAATCAGATAATACGATAAAGGCTTGTCAAGAGATTTTAACCCAAGTACAAATCCTTCTAACAAGATACAATGAATGTTTGTCAAGGGCTTTCAACCCAAGCACAAATCATTCTAACTAATAAAATCAAAAATCAAATGTTGATCCTGGGCGATTGCAATGCCATTATGGCAAGCTAATATAGTGTACACATGCATGATGTACTGAAATAATTACTAGTCCACTTGGGTACTAGTCTGCGTTTCATGCAGGATTCAACCATCCTTATATCGCCTCCCCACTAAGCAAGTACCCAGGTCAACACAGAAATTATCAATATCAATGAGCGTTAACATAAGCTCATATTCCCAAAATCAATTCGGGTTCTAATAACAATAATCATACTGACATAAGTCAACATTCAGAATTTTCAGAAGAAAATCACAGATAAACAACAAAAACGACTGCGAATAATATTCGAATATAATCACAACAATTTGGAAGAATGGATACAGACAATTATCAAATTTTCTTAACACGTGATAACACGCGACCATCACAAGATTTCTAAATAACCGATTCATGTTCAACATTATGGTTTTCTGGGCAAGAACGTGCTGATATCAATACATAACTCAGAGTTCGGCATTAGCCATAAATATATCAAAGGAGTACTTACGAGTACAAGTAATCAAATAAGGTTTTGGACAAAATTCCTTACCCAAGGTTCAGATAAAATCCCTTACCTGGATCCGCAGCTAAATTATCCTAATCAGAAGTCTTTAACTTTAACCTAAACGGAATAATCGAACCATTAGAATACAGTCTACAGAATAAAAGTATAACTTAATACAAACTCACACATGCTCCCAAAATGAACCTCCCCTCACCGGGTATGTAAAATTACTAAAACACCCCTAGGGTGTAAAATTACCAAAATGCCCCTCCTAGACTTAAATTACCAAAAATGGTCTTCCCATAAGTAGAATCACTGAAATAAACTTCCCATATGCAAATTTATGCAAAAATACCTTTCTTATGTCAAATTACCAAACCCCTTCGGGGTGGCAAATTACCAAAACACCCCTGGGGGTTTCCAGCACCGAAAAAATATCTCAAACCGCTAATTTAAGCATCCCGATATCATTTCTATACTAAAAAATCTTTTAGAAAATTTTTGCCAGAAAATTCCGAACCGGTGTCCAGACCGAGCACCAAAAGGCCAGTTTCGCGAAAAATACCTATCAGCCTCAGAATGGCACCAAATTATAGAATATGAATCATATCAGTAAAATAAGATTTTCCTAAAATTTTCAAATCAAAACAGATTGGTTTGTTACGCTAAATAATCCGATAAAGTTCTTTAATCGGTACTCCAACTTAGCACTCTTTGTGGACTCCGAAAATTCTCAAAACATTCCAGAGTGTAGGTCTCGTAAAAACATTGGGAGTTACAGTTTTGGACTTCTTCTAATTTAGACCCTAACTATTTATGAAAATTTGTGAAAGAAATTGCCTTAATTAAGTTTTCATTTTTAGCGACGAAAACATCTACTGTTCAAATTCGAACACACACTATTACACCTTTAGAACACACACATATCTTCTTCCTTATTCAATCAGCTGCATACCTGGGTTTATTCAACCCACAATCATGCATGGAATCTTTCAATAACTTATCCTAAACCAATTAAACTCATTACAATCCCATTGTTCATGCCCTAACCCAATTTATATACATCGATTACACACAATTAAACACATACCATTCGAATCAAATCCCCAAACCTGAAGAACACACACTAAATCTTCAAAACACACACTAAAATTATCTTAATCCCTTTTTTTCCTCTTTCCTTTCTTCCCTTGCCCGAATTTCTCTCTTCTCTTCTTTCTCTATTTCCTTCTTCCCCACGAAGCTCTCTCTCTTCTCTCTCTTTTCCATGGTTGTTTTCTCCTTTCTCGGTTACTGTTCATCTTACCCGAAATGGATGCTTTCCCCAAATGGAAAGTTTCCCCCAATTTTTTTTTCTTTCTTTTTAGACTTATCCTTCCATTTGTTTACAATATACGTACATTAGTCATCCACAAAAGCAAGAGGTGGCATCTACGGGGCCAATTCCCCTAAAACTTGACACCTAATGCGTATTTTCAAATTTTACAAATTAACCCCTAAGATTTTCATAATTACAAACTAACCCCGAACTTTTGTATAATTACATCGAAACCCCAAATTTGGTCTAATCTCGACTAGTTAAATTAAATGCCACTGAAGCATATACTATCACCCATTTGATTTTTTTTTCATCACTAGAAGCATTAATTTACAATTAGCCCCGAAGTTTTCCAAAATTACGAAGATGCCCCCTAGAATTCAAAATTTACATTTTTGCCCCAAAATATTTTTAAGCTTCAATGCACTACTAACCCCCGAGCATTACTCAAAATTAGTGCCCGTTTATTTTTCGGGTCACGGATGACTATTTTAAACATCTCCCAAAGTTCGGGATATTACATACATGTTCATGTCTCTCATTCACTTACATGGGTTTGTGCAGGCACCTGTCCTTCTCTCTCAGTCAGAGTATTGGGGTCTTGTGCAGGCATTTATTTCTTTCTTGGGCTAACCAATGCTTTTTTCCTTAGCCTCTTTCTCTTTCTGACACATGTGTTCTCACTACCCTGCATAAATAATTAAGATATCATTATTGACTAAAAAAGTTAGGTTTGACTAATAAAAGCAACTTGATGAAGGTGCATTTTTTAGATGGCCTGTGGTTGGCCCCCAGGTACCTGTAGATCCGCTTGCACATGTTATAAAGTAGACCAAAGTGTCATAAAGCTGTAAAAGTAAGAATTCAAAATCAGAATAAATGCACATACATGTCATAAAGTACCTGTGCTTGGTTTGCTACTGCAGTACTTGTTTCCAAAGGTCTCACTGGACACTCTCTTATTATGCCCTTTCTTCCTGCATATGCTACACCGAGAACTGCCCTTCACCCTCTTCAATTTACTTTCCTGTTGATCCTTCTCCTCCCCAGCTTTTTTCCTCCTTATTCTTTTTGGTCTCCCTGGCTATTGCTTATACAATGAGGGTAATATTCCACCCAATCCACTTGAATCCCCCATGTCAAAGCTGGTCACAGGGTTGATTATGAGGTCATGTGCCTTCAAATATGTCTCCTTCCTATACTAATGAGATACATAATCTTCAGGCTGCAAGTCTTTCAACCACGTACATCCCATGGCATGAGAACAAGGTATTCCACTGAAATCCCACTTCCTATAACCGTATGTGCCATTAGCCACATCTACTGTAAATGTACTCTCCCATACACACTGAACTTGAAACTTTAAGGCACCTGAGTGATATGGAATATAGTCTCCTGTAGCCTTGACATTTTTTTTCTGAGAAGACAAGTATCTTAGGACACAAAATACCTCTCAATTGCCCCTCTGCTATCTCTCTATTCATACACCATGGCTTCATCATAGTAATTCTGATGCCCTCAAGTAATGTCAAAAGCGGTTGTTCCCTGTCATGAGCAATTACTCCATTGAAAGCCTCACAGTAGCTGTTGGCTAAAAGGTCACACTTAAGGGTTGACTAAGTGTGACCTAGCCCACTGTGATGGTGGCTTATCAGCAAGTCAGTGGATACTGCTTGGGTCCCCATCACTCATCTCTTTCATTGCCATTTCAAAATATATCTTGTTTGATGCAAAAGTAGCACTCCATAAAAGATCTTACCATTTTCCCCCTAAAACCTGCATCCCTGTAGTTAGCATGCAAATGCATAACACATAACCTATGTTCAGCTTTTGGGACAAATGTTTCAAGTGCAAAAACCAACCCATTCTGTTTATCTGATATGAAAGTCCACTCTTCCTGGTTGGACTTTTGTATCCCCACATCATTACGCAACAAATCCAAAAACCACAGCCATGACTGCTCACATTCAGACTCTATAACTGCTCATGCTATAGGGTATATGGAATTGTTGGCATCAATTTCTACAATAGTTAACACTTGACCTGGATTTGCTCCCTTAAATGTGTGTCATCCACCCCAATAATCTTCCTACAATGCCTAAGGCCTACTTTTACTTGGCCAAGACATATGTAAACCCTTTCAAACTTGTCAGTCCTATTAATGATACTCTGCTCATCGAGTTTTATCATAGCAGTGGTCCCAAGATTAACCCTTTTTAATTCTGACAGATAATCCCAAAGCTTGCCATATTGTTCCTCTACTGTCTCACTGATTATTGTTTGAATTAATGCCTTGGCCCTGTAAGTAGTGCTTCTTTTGACCTTCAATTTGAGCTCTCTACAGACTACCTTACTTAATGCCTTGACAGGCATAGTTGGGTTAACCACAAACCTGTCAATGTACTTCTTTGCAAGCCATTTAGTACCTGCAGCCCTATTAATGTGCTGTCTACTACATGTGTGCTTTTCCCTTACTGTCTTAACCTGCACTGGCATGGACTTATCATATACTGATGCATATACAAACCACCCACAGTCTTCTGACTTGCAAACAACCTTGATTTTGGTTCTCATGCTCTTTGTGAACTTAATTAACCTTGTTTTGTTGATTGAGTATTGCTTGACAACATCTTTGAAGACCTTATTGTTAGCAAAGATCATTCCAACCTCAAAATATGGCTTTTCTCCCTGAGTTTTAGGGTTAAACTCAAGGTAGTCTAGTGCTTTTTCATTATCAGAGTCAGAGTTAAACCACTCATAAACATCTTCAGTGTTTATATCCAGTATTGGCTCTTTCCTTTTGTCCTTATATTAACCTCCCTCAGCCATAACCTCTTTCCCTTTGCCATTGCTCTTGGATTTACCCCTATTAGCCATTAGCCCTTTCCTTTGCCCTTGGATTTAGCCCCCTCACCCATTGGCTCTTTTCGTTTGCCCTGTTTTTGCAACACAGTAATTTCCCCATCCTTCTCAAGCTCAAAACTTCTTAATATTTCATCGACTATTCCCTCATAGTCACTATCATAGTTTTCTTCAATATGTGACCTTTCACTATCAGTATCCCATTCACTAGAGCTATCCATACCTGATTTATCTGTAGTAATAAAAATCCCTTTATCTCTCTTCTTCACTTGTAGGTAAACCTTCACTATGACCTTCAATTGCATCCCCTTTATTGTGCTCTGAAGGTACACCCCCACTATGAGTAGCACTTGCATCCCCTTTATTGTGCTCTGGAGGTAAACCTTCACTATGAGCAGCACTATGTTCATGGGCTTCATTGTACTCTGCAGGTACACGCTCACTATGAGTAGCACTATGTTCAGTCCTTTCATTATGTTGTGCAGTCACCCCCTCATTATGATAAACAACAGGCTCAACCCCTTCTTTGTGCTCTATAGGTACACCCTCACTATGAGCATCACTATGTTTAGCCCCTTCATTATGCTGTGCAATCAGCTCCTCACTGCCAGCAACATGTTTAGCCCCTACATCATACTGTGTATGGGCACACTGGCTAGAGCTTACATTTGCAACCCCTTCATTTGCAGTGTCAGTTCCCCTTGACAAATTTGACCAACTTCAGGTTGAACCACATTACCATGTTCATCTAATTCCTCTATAGCAATGCCAGGTTTCTGCTTAGGCCAATCCTGAAGCCACCTAGCTTTAAATTTTTCCTGCTAGCCACTTCATCTACTGTTAATTAGACAAGATATATGTCAAAGATCCTATCTTCAGTCCTGTGCTCCCACATTTGCACAAATGAACTGTCACCCTCCAACTTAACTAGTCCTTCCTATAACCTCTTCCTTCGTACTAAATAAAACATATCCATGTAACCCGTTAGCCCTAAACCATCACATTTTTTTTAAACTAACTCATACTAAAAATATCAATATCATAGAAATCCATAAATTAAGTATAACATGGGTCATATACATTCTGTGGGATATTTTTAAAATTCCCCCATGGTTGATTCTCAGAGTAAATAGTGTACCATTCGGGTCTGCACAATTAACAAGAAAAGGGGACCATATTATTCTACTGTACAATGAATCGTTGACCCAAGATTAAAAGCATGGAATTACTCTGGGACCACACTTTCAATATACAGAGCATGTTCTTCCACTCACTTTGCAAATACAAAAAAATTACACAGTGTAAGTTCGGATTAAGATTTCCGTAAACACCCAAAATAACGAGTTAAGATTTACAAGTTTTAGGGTTCAAATTAGCCATAATTTTTGTGAATTGGGTTCAGTCGACTTACCGTACACCCCCTTTGTCTTCCCATTTCATCTACCGTATTTTCCACCCCATCACCAATGTCCAATAGTCGATATTCTGCCAGATTGATTAACGTATGCTTAATCGTGTTCAGCTACCGTCATTTTTGGTTTGGATTTTAGGGATGAAAGATGAACCAAAGTTTGGTGGTTACAGTTAAAGGAAGGTTTTGAATTTGCATTGGGAACGTAAAAAGGGGTCAGAGAAAAGGCAGGCCATGTGGCCGTGGGACAGGCTTTTATGTTCTTTTTTTTTAAAATAGTGAACAGTCCTACCCCTTTGATTTTTTAATGGCATCTGTCCTCCATCAGCTTAGGTACTGATTTGGTAAGCTTTTTAAAAGTTAGGTACTTCTCTGGCACACCTTCAAACTTAGGTACTAAAGCTGTACGTGGGGTAAACTTAAGGGTACAGTTTTGGAATTAGGCCGAAATATAAACAAGATAAGCTTATCACAAAATAAGTGATAATTTGTCTTATGTTTGGCCCTTCTTACCTATTGCCACGCCTTTCGCTATCCTAGCTTTGAGAGTCACTCAATCCACTCATTTTTTGTCAAGCTTAAAGGCGTTTCTGTAAGCTTATGGAACTTACAACGGCACTCCACAACCTCTGTTGTCTTCATCATGACACAAGCTAACATACGGGCCTCTTGGGTATTCTACAACCCACTTGCCTTCTCGATCGATGTAGGCCAATCATTATCAGTTAGGGAAGATCCACAATTCTTACTG
The DNA here is from genome assembly GCA_033070095.1 of Escallonia herrerae. NCBI lineage: Eukaryota > Viridiplantae > Streptophyta > Magnoliopsida > Escalloniales > Escalloniaceae > Escallonia > Escallonia herrerae. The sequence continues at coordinate 181,412 of JAVXUP010000487.1, read as the reverse complement.
TAATAACATACTGGTATTTTTTGAATGATATTACAGGGTATAAGGGGACCGCGCCCCTAAAGGTAGCGCATGAAACATCACATGTAGAAGTAAGTTATCAAAGGTGCGCCTAGATGGTTGATGTAGCCTCTTTAAAAGGCGCACGTCTAGGCACCTAGGCGCAATGTGTTGATGGAGGTACAAAAAAAATTCCAAAAATTCCAATCTTGGCATCATATCAATCGTTCATTATCTTTATTTTTTTGTTTTTTAACATCATAATTCAATATCTAAAAGAAAATAATAACTTAAGACTCCAAATTCCTAGTCAACTGTTTCATCATTGTTGAGTTAACTCGCTAAGAAGTCATTGCAATTGATTTCCCGGTGATTAGTGAGAGTAAAGAAATAGAGAGCCTGAGAAGGTGCAATTTGATCTTCTAAGTGAATTGTTATTCTTTTTAACTTCATAGCCTGCTTAAAATTATACTATTAATATGTCTCACTGAAAATCATTGGGGGTTATCGATGTCACAATGAGCTTGGGTAGGATAATCGTAAACTGGCCATGGTCGAATATAGAGCTCAAGCTTGCTGAGAATTGTTTCCTACATGTGTTTATGAATACCCTTTACTGCTCGTTGGTTGCCACATGGACCTAAGTATAAGAACATTTTATTAAACATATTTTGTTTGGGTGGTTTCATTTTGATTGGTGTACCCAAGTATATGAACATGAAAGGTAAACATTGGGAATTACCAATGTCACAATGAGCTTGGGTAGGACAGTCATAAACTAGCCATGGTCGAATATAGAGTTCAAGCTTGCTGATAATTGTTTCCAACACGTGTTTATGAGTACCTTTTACGGCTCGTTGGTTGCCACATGGACCCAAGTATAAGAACTTTTATGGAACATATTTTGTTTTGGGTGGTTTCATTTTGATTGGTGCACCTAAGTATATGAACATGAAAGGTAAACAAATTGAATTTGCATTATCGCTGTACATATCCTATTCTCGAAAGTCTTAGCTTTTTATTTTGATCTATAGTTTGGATCAATTTATTCTTTTTTGTTTATCGGTGTTAGTCTTAACTTGAGTCCGAGTCTAGTTGGTTTAGTCTCCTTTAGGTCGTGTTTTCGGCCCTGAAAACTTAGTAGGCTATCATTTCATTATTAATAAATAAAGGTTTTATGTAAAAATCATAATCTAGTGCTTGACTATACCTCCAACATGGAAGTGGCGAAACACGCCCATCTGAACATGGGTATGTTGGTCAAAATTCTCTTTGTGGAGTTTAGGGTTGTGATTACGCTTCTCTTTGCAGTTTTTATTTAGGCCCTAAATCACTGGATTTATTCGGTTAAAATAATCACACCCCCTTTGCACCCACACATTCGTACTCATACAATCACAATTTACATGCTTTTGCATCAGGGGATTAAGCAACGTCAAAGCCAACAGCCTGGAAACCTTGCGCTAAAGGTACAAGCCATATTACCTAATAATCGATAGGTATAGATTAGTACACTCAAGTAATAAAATCCAAATGTAATCTTATATCTCTCTTGTTCAAGCCAGTTTGTAAATTGGTTTTTTCATAAACTGAAGATTAATTACCACTTGCCTTCACTAGGGTTGTGGTTTGATAAGGTGGTTGTGTGGTGATCGGTGTGGTAGGCTGATGGAGGTTATGGCTGTGAGGGTTCTATCGTTAAGTTTTTGAACTGGAATAAAAGGGGAAGATGGAGATATGAGAGGCATTATGCGTAAAGTAATGGACTATTCTTCTTGAGAGCAATTTGTCAGGTTTTTAAAACTCGCCTTGATCTCCACCGTCTGTGTTGTAATGTCAATGGTTGCTAAATATATTGCGGTTTTTTAGTGTCATATCTAGGTCAGTCATCGGTACATATGGTGCTGATAAATACAACGCTAGAAGTTATTTTGTCGGGCTGATCTTTAGCTGCCTATGTCATAACGCAAATGATTACTCAATCATTTTTTATATATAAAAAACTCTCCCAAATACTCTGAAGATGAAGAATCTGTTAACATGGTAGAAGTACCCCCTCATCTTTTTTGTAAAAGCCTGACTTTACGTCAACCTTCTCAATCCACCCCCGCACACCACCATCGCAGCCTATCACTACACTACCAACCACCTATGGAACCACTAGCCTAACCACCATCCCATTAAACCAATCACCCCACTAGCATAACCACCATCCTACTAAACCAACCACTCGCTTCACCCACCATAATCAACCACCTCTCGACCATAGCTGCCACAGTCCCCATTGAATGTGTGGCCGACACTAGGCAAATGTCGAAAACGATGTAGTTTTGGATTAGGTTCTTCAATATCGTAATGCCAAGAACAATACAATGACTACACTTTGCCGGATACGATCTCGATTGAGGTCATGTAATGGTTTAACGGCGAAGGAAAATGGCGCTGATAGTGAATGTCTAACCATTCAAGGAAAAAAAGGAAAAAAATGGCTAGTTGGACATGAAAAAGGATTAAAATCTAGTTATCATTTTTCCAGTCTCAAATATCTATTTACACCTTAATACATAGCTAAGTACGGTATTAACAACAAAATATTAAATTTTTGGCGGCAAAATGAAAAAGCATTTAATGCATGAATATCGACTTCCAATTAAAATACGGATAACCATGCTTGGCAAAGTTAGTTTTTTTTTTTTTAGTCACTGATACGGAGTATTTGGCGAGTTGTTTAGATATAAATCTCGAAAGTCGAAGCCCTTGTTTGAGGTCACGGACCCTGCACGTGCGAAGATCCGACCAAAGTCACCTCCCGCACGCGTGACCCGGGTTTCCTGGTGAAGCAGCAACAGAGACAAATAGCAACAAAGCAAAGCGCAGAGAGAGAGAGAGAGAGAGAGTGCAGTCAATACACAGTGAGGACAAAACACACACAGTCACACACACACACACACACAAAGTATGGTTCAGTGTATACCCTCACGGATTCATCAGATTCCCCTCTCCCCACACATACATCACTTTTCCTTTTTCTCTCTCTAAAGCTCCTTCTTTTCTCTCTCTCTCTCTCTAGACCCTTGAAACTCTCTTTGTTGCCCCCCCCCCCCCCCCCCTCTTTCCTTCCATTGTTGCACCAATCTCTTCAACCTTATCACGAATCCTTCAATCACTCCTAAAAGGTATATTCATATCTCTGTTTATTCACACACACCCACTCACATATACCCTTGTGTGTTTATGTGTATGCGCATGTATCTAAAAAGGGCACCGTTTAATACCCCCATTCGCCTTCTTGCACTCTGATTTGTATACCGGTATCGGTGATTCTAGGGTCTGTAAGAACTTTTTGGAGCATGATTTCCATTAGTGCCCTCAGTAAATACTTACTAAAGCTCTAACTCTAGTCTTTTATGTTTGTTCTGCTTAAATCTAGGACTGTTCTTGCCTTCTTTATTTTTGTCTAATTAATTGTATTTTTTGTAATTCTTCTGGGTTTTTCTCGGTTGATTTGTGGGCTTTGATTGTTTGATGTTATATCTTTTTCACAGGTTGGTAGCATTCAGATCTAAAGTCATTGACAAATAGCTTTCTGGGTCTGTTTGGTCATGGTTCAACAGGTCATTTTCTGCTCATTACTTATTGGCCCACCTAGTTACTATGTGACAGAGATCTAGGGTTTTACTGGGTTTTGCTTAGAAGTCCTCAAAACTTCTCTCGTTTGCTATATGTCCTTTCTTGTCTAAGCTTTTGTTTTATTGAATGTTTCCCTAGATTCTAGGTAAGTGGGTTTGAATTTAAGGGTCAAATTTCTTGACCGTTGGTCAAACTAGCTAGGTTTGTGTAGTTTGGTAAAAATTCAGAAAGATGCAGAGGCCTCCAATGGAAGATTTTTCTCTCAAGGAGACGAAACCCCACCTCGGTGGTGGGAAAATAACTGGCGATAAGCTCACGAGCACCTATGACCTGGTTGAGCAAATGCAGTACCTTTATGTTCGCGTTGTGAAGGCAAAGGATTTACCGGGGAAGGATGTTACCGGGGGTTGTGACCCATATGTAGAAATTAAGCTAGGAAACTACAAGGGTACGACACGTCATTTCGAGAAAAAATCAAATCCTGAATGGAACCAAGTTTTTGCTTTCTCAAAAGATCGGATTCAGGCTTCCGTGCTTGAGGCCACTGTGAAGGATAAGGATTTTGTGAAAGATGATTTCATGGGGCGGGTTTTATTTGATCTTAATGAGATCCCAAAGCGAGTTCCTCCAGACAGTCCTCTAGCGCCACAGTGGTATAGATTGGAGGATAGGAAAGGGGACAAGGTCAAGGGGGAGCTGATGTTGGCTGTTTGGTGGGGTACACAAGCAGATGAAGCGTTTCCTGAGGCGTGGCATTCTGATGCTGCTGCTGTTAGTGGTGCTGATGGTCTTGCAAACATCCGCTCCAAAGTTTATCTCTCGCCGAAGCTTTGGTATCTTCGGGTTAACGTGATTGAAGCCCAGGACTTGCAACCCGGAGATAAGGGCAGATTCCCGGAAGTTTATGTGAAGGCCATACTTGGAAATCAAGCTTTAAGAACTAGAATTTCTATGAGCAAATCTATCAACCCTATGTGGAATGAGGATTTGATGTTTGTAGCGGCAGAACCATTTGAGGAGCCCTTGATTTTGAGCGTCGAAGATAGAGTTGCGCCGAACAAGGATGAAGTCCTCGGGAGGTGTGCGATTCCTCTGCAGTATGTGGACAGAAGGTTAGATCATAAAGCTATCAATACTAGGTGGTACAATCTAGAGAAACATGTGCTCATTGAGGGGGAAAAGAAGAAGGAAGTCAAGTTTGCCAGCAGGATCCATATGAGGATCTGTTTGGAAGGTGGTTATCATGTTCTGGATGAATCCACTCACTACAGTAGTGATCTTAGACCGACAGCTAAACAGCTGTGGAAGTCCAATATTGGAGTTCTTGAAGTGGGAATCTTGAATGCTCAGGGGTTGCAACCAATGAAGACAAAAGATGGACGGGCAACTACTGATGCTTATTGTGTAGCCAAATATGCGCAGAAGTGGGTTCGGACAAGGACAATTATTGATAGCTTTGCGCCCAAATGGAATGAGCAGTACACTTGGGAGGTTTACGATCCGTGTACTGTCATAACAATTGGGGTGTTTGATAACTGTCATCTGCACGGAGGCGACAAATCTGGAGGGTCAAAGGATTCCAGAATTGGGAAGGTCAGGATTCGCCTCTCTACACTTGAGACTGATCGGGTTTATACACATTCTTACCCACTTTTGGTGTTACATCCAAGTGGGGTGAAGAAGATGGGGGAAATTCATTTGGCTGTGCGGTTCACTTGCTCGTCTTTGCTAAATATGATGCATATGTACTCCCAGCCCCTGTTGCCAAAGATGCACTACATTCATCCATTAACTGTTAGCCAGCTTGAGAGCTTGAGGCACCAGGCCACTCAGATTGTCTCCATGAGGCTTAGCCGTGCTGAGCCACCATTGAGAAAAGAGGTCGTGGAGTATATGCTGGACGTTGGTTCTCATATGTGGAGTATGAGAAGAAGTAAAGCTAATTTTTTCAGAATCATGGGAGTCTTGAGTGGGTTGATTGCTGTTGGGAAGTGGTTTGATCAGATATGCCATTGGAAGAACCCCATTACTACCGTTCTCATTCACATTTTGTTCTTGATACTGGTTTTGTATCCAGAACTAATTTTACCCACCATTTTCCTCTACCTGTTCTTGATTGGGGTTTGGTACTACAGATGGAGGCCAAGGAATCCTCCCTACATGGATACACGTCTCTCTTGTGCTGATAATGCAAATCCTGATGAACTGGATGAGGAATTCGATACATTTCCTACTTCCCGTCCCGCTGATATTGTGAGGATGAGATATGATCGTTTGAGAAGTATTGCAGGTAGGATTCAGACAGTGGTTGGGGACTTGGCAACTCAGGGGGAGAGGCTGCAGTCTTTGCTGAGCTGGCGAGACCCAAGGGCTACTGCTTTGTTTGTTATTTTCTGTTTAGTAGCTGCCATTGTTCTCTATGTCACTCCTTTCCAAGTTGTGGCCCTTCTCACAGGATTTTATGTGTTGAGACATCCAAGGTTCCGTCACAAGCTTCCATCAGTGCCGCTTAATTTCTTCAGAAGACTGCCAGCAAGGACCGACTGCATGTTATGAGTGAAGTCAGTTTACACCAGCCATTCCTGCCTTTGGCTCGTACTGGGTTTTTCCTGTCTTTCCAGTTCGCAAAGATGTAGAAACAAATGGAGGCAGACCGCTGAAATGTTGGGTTCTGGTATCATGTGTAAGACCTCTAAACCAAGCAGATTTTGTGGATTTGCACTTTATGCCTGCCTTCTATATTATTTCAGCTTCAAAGGTGACTCTGCGGTGACTGATCCTTGTTGTTCTGTAGTGGGTTTTAATTTGCATTCAATGTCTTAAAACATCTCTATCCTTCAGTGTTGCGTAGTTGATTTGTTTGAGGATTTGGGACTGCCTATGGTGTATCCTGATTCTTGGTAAAAGCTCTAGTCTAGTTTTAACCTTCCATCAGATGGTTCTGTCATTTTTTTCTTGGATGGTATGAATTTCGGAGTCTTTTAATATCCGTACAGTGCATATGCTTTCTAGGATTGATTATTTAAACTGACAGTTGAACTAAACTGTTAATCTTTAGTTGTCAGTTTTCTATTTGGATTAACTGGTACTATGCAACCATAGTACCAGCAACCCCCCACTTCTTGACCACCATCATTTCTTATTATTACTCTTGGATTTGGCATTTGCGTTCCACTAATTGGCCGTTGGAATGTCACGGAAGCGATCTTTTCCAGTTGTCGTACTCTGTTGTGGGCATAACTACAAATTAACATCTGCTTTCTTGTCCAACGAAACACTACTCTCTCTCTCTCTCTCTCTCTCTCTCTCTCTCTCACACACACACACAGAGTACAACTTTTGTGTAGAAACTGTTTTTGCTGATAGGACAACCATGTCTAGTTTGGCCATCTTCATTGTTACTGGCGAGTAGCAGATATGTAATGGTCTCAACTGTTGATTTCTTTCCAGTCTGTGATGAGAGTTGAAGTGATCTAAAGAAATGGTGGGCAGAGCAGTTTAAGAAAGCTTTTGCTTTTGACCGCAAGGGAGACACACCGACCCTGAACATGGTAAAAACGGTCTTTGAAAGTTGAAAAAGTGGGGGTCGGGGGTACTCAGAATTATTTATAGGATTCTGTGGCTTTGTCTAACAATTGCTGGAGCTGGGGTCCGGCGGTTTGGACTCTTCCAAGCTTTACAGCTGTGTCCCAAACTCCAAAAGCATCTCTCTCTCTCTCTCTCTCTCTCTCTCTCACACACACACACACACACACACACAAGAAACGAATATTCCCCAGTGTGTCATGTTATGTTTTAGTTAGCAATTTTCAAGACATGATAATGGGTCAATTATCAACGAGGAGTTGGTTCACCAGATTTTTGGGTCTCACTTCATACAGATCACCTGAGTTCGAGTTCCCTTTTTGTCATTTCATGTTGGGGGGAAATTTATGACTTCACCTTTCATGTGCTCCACAGACAAATTCATCTTGTGCTTCGGCACCGATATAGGTACGGTCTTATAAGTCCCGAGTCGAAATAGTTTTTGCTGGTTGGATGAGAGTCTCACGGTTACGCGAGAGGAAGGAGGAAAGCGAAGGAGAAGAGGGCTCCCTGTGAAATTTGCTTCATGTACTTTAAAGGGAGGCCTGTCGCGTCGAGGAGGTCCAGGTTCTTAGGAAAGTGAGTAATTCCCCTTGTGTTCCGCTCCGGTGTTTCTTGGTGCTATTTCTTATTTGTGGACTTTGGCTGGGCGATTCTTTTGCTTGTCAAGTGTTTAATGCCGCGTTAGAAACATGGTCGATGGCGTTTTTAAGTACTTGGCACGACATAATAGGTTTCGCATACATGAGTACTTACATTTCACTTTTGTCGCTAAATAATATAAAACTGTTCAAAATAGTAGTGACTGAATTGGAGTGCCGCCAATACCCTAACGTGGTCCTTACAATTTTCTGTGGAAAGAAAGATTATAAAACGTGAAGGTCTGAATGTTGACCATAAGATACCCCCCCCCCCCCCCCCCCTTTCCCACCCTACCCTACCCCACCACACACACACACACTATGATTCTGGTCAAAAAGAAAAAAGGAAAAAAAAGAGATGAAGTCATTCATATTTTCTCTTTTTTTTGTCCGCAGGGGACCTCTTGAGCCTAGGGTATACAAGAGGTAGCAGTCCTCTCCTGAATCCTGCCGCAAGTGTTAACCTGCCGCAAGTGTTAATGGTCTGATTGATTTATTTGTTTAGCATTAAGATGGTATTACAAGCTAATGGGTGCTATGTTTAATTGTTTAGAAGAATTGCAAGTAGGATAATATACTTTACCTTTAATATATTCCAGGAAATGGCCCAGCTCACACATTTTTCAGGTTATAGTGTGGTAGTGTACATTTGTCAATTGAAGTAAGAGTTGCAGCAAAATTGTGCAAGAGTGAATAGCATATACATTTATTTGAGGCAGGCAAGTAGAGCTGTTTTTACGTTTCTTGGGTAATTGGAGAAAAGTTTGGAATCATTTTACTTGGGTGAGAGCATCATTTGAGGTAGGCTTTATGACCCTTATTCATAAGCTTTGGTCAAGATATGCTTTTGCAGTTAGTTTTGTAGATGACCTTTAAAGCACTGTTTCACTGATTAATGTCACCAACTGATGTCAGTAAACATCTTAGAGGAGAGTGAATTCAGAAGATTAAAAATAAATTACAACCAATTTTGAGAATACAATGTGTATAAATTCAACTCTTAGGTCTAAAGCGTGGGTAGAGTTGTCAAACGGGCTGGGCGGCCCGTGGGCTGGCCCGGCCCCGTCCATGAACAGTAGCGGCCCAGCACAAGCGGGCTTGGGGCCTGGGCCTGGACCAGGCCTTCAGATTCTGCGAAAAAGCCCGGCTCGGCCCTGGTTTGGCCGGGCCCGAAGTCGGCCTGGTTCTGGCCCGGTTTGCGGCCCGGGTCTGGCCTTTTGGCCCCACCACTTGTTTGAATTTTTTGCTTTTCCCTCCCTTTCTTCCACCCCTTTTCCAAAATTTCACTTTTAAAAAGAAAAAGCAATATACGGCTAGTGGGGGGTATTTTAGTCTAACCTATATTTTTCAACTCCTTTACACTCTTACCCTCCCCAACAACTATAAACGGATAGTTTGTAGGGGTATTTTGGTCTTTTGTGAAGTTTCTAAAATCTATAAATTCACACCATTTCTCTCTAATTTTTCACACCAATCTTCTTACTCTCTCTTACCTAAACATTCTATATTTCTACAAGCTTTGCTACTATTTTCCTCTCCAATTACTACTCTTGCTAATTACTACTAGTATTTACTAATTAGTACTCTTGTTTATTAATTACTAGTCTTGCTAAATTCTTTTTAATTACTAACTCTCTAATATTTGTTACTCGTTCATTCTTTTAATTGTTATTTCTTATTACTACTCTTATACTTGTGTATTTAGTTACTCTTACAAAGTTTAGTGTGAAATATGGCTGGATTATTGAAGAAAATGAGGCGTGCATCGTCATCACGAAAAACATCATCATCATCGCAAGCACCACCACCAGCACAAGCGCCAGCGCCACGGCCATCACAAACACCAATCCAAGCACCAACACAACCATTCGTTCCTGGACGAATGAGTACAGGCTGTATGATAGATACCCAAGCCAATTGGGAGTTCAATCAAAACATTCCAGATTTTGAATACACGCCTGATGAAGACCCCCCGCATTATAGTCAAGGACGCAGCTCGGTTGGCGAAGCTACTACTCCGTGGCATAATCTCAACCCTATGCCTGGTCATGATGAAGAAGGGCCGAGCAATGCCTCCGGTAATGAGCCAGAAGTCCAAAAGGGGAAAAAAAGAAAGCCGAGTGTTGGAATCATTTCGATGTAGTTACGGTGGACGGCATCCGAAAAGCTCGATGTAAGTACTGCGCTAAATTATTTTCGTCTGGTAGTGGTAATGGACATCTTAACAGGCATTACCCTCTGTGTGCACCTCGACAAGGCCACGTCGAACCTACCCAAACGCAGTTATCTTTTGACGGTAAGTTATTTGTTTATAATCAGCGAGAGCAAAGAGACGGTCTCGCTGAATTTGTTATTCATGATGAACAAGCCTTTTCTTTTGCCGATAATCCTAAGCACTCTAGATATATGAACACATACGTTCAACCTTTGTACAAAAAGGTTCATAGAAACACAACTAGATCCGATGCACTCCGACAGTACAATGCTGCTAAAGCACGCCTTATCGATTATTTCGATAAATTTGACGGTAAAGTTAGTCTTACTTCTGATATTTGGCAATCTCATTTACTTTTGTTAGTTATTCTTGTGTGACCGCTCATTGGATTGATGCAGATTGGGTTATGCACAAGAGAATCATCGCTTTCGAGCACTTCCCTTATCCGCATGATGGAATGAACATTGCTATTCTTATATTAAAAGCATGCACCACATTTAAAATTAAGGATAAGATTATGAGTGTTAGTTTTGATAATGCTTCTAATAATAAAGTTGCTGTTGCAGCTTTAAAGGAGACGCTTCAACCTGTACTTAATGGTGAATTATTTCATGTTCGCTGTGTTTGTCACATTATTAATTTAATTGTTCAAGATGGTTTAGCTGCTGCAGGAGATATTCTTCTCAAAATGAGGGGTATGACAGCGTATGTTAATAGCTCGAGTCCGAGAACACAACAATTTAAAACGTTGTGTGTTCAATATAATATGCCTCGCAGGAGAGCAGTTACAGATGTGGTCCACAGGTGGAACTCTACATACCACATGCTTTTACACATTCTGGCATACCGAGAAGTCTATACGCATTTTCTACTAACCCAGTTCCCAGCCGGCTTGCCAACTCAAGAGGAATGGCAGATGGCCACATACCTAGCTGAATTTTTGGAGGTATTCTACACGTCTACCAATTTATTGTCTGGTACGTACTATCCCACCTCTCCTCTCGCTGTAATAGAAATTCTGAAGATGGCTACAATGTTAACAAAATGGAGATATATAGGACCCTTTAAGGAAATAGTAAAAGTGATGGATCAAAAATTTAATAAATATTGGAGTAAACTGCCTGCTATTTTTACTGTGGCTACTTGTTTAGATCCTAGGTTAAAGTTGCATGGCGTGAACGCCTCGATACAAGAGATATCGAAATTAATGTGCTACACAGCAGAGGAGACAACCGCATTCACAGCAAAAGTGAGCAAGAGGTTTGAGGACTTGTTCAACGTCTATCGTAATTCTGCTGACGTGCGCGGGCGAGCTACATCATCATCCACTGTTGAGAGGTATTATGCGCCATACCTTCAGGGCTTTGAACATCTAGTAGCAAGACAACTACCAGGTGAAGGTACTTCTAATTCGGCAGGTTCGTATACTTTTTCCTCTTTTAATGAGATTGGTGTATATGCAAATACTGATCATTATTCTGATTTATCAAGGCAAGAACAGGTTAATTTTAATTTGTTAAATTTTTGGAAACAAAATCAAAACATGTATAAAACTTTATCCCAAATTGCACGGGATGTACTGCCAGTGCAAGCCTCCACGGTTGCTTCAGAGTCGGCATTTTCAGCCAGCGGGAGGGTTTTGGATGACAGGAGGAGTCGTCTTAACCCCGAGTCGCTCGAGCTATGTGTATGTTGGAAGGATTATCTTGATGCGAAATACCGCGAGCAAGATAAACCGATTGATGATAGGAAGAGCAGTGACTCGGATATTGAAGTACTTCTGGATGATTAGGTAATTTGTTTTTATTTTCCTCTTTTGATCCTTTTGGTTGACGTTGCAGATTTCTTGATCTTTGATTGCTGATATTTTGGATAGACATGCATTATTATTTTGATTGTTAGAATTTTAAGAATAAATTTTTTCACAAAATATACTTTTTTTCCATATATATAAAATAAATTTTTACAAGCAAGATATATATTTTTTCGTATATATAAAAAAATAGGTAACTTCGCCTGTTTGTTTACAAGCAGCCGGTCCCAAGCCCGGATAAAAGGAGGAGGGCCTATGAACACATTTATTATTTTTCTATATAAATTGTTATGTGTTAAGATTTTATTAATAAAGCTCACCAAGAAGAGTATGAAAATGTTTAACATATAATAAAAAATATAATGGCTAACAAATAAATATGTATATACATACATACATATATATGTATATTACTTATAATGAAATAAAAGGATAAAGATTAGGTTCGTTAAATTGTGAATATTGCCTAGAGATGAAATTTAAAATTGAATAACAAGAAAAAAAAAAGGGCCCAGGCCCGGCCCAAGCCCGGCCCTAGATATTGGGCCTAGGGCCAGGGCCTAGGTTTGCCTTCGGCAGGCCCCGGCCCGGCCCCACAGCAGGCCCGATGGGCTTGGGCTGGGCCGGCCCAAGCCCGGCCCTTTGACAACTCTAAGGGTGGGTGAAGTGACAAAGATCTTTGAGGAAATAAACTCATGATCTCGAGTTTGAATTTTCATACCGACGGGATATATAAATTGTTATTACGATTATTCCAGGAAAATAAAATTGAGTATAAATATAGTACTTAGCTTACTCGAGCAATGTATCTCAAAGTCAATGTCGATTATGTAATATTAACAAATCTCATAACATGTATAAAAAATAATGTAAAACCAAAAAGGTTTCGAGATACTTGTATAAAATAATAATATAAAAAGAAAAAGGTCTCGAGATACTTGATAGTGAAGATTTAGATGTTTCGGCTCGAATCACCATCAAGCTTACATCCACTCCTGCAGGGAAGTTCGTTGAAATGCCCTATCGACTAGAATATTCTTTCTTATGGGTCATGACCTAAACTCTTATAATCTCTCGATACTATCACACCAAGAACACGCTTTGACAATCTCATAGTTCCAAAACTTGACTAGCGCAAGCTTTGATTCAAGTGATTTGATACAATGAATAATTCTCCAGAAGATAATGAGTACAAGTTTAAGCTCTTGAACAAATTAGAGAGATGAGTGTATCGATGATGTATGGATGTATATATCCCTCAAATATAAACTCACAGTAAATTCTCTCTTGAACTGAGTAAAACAATGAAGATTAAGAGGAATTAAATAAATATCTTGAACTTTAAGTAATTACGAGAAACGAGGGCTTAGAATAAGATAGATTATCAATATTGATGCCCAAAACTAGTTTATATAGGTTTTTGAATAAATATGGCCGTTTCAAAGTTGATATGGTTTCAATTGAATAGTGTCATAGTTCATAATTATAATCTCTAGCTCTATGTATCACATGATTCATTCTCGGTGTTTCACGGTGCTCTGCTTTTAAGCATATCTTTTCGATACCAAAAATTTGATTAGTACTTAAAGAAAAAAAAACATTACAGGCATGACTTACAATTGCATTGGAGAAGATAGTAAATGATGCACGTAGCCGAGGAAAAAAGAACTAAAAGCTTGTTGCTGTAGTGGGAATGCGAGTCCTTTACCTTGTGTCGCTAATTGCACCATTGCTATCTTGTGATTTTGATGACATGACTTGTTAGAATTTTCCTTCTGAATGATAATCGGAATGGGTGAGTTGCTTCTAAGTGTTAAATCAGAAGGACAACACCCTTGTTTTTTTTACTTTATAAAGTGGTAATTTTAACAACACGTTTCTGGACGGAACTTGCACATGATGCTTCAAGGTATTTTTGTCCTTTGATTTACCTCCCTAATTACATTTTCTTTCTATCTTCCTAAAGCTAACAAATTATACATGTGCATGTTCTTTTGCTATTTTCAAGCTCAAGTTGGTAAGTACACGATTGAATTTGCAGCCCTAGCTTGGAAGCTATGATTTGCATTGGTTGAGAAATTCGTTAATTCAATTTAGGGATTTGTATAATGTAAATTGCTATTTTTGTAAATTTGACATTTTTGATGTGTTGAATATCAAGTATCAATTGCTGTTGAATTGTTTATACTGCTTAACATATATCTTTTTCATGTGTGAAAAAAAACTTATTCAGAGACTAAAATTATTCTTTCTTTCAAAAAATAAAAGTGACTGCAGTGGTTCGCCTAATGCTGCCAAAGGCCTAAAGAGGCGGTCATTAGCCACTGTGATATGAGCCATCAGCAATTCAGTGGACGAAAAGATATACAAGTGGAATCATCGGGCTAAAACTCCATTGATCGCAACCATATGTCTATTACAGCAAGATCTACGGAAGCGATGCATGATCACTGCTATATGTTATGGCAACGGCAATTGGGGCTATGGCAACGTTCTTTTACCACTGGCATGGGACATTTCTCTTCTAGTGGGCCAGAACTGGCGATGGATAGAGGTGAAGAGGGAAAGTTAGATTGACGTGACGGTGAAATTTGTGGTTTGACTCAAGGTAGGTGGTTGTGCTTCTAACAACGAGGGTTCAATGTTACAAGGAATCAACGGTTGATGAAGCTGATGGAGTTATAGGCAGAGCGAATAGATTGGCAGTGGTGATTGGCCTTGATGATTGTTTAGGGTTTCGAAAATAGGGTTCAACTAAAGGTTTGGTTTTAGAAAGAAAGGAAATTTTTTGGAAAGAACATACTATGACGGAAAAAAAAGTAAAAATTAGATTTGGCAGGGCAATCAACATGAGGCCCGGTGAACAACAAGAGGCCGTCTGCAGGATTTGTGGAAATAATTAAATTCAGATTGGTGGAAGTTATTAAAGCCTCTCAAAATGGTGAATTATGCCGCTCTAAGTAAATTAGCCCTACTGGAGACCTCCCCGGGGAACTCTTCTCTTAAATATGACAATCAAATGGAAGATCGGATGCCCCCTCAAAACAATGATATGCAAGACAAAGGAATATTAAGATGATCAGGTTTTTCAGAACACATGATGATGTTTGAAGGGAGTAAGAGAGGACGATAGAATAGGTTTGGATATTGGAAATAAAATGTTTGTATAAGCGCAAAAATTTTCGTTAACCATCACATTAAAGTTTGGATAATGGTAATCACATTAATTATAGTAAGATAACCATCACACAATAATTTGGATAATGGTAATCTCATTTTAGGATTAATGACAAAACTGTCCCCTGAGGTTTACACGTATTTGCACTTTACTCCCCGTATTTACAACTTTGACAACAATGTTCTTCGAGGTTGACAAAATCATTGCAAATAGCTTCAAAAGTAGACGGTGGTTGAACTTCAGTCGTTAAGTCCGCATGTGCACAACACATGCAGTTTTGGCATGGGTAGATCGGTCATTTTTGCCATTCCTTCTAATAATTCTCTCTCTGAAACCCTAGTTTGCCGCTGCCCTTCACCACCAACTGAACAAGTGCGGACTTCACAGAGGTGTAATCTGGTGGGGCGGGGTGCTCGGCTGCTCGACACCGGTGGTGGCGCACCAGTTGTTTGAGCGCCAAATTCTGGATTAAAGAGGAAAAATCAGATGCCGAGCCGTCAGTGAGAGTAGGGCTGAACCCAAGATCCAGGGAAGCCTGGATGGAGGCTAGTTTGAAGGTCTGGACGGAGGCCTGAACCCTATTTGCTGCAGCATTACTTCAGACACCCACACATCATAAGCCCTAATATCACCATCTCCATCGCAATTTTCATTAATTCTTCGCCACGACAGGTCCTTCTGATTCAAATCGTGTCGATTCAACAAAGAAGCCCTAATACATGTAAACCTCAGGAGACAATTTTGTCATTAACCCTTCATTTTATGATGAACACAAATCCTATACTCAGTAACACAAGATAAGAAAATGAAAGAGTGATCATGGTAGCACATAGTTCTTGCCATGCCACTGATGTTGTAAGCCTTATGTCCTTTAATTTCTGTAGCTTGGTTTCTCACCTCGTATAAGTTCCTCTCTCTCTTTAACCTTAGAGGGTAGGTGAAGCGACAAAGGTCTTGAGGAATTACCACAAGATTCTGAGTTCGAATTTTCATATATACCAACGAACTTAATATGAACTAGAGTTCACCAAGCCACCAAAAAAAAGTTCCTCCGTCTCTCTCTCACTCACTCTCTCTCTCTCACACACACACACATACACACACGCGCGAATCTTTTTGCAGGAATTGTAGGTTTTGGTTTTCATTTTGAGAATTTTCTAACATCCTGGTTTGTTTGTTTCTTCTGATTCCAAAGGTAGCTTGTTTCATCTAACACTAGCTTAGATCCCGTGCATTGCACACAGAGCACTGTGTAAAAATTATTTGACTACTTGAATGGATTTTGTAATACAACTGTGTTATGAATTATTATATATAAAAAAATATAGGAAAAAAGAACATGAATTTCTTCGAATGTCAAAATTATAAGTGCGATCTAAAAAGTATTTTTCGTGCAATAAGATTTTAGATGATTTTAAGCAATACTTTTGAAGTGTACCTATGTTGTGATATAATTGTAATAAAAAAATGAAATTTAGTACCCTTTTATTAGAATGAAAGTCGTGAAATATTGTACGTGGGATAAAGAAAACAGTTAACACTTGAACACACAAAAAAAATAAAATAAACAAATTTGGTAACAAATGAGAAGCTTAAAGAAGTAATATAAAAATAAATAATACAAATTTAGGTCTATCTTGGTCCATTCTTTCTATGTAAAGATATTGTGGATAACATAAGATTATAAAATTCTATAACAACTAAGAAATGCACTGGAACTTTTCTTTTCTTAAATCGATGTTGGCGTCCAACTCTTAAAACTTTCAATTTTCAGGCCAAAAATGCTGGAGGTGGAGAGTGGGTTCATAATGTTGAATAAAAGAAATGATAGGATTGATGAGACAATTATAACATATATTTATAATATTACAATTAGTTAATTTTGAGAGATTTAGGAAGAGATTTTGGGAGATTAATGGAAAAGATGATGATGGTAAGATTTTCAAATTTAAAAGAAAAATCAACTAAGGCTAATGTGTATAAATGAATGTCTTCAATCACTCATTTGAAATGACTAAATTTTAGGGATATAAATTTAGAAGTAAATATATTAGAGTAAAATTTTTAGTCTACATGGCAAAAAAAGAAAGTGTCCATGTAGGCGGTGACATGAACACATTCTCTCAGCTTCGGCTTTTACTCTCTTCTCTCTCTCTCTCTCACACACACACACAGACATATATATATATATATATATATATATATATATAATTAGATTCTGCTTGCTTTCAGGATATTAAACCAAGTGATGCCAAGAAAAGTGGGTTCGCAGTTGACGTGGAGGTGCCACAAGTAATGCAGTCTGAATCAGATGCCAAGTATGTTGATGTGAGACACATAAAGGGCGAAGCAAGGGCAGAGACCAAGGGCTTCCCAGACAGAGCCTGAGGGTGGCAGTGCTGCTAGGGCGATGGCGCATGGTGAATACACAACGACAGTCGCAGTCCGATACTTAGGTCCAGAGTCAGGGTCCTGTATGTTTCTCTCTCTAGGATTCTAGAGTGAGAAAGTGAAAATATGAGAGTTCCGTCCAACCGTGAGAAAATGTCCCAAAAAACCTCTCAAATGAATTCTCAAGACCTTTATTTATAGAGGTTGAGATGATGATGTCATCAGCAACCCATGGCGTTCCCCGGGAGTGACACGTCACCGAGGGGTCCACAGCTGTCGGTGCTCCACGGACTGTCGAATCACATATTCACCCAGCCTGCCCTGCACAGCGTCGCTCTGTCTATGTAGAAAGACTGGCTCCCACAGCGTCGGTGTGGCCAGAGAACTCCCTTGATCTAACCACCAATCCAAGCCCTTGCAGAGTCCTACATGCCTGTCAGCGGTAGGGAAGACCCGACGCCCAGCTGCCAGGTAGACTAGGCGCGATGCCCTCTAAAGACCTACTCCCGTCTTGGAGTGACCTGGATGTCATAGTCCCTAGGGGTGCCGATGCGAGCCCCCAGTACCGGAGCACGTAGGCCAGTCACGAAGACACCCTGGCAGAGATATTGTCCCAGAGAAGTCGCATATCCCTCGGGTGATTCCTTGTGCCGGAGCACTTGGAGCGCGTCAAGGTAGCATCTCGAAGGAGCCGTCTACCTGGCGGAAGGGGAGTTGAAGAGCTCCCTGGTGGAGATAGTGTCCTGGAGGAGTCACCTATCCCTGTAGGTGAGTCCTTGTGCCAGAGCCCTCGGAGAGCGTCAAGGTAGCATCTCGGAGGAGCCGTCTACCTGGCAGAAGGGGAGTTGAAGAGCTCCTTGACATAGATAGTGTTCTGGAGGAGTTGCCTATCCCCGCAGTGAATCCTTGTGCCAGAGCACTAAGAGCGCGTCAATGTAGTATCCCAGAGGAGCTGTCTACTCGACTGGCCGAGGTAGCATACCGGAAGAGCCTTCGACCTGGGGGAAGGGGAGTTAAGAGCTCCCTGGCTGAGATAGTGTCACGGAGGAGTCGCCTATCCCTGCTGTGAGTCCTTGTGCCGGAGCACTCGGAACGCGTCAAGGTAGCATCCCAGAGGAACCGTCTACCTGGCGGAAGAGGAGTTGAAGAGCTCCCTGGCAGAGATAGTGTCCCGGAGGAGTCGCCTATCCCCGCAGGATGCTGCACACTCCGGAGAGTGGGTCGAAGCATGTTCCACGACCAAGGCAAGGTGCGCATGGTGTGGTGAAAGGATGGACCGATGCAAGGAGCATGGTAGCTTGACAGAAAGCCAGGGGGCATGACTGTGTTAGTGGCGTGGTGCACGGGGGCGACAGAGTGAGTAAGGTGCCGGGGGCATGTCTGTGTTAGTGGCGTGGCACATGGGCGCGATGGAATGCGTATGGTACCAAGGGCACTGTAGTGTGACAGAGAGCCCGGGGGCACGGCTGTATCAGCGGTGCGGCGCATGGGCGTGTAGGAATGAGTAAGGTGCTGGGGGCACGTCTGTGTTAGTGGCTCATTGCATGGGCGCGATGGAGTGTGTACGGTGCTGGGGGCACGGTAGTGTGACAGAGAGCCTGGGGGCATGACTGTATCAGCGACGCGGCACAGGGGCGCGGTGGAGTGTTGGAGTGCGATGCCTGGGGGCCGACGACGGGGGTTGAGGAGTGATGTCCAGGCTACCGGGGTGGCGGAGTGACGTCTGGGCGACGGGAGTCGCGGAGTGACGTCCGGATGATGGGGGTCGTAGAGTGACGTACGGGCTGGTCGCAGAGTGACATACAGGCGACGGGGGTCGCGGTGTGACGTCCAAGCAACGAGGATCTCAGAGTGACGTTCGGGTGATGGGGGTTATGGAGTAACGTACGAGCAACGTGGTCGCGGAGTGATGTATGGTCCCTTGAGGAGTAGTGAAAATGCTAAGTATGGAAGCCAAAGGCCAACCCTTGGGCGAAGCCCAAGGCCAACCCTTAGGGGGAGGCCAAGGCCTACCCCCAAGGGGAGGCGAGGCCGACCCCAAAGGGAAGGTCAAGGCCGAGGCAGACCCCAAAGGGAAGGCCAAGGCCAAGGCCGACCCCAAGGGAAGGCCAAGGCCAACTTCCTCGGGCAAGTGCCATGGTGCATCGACGGGCGTCGGGTGAAGTACGTCGGTCGATGCGTGATGAGCAGTCGTGCAAGGATGAGTTTCTCGGTGGTGAAGCCACGTAGAAAAAGTGAGAAGTGCATGTAACTTGAGCGTGCACGTTTTGACCGGTTGGAAGCGTTGAATATTGCCTGTTCCTTGTGCGGACGTGTCATGCAAAATGAGACCCCCAGTGGGCCTTTAGGTACGACCAGAATAGGTTGGGAACACTAAGTTTTGAGTGCAATTAACGGATGGAGTCATATAAGTTTTTAGACCGTTTTTGCCAGGTATTTGTTTTGTTCCAAATATTTTGATCATTTCCCTACTGTACAAGAATTAAAAATCCTATTGCCATAAATATGACTCACGGTTGAATCGCCGATTCAACCAATAAACCGTGAACAAACAACTTTGTCGATCGAACCAATAAACCGTGAGCCAACCACTTTTACACTTCATTGACCTTCTCCATTTTTTAAGATGTTGATATAAGTTATAGGCCTTTTTAGAAATTTGTATTGGTCTAAATATTTTTAATCATTTTTCTTAATTTGTCATAACTAAAAATTAGAATTATGATATAAATATAAGTATGATGCGTTCGGTTTAATGCGGTTGAATCAATGAACCATGAAAAACTAATTTAGGGTTCAATGTGTGTGCTGATTTTGCAAATATTTGTTGAAAGAATTTTGCTGCCACCCGGTTGTAGGAAGATACCTACAATCCTTTATATAGCGACAATTAGTAATTGCTAAATACTTTTATTGACTTTTCTACTTACACTCTCGGTTCAAATTTTAAAAGCACTTTTTTAATATCATTAAATAAAAATTACTAAAAACATTTAAGGACAATCAATTATTACTGCATGAAGGGTTATTGGTATATTATTACAATTTATATTGCGGCCTAATTTTTTTCATATTTATTACTAGAATAGAAAGTAGCAAGGATCACATCCACGAGCACAATAGCTTTATGAGAAGCATGGACTTGCAGAAAGAACATTTCGAAACCTTTGTCAATTAGCCCACTTACTTGTCATGCCGAACTTGATCAAAGAAAACAAGCCCAAAATGCATTCTTCATGTTGTTGGACAGTCTGCTGGGTTTATATTCTTAAAAAGGGACAAAGAAAGAATTACAAAATTCACGATCAAATACAAAGAGTCTGCTCAATATATTCTCGAATGCAATGTGAACTAAATGTTAGTTAACTTTTAAATTTATCTTTAAGTTATTTTTAACAAAATTAGCTTCAAGCTATGCATGGTCTTTGGATAAAAATATAAACTATTAAAGGCAATTCAATTTGGCAAAATGACCAAAAATTTTGTGTCTGAAAATTTGTGCTAAAGGTTTTTGTTAGTATTAGTGATATTTCGATAGTTTAATTGGTCAATCTGATTATGAAAAAGTGATTAACTTGCAATTATTCTTTTTTTTTATTATGATTTCATCATTTTTTTTTACTTTTGAAAGTTGATTTAATCAGTTTTGTATGTTTAGCACTCGAGATTAAATCAAATCGACTATTTTAAAATCACTCCCAAAAGCACGTTCAAGCATATGAAATATATGTTGTGACTAAGATAGAATACAACATAGGAGACACATATACACAACCATTGTAACTCGATCAACTGGTTATATTGGATCATCAGGGGATTACGCTAGACTATCACTACAAGAAAAGAGCTCTATAGTGACGAAAAAGTCAACGGTACACAAGGGCTTGGAGGCACGCGTGTTGTTATGCCAACGGTAACAACAGTCCGTAGGCACAAGTTTTGTTATGCCAACAGTTCACAAGGACTCGTGGGCACAAGTGTTGTATGCCAACAGTACAGTAGGGCCCGTGGGCATAAGTGTTTTTTTGCCAACGGTATACAAGGGCCCATGGGCACAAGTCTTGTTATGCCAACGACAACAAAGGTCCGTGGGCACAAGTTTTGTTATGTCAATGGTTATTGGTAAATTATTGGCTTATCAATATTACATGTATTTGGGTTCGATTGATAGCTAATAGGCTTTCAAAGTCTTAATCTAATTTTTAAAGATTTTTTATTTTTTCTTAAAAGCAAATAGTAGTTGTCACAAGCAAAATTGGCTAAAATTATGACTTTAATATTTAAAATAATAATAACTACCCATTTTAAAATTTTAAATATTGACCACTACTATACAACAACAGTAGTAGCAACAACAACCTTAAAAATTGTTGTGACCTCGCTCACGATTACCGCGAATCCACCTCCACTGGCCACCGATTACTCTTCACTGTCCATCGACAATAATCGCTACTATACCACCACAATCAATACCCTTTACCTCCACTAGGCACATGCCCACTACCCACTGATCACCCAAACCAAGAACTCCATCAACTAATCACCGATGACGGAGGTGACAGGCTTGATGACCGCAACTGTGATGGTGGCTGGTATATCAATTTATTTTGATAAATCCAACTGCAACAGTAGAAATCCAACCACCTATACTACTGTGAGAGTTATCTTATCCTTTAATCTCCTCTCTTTCCTTCTCACACATAACACACTGTTGTCAATTCTTCTGGGATGGTGGTCGGCTTGTCTCCAATTTCAAACAATTAGGCCGTGCACCAAAGTTAATGGTTGTGATCAGGTGGTTTGGGGGGAGGGGTGGAAGCAGTATTTGTGTGTCTCTTAATTTGTGTGTGTGTGTGTTTGGGTGGGGGGGGGGGGGTGTTGGGTTGGTGGATGATAAGTACGGGGTGGAAGCAACGTGGGGTTGATCAATCGGTGCTTGAAGGTGGGTAGGGTAATGTGCGGTGGTGGAAATGTTGTAAGCAAGGGGAGCGGGGCAGGCATGATGATTGGGGTAAAGATTGGGAGGTGGGAAGTCAATGGTACACAAGGGCTCATTGACACCAAGTGTTATTATGCAAACTGCTGATTTATATTCAAGATGATTGTGGGGTCAAAGTCCACGGCTCATAATTGGGGAGATTGAAGTAAAAATTGGCCGGATCAAAGCACATGGCTCACAATTGCGGAGATTGGTGTAAAAATTAGCAGGTTAGTCAAGCGAGCATGAAAACCTAAAAAAAAAAATCAGCGGGCATGAAACTTTTAGAAAAAAAAATAGTAGGCATGAAACATAGGAAAAAATTAGCGGGCATAGATGATAAACACAAATGTTCTGATAACCCAAATCTTTTCAATCTCTCACGACGCAGCCTCTCTCTCTCACGTAAACACGACGCAGCCTCTCTTCTCCCTCTGTCACACGCTGCCATCTCTGGCGCTGCTCTTCTCGCTGCCGCTCCTTTGCCCTCTGCCACTGCTCTCCTCCACTACCGCTGCCGCGCCGGAGTCCATCATTTCCGCCTCTGTCTATCCCGCACTGCCACAGGTAAAATTTACTTCTACCAATTTTTTGCCCTGCCACACCATCCCGCCTCACAGATTTTTCGGATCTGCTCCCTCAATTTTAATTTACATTCATGTTACAATTTTAATATATTCATGTTAAATTATTATGTTACAATTTTAATTTACATCCCCTCGCTCCCATCTCAGTTTTAATTCTACCAGTTTTTGGCAATTCTGGGTTGTTTGTGGAGGTGGGTTCGGATGGGGTGATGGTGGCGTCTGATGAAGGGAAATTTCCAATGATTGTACTGTTGTGGTAAAAGAAAACCTGCATCCAATTTCACTTTTAGATGAAGAAATCCAAAGGTAAAGTTTTTGAAAACAGCAATCTTGAGTTGCTTATTTTCACAACAGAAAGAACGAGACGGAGAAACAAAAGGGGTGAAGAACAAACATCGTTGCAAACAACTTTTCAGTTGGTACTTTGTAACACAACGTCAAACTGGGCCTTTACCTTCAAAACTTCTCCAAAAGTTGCTTTCCCATGTCCCTCAAGAACAGATCCGATGTAAAAACAGAAAGCATTGGTGCAGAAGAGTGCAAAAGAAATAAAAACTGTTTCATTCCCTAATGGAAGAAATGAAATAAAAAATGACCCAAAAAATAAACAACTCAGGTAATCAAAAGAGAACCTGGAGAAGAGTCACTTTGTCCAACTTTGGTAGAATTCCTATAGTGACATTTGGGCCTCCAGAACTATCCTCAAAATAGCTTAAATCTGTTGTTAAAAGTCAAAAAAAAAAATAAAAATAAAATCAGCTATGTGGCGTGTAATTAGACAAATCTTACATAGATTGTACTCTTGTGGTGAATATTTATCTTGATATATGTTTCTGGATGGTAATTGGAGGCAATCATTTGACTGTTTCATCACAGATCGTATTTTTAGCTTTGAAACATATGTAATGCTTCTGTATTTGTTAGATGCCAATGATCGGGCCACCGTCCAGGCTCGTGAGAAAACGTTGTTGCATTAAAACCTTAAGGAACAAACCCAATAAGACTGTATTTTCTTTTTTCTATAAGGAACAAACCCAAACTGCCAATAGGCGTACTATAACGTTGTGTTGGACTACTATTGGTTCTCCAATAAAAAATCTTTAGGGCCTAACAATACAATATGATGCGTGTAATCTCATAGTATACTAACCTACTATCTCTGGAAGAGAACTCAAACAACCGAAAAGGAAACTTTATAAGACATACATGAGGCTCAAAGTCTATGCCAAGGAAGCAACAAGAACTGTTAACAACTTTATTAATACGTGACAAATGTATGTCATGTGTATCTTTTTATCAGTGACGTGTACTTACTTGGTATTGTTTATTACTTGGTAGTTCATGAAAGATGGAAAGGTTCGTTCCTGAACGGAGATGTACATAGTCTCACGCACTCACAAGGATGGGACTGTCCTAGAGGCTGCAAAAGGAAAGCTCTTTTCATTGTCTAGAGACACTTCTTCTGTTAACTAGTTATATTTCAGCATTAAATGTGTTATTAAATGGTATTTGTAAGGGCAACAATGCTATCATGCTGCTCTGTATTTATAACCTGAATTCAGCGGGATATTTAGGCCAAGAATGAATGAGCTCTCTTGATGTCATATGCTCAAGATCGTATGGCATTGAGGTTGCAGTTTGCTGTCCAAAGGAAAATCAAACACTTGTTTTCAGTCGTAATCAGACTTCTTCCTAGAGTCATATGCCCAAGATCGTATGGCATTGGGTAGATTATGCCTTGATTCTTAGAGTAGAAACATCTGTAATCAGACTTCTTCCTCGACTCTCTTTTAGCTATTATGATTTTGTCCAGGTAATATGCTTTCTTTTGGCATTATAACTACTTAAGAAAGGCATTACTCTTTGCTTTCGCCCATTGGTTGATGCAGTAGAATCGAATCTAAGGATTAAACTGAGTTTTGAGTTTGAATGTGCTATATATAATTTGTGATCCAAGATTTCAGTTTAGATTTGCAGGTTTCAGCCTTTGACTTTATTGAATGCATTCAAGTAATCTAATCAGTCCTTATTCCAACTACTTGGGGTCAGCAACATGAATCTTGTTATGTCAGTCAGCTCCATAGTTTCTTAGGATTTATACCATCAGGGATCTTGCCCAATCCTCTTGACTGGCTGCTAGCTACCCAATCCTCTTGACTGGCTGCATATAAGATGCAGCTTTAAGCTTGTCACAGGGCAGAGTTAAACAGGGTTGGTGTGCATTTTATTGTAAATCTTGTTTTGATAAACATTAGTGTTTTATATGCATCTATTTTCCTTTAGCTGCTTGTAAGTAGCCACTACCAGAAGAAATGCTGTGATTTCTATGGCCTATGCAGAGTTTGCAACCTTCTCTGCCTGCGCCTATACAGGGTTGGTGCCACTACCAGAAGAAATGCTGTGATTTCTATGGCATATGCAGAGTTTGCAACCTTCTCTGCCTGCGCCTATACAGGGTTGGTGTTAAGACATCTAAATGCAGTTCAGTTAAATCCATATGTGAACTGATTCCTGTCCACATTCACTAAAAATTTGGGCAATCTACTTGGGGTTTTTGACATGTAAATGTATTCACACAGTTCAATTTTTGTTCTTATGCTTGCATCAATCTTTGTTGTTTAGTATTTGTTTATTTCCTGAGTAGTTAAACCTTTTTGTCGTTACCATATGATCTGGGTTTGACTTAGTTTGATCTTAGATATCTGAACTTAGTTTAAAGATTATTGTTAGCTAGTCAATTGTAAGTTTTGTTGTTATATATGGTCATTGATTTCCATTTTGGTTTCTGTTGAAATTGGTAATTTTCTCACGGGTTTTTGTCTCTTAGGATGAAATAAAAAAGAAACAACATGCTGCTGCAACGTCAACAGATGGGCCCAACATACTGGCTACTGGTCGCGATGACATACTTTCACGGACCTGTGGTAAAGATGGTCATGGCAGAGTTCGTTGCATGAGTTTGGGGGCCAACATAACCAACACCTTTGGCAGAATTCGAAGGATTACTACTGAGCCTGTGCCAGATTTAATGGAAGAGCTTGTCGTGTTGAGAGAGAAAGTGGCTGAAGTTGATGCAATGATGTCTCAGCTAGACGAATTGAACACGATGAAGTCTGAATTAGAAGAATTTAGGAGCATGAAGTCTCGATTAGAAGAGTTCAACAAAATGAAGTCTATGATGGACGAGTTTGAGGCGAATTTCATGCAAAGCCAGAGTCAAGTTCACAGGCCTTTAAATACTCAGGTAACATCCACTTCCTGTGGTTTGAATCCATTGCACTGGTGGAGTTCCATTGGTGTCAAACTCTCAATCTATTGGTAAATGAAGACATTTAGAGTTAATTGGGAAGTTTAATCAGAGATACATTTTCTATAACTTAGATTTGAGAGCTGGACCAATTACAAACTAAGCCAATGTGCTTTTGTATACTCATTCATGTCACTATTTGATGAGTGAGTTAATGCTCTTTGCTATAAGGTTGTTTGATTAGTGATATGGAGAGGTAGAGAGAGGAGTTGCTATTTGATTCGTTAGTTGATTGGTGACATGGAGAGGTAGAGAGAGAGAGTTGTTATTTGATTGGTTGGTTGATTGGTGACATGGAGAGGTAGAGAGAGGAGTCGTTATTTGATTGGTTATTGGATAAGTGAGATGTTACTCTTCGCCTCTTATTTTTCAACTTTTGCTGTTCTTTTTGTAAATGAAAAACATGATATACATTCTTGTTTTGTACCACTTGAGTAATAAGTGATTACCGTGTCCCATTTTGTAGGATGGTTACGATGGCGAGGAGCAAGAAGCAAACAATGCAAATGAAGACAAGCTTCCATGAGTTGTTCGTGGTTCGTACTTGAGTGTGGTTGGTCTATATGCTTCATTAGTATTAGGTTATTTCGTGGACATTAAGATTTGTTAAGAGTAATACATGAAAACTTTTAGAATCATTGTCAGGATGATGATGATGAAACGTTTTGTGATGGTATTGTTATTAATGGTCAGATTGATGTCTTTTCTATGCACGACGTTTATTCCGTGCACCGTTGTGAAATGAATTAGATGCAATAATTAGTGACAATAAATATGTATCTTGGAAAAATAGGAAATTAAACATCTGCCTACGAGAAATGCTGTAGGTACCAAAAAAAGAAAAAAGAAAAAAGCAATAGATTTGTATCTATTCCAACAAAACGTGGGAAAAAAGAATAAATGCCGACATTATATCCGTTGTCAAAAGTTTTAAAAATTGTAGGCACAGAGAAGAAAAGGCCTGTTGTGTATTCGTAGGCAAAAGTCATAGGAAACATAGGCAAAGAGGGAAAAAGGCAATGTGGTGTATTCGTAGGCAAAAGTCATAGGAAACATAGGCAAAGAGGGAAAAAGGCAACGGGCATATTTGTTATCAAAAGTCTTAAAAATCATAGGCATAGATAGAAAAGACTACGGTAATTCCGTAGGTAAAAGTCAAAAAAATCGTGGGCAAATGTCTAAAAGGCCCAGGGTGCATTTGTAGACAAAAGTCATAAAATCATAGGCACAAAGGGAAAAAGGCTTGCGGTATATCTGTAGGTAAAAGTCTTAAAAACCGTAGGCACAAAAGGAGAAGAGCCTACGTTACATCCGTAGGCAAAAGTCTTGAAAACTGTAGGGACAGAAATGAAAAAGCCTACGGCATATCCGTAGGCAAAAGTCTTAAAAACCGTTGGCGTAAGGGATTTATGCCAAACTCAGCATATGTATGTCCCTACAGAACAGCCGTTGGCTTATGTCTTTACTTCCGTAGGCATATGTCTATGCCATTAGAAGAAGCACCCATGGTATACTACCTAGGCATAAGCTACGCCTATGGTACTTTTTATCTATGCCAACGTTTTAGTACTGTAGGCATAAACCGTTTCTCTTGTAGTGTATATCCATATTCGATCCACTATAAGTACTTGGACTGTCAACTTATCGGATTAAATTGAATGTGATCCATCGATAGGCCGAGATATCGATATATAACTTTGAGCCAAGAGCATGCTCCGGTAAAACTAATGAGCCATGAAATAGCCCTAACTTGATAAGCTACTACCCATTGATGGCTCTTGGCATGTATGGCAAGTAAGGAAGCAGTACAAAAGACGATCTAAATTTAAATGGAAACATGGGTTGATATTAGTCAAAGCCAAACAGAAAAAAGAGCCTCCACATTCAATGTGATCGAAACAAACCCTAAGAGAAAAAGATGATTGTTTACTATATATAGAAACCAGAAAAGAGGCTCATGGACCCCACTTGGGGATTTGGACATTTTCAGATGTGGGTTGAATTATTAAGGCCCATGTTGGCCCCTTCCCTCCCTCAAACTAAGGACCCATTCCAAGAAAACAAAAAAGCGGAGGGGTCTTTCTAAATTTAGCAAAATCTTTATCTTCGTCACCTCCAATTCAAAAGCAAAATCAATAAATATGTGAGAACTTTTGTGCACGATGCTCCTCCATCCTCACCAAGCCCCTTTCGCCCTTTCATGCGTGCATCTCCGTACAACTCATAAATAAGCTTTTGGGTGACTCTGGTTGGCCATCCCTTCAAGCAAACCAAGGTCTACACTCTCTCACTTCTGTCTTTCCTTTTAAGTCTTAAGTCGTTTAGCATAACAAAATTTGCCTTCTTATGCAAAAAAATATAGCCTAACATGGGGACTTAAAGGTGTTGCTTTGAATGGACTTGTCCTTATTCACTCGCTTCAAGCTTTTGGTTGATCCACCCACATACACACATCTGACACAAGCGCCCCAAGTTATTTAATTTGTTCATCTTTACCAAAACCTATTCCTGCATACATTAACTCACTCCAATTTCCGCCGGTGTGGGGTGGGGGATGGTTCATGATGATCTGGTGGCTTGTGACAAACTTCGACGACGCGTTATAGCCGTCGCTAAAGTGTTTAACATATAGAACCGGCATCAGCTATAATCAGCATGAAAGTTTGAAATCTGTCTCAGGTCACATAAGTTACTTGTGGAGCATTTTCGATGTCGATCTGAAACAACCCAGAGGAAGAGCCATAGCATTATGAAAAGTAATTGAGGAGTTATGGGAATGAACCATGGTTGCTGATACATTTATCAGCAACCATTGTCACCTTTCTCAAAGATCTACTAACGAAGTATTCACTCTTGCGTGGAGAGGCGACTCTATATAAAATTGCTTTCACGAGCTCTCTATGAAGTGTACGGGAGTACCACGTTCAGAAAACAACCTTAATTCCTCAAAGGCGAGGCTAGAGTCTCAGCCAAACTGTTGGAACCATTGCAGAAGAAAAGGAATAGGCAACATTTAACTTTTCACTTGATCGCTTACAATGCCGCCGTCACAGCACCCATTATCAACAGAAGATCCGTCCGTGTTTAGATAGAACTTATTACGCGCTGGCGGGCGACGCCATTTTATCCATTTATGCCAAACTCAATCCGAGGACTGATGCTCTGGAGATGGATGACCAAAATTATGGCTTCAGTCATGAAAAGGGCTTACTTCTAAGTGTAACGTAAGAAATAAAGGAAAACCAGTATTTCACTTGTTTACAAAATGGTGCACGTTCATGGGTGTGCAGATATCTGCAGTTGTTCCTTTTAAGCCAAATCTTCACAAAGTACAACTAAAACGGGATATTCTCATTATCATGAGAACAAACATAGACTCTTTTTCGAGTTGTAAGAATTTTTTTTTCTAATACATTGTTTAGTAACAATTGATAGTCGCTAAATATTTCTAGTCAGATGTATCATTTGACAATGTGTTGCCGGAGATTCTAACTTGGAACTGGTCGGATGTTGCGAATAATTTCCTTTTCAAAGGATTAATCAAGGGGTGAATAACTTTCTAAAAATAGAACGGATCTAGGAGGTGAAGAGGGGCTGCATACTTGAGCCTCATAGGAAATGCCCAAATTTACCTTCCCCATTACGAAGGCCCATATTTTGCGAGAAAATGCTATTTCCATCCTAAATGCTCTCTCACCTCTAATTGTCGCTAAAAAGAAATTCTAAGTAACACTTGATAACCTTTTAGCAACTAATGAGGGGATGAAATAGCATATGAAGGAATAAAAATAGCCTCACCCTATTACAAATTATGTCAAATATTTGCTGATGGTGTATGTTTCAACTTAGCGAATTTCATGTAATGCCCCTTTCTAAAGAATAGGATTATGTATATATTGAGCAAATGGAATGTCATAATTTGACCACTGCAAGAGAGCTTCAGACTCTAGCCTCATTTACATTTGGCTCATACATGACCGTGTCAGCTGCATATCTTCCCTCATTTAGATTAGATACTAACAAAGTCTTCACTAAGTTATGAATTAAACTAAGTTTGTATTATTCGTCACAGAATTGACCTGAATTTGTAAGGTCTTCTAGTTGACCAGCTGCTCAATAATTGATATAATATAGTCAACAATAAGAATAATGGTAGCTGCTTGTATTGAAAGGGTGGTGCAAACTAACATATTCTGATACATTGAATCTTACTTATGGTGATAAGATGTATTCTAAGTTCTTTAGTCGATTATAATCCGTACTATGAACATACAATTATTTGAAATATTCTTGACTGTTACATTGTCATATAATCAAAGAAAAAGTTTGGCTGGAATTCAGATTATAGGAAAAGCTTACAATCGCTTTTGTGTAGCGTTATATATGATGGTCGCTCAATGTGTTTAGTAATGTTACAAAGTACAAGTAATAATTATCACAAAAGATGTAAAAATGCCACTAATAGCAGTGCTATATGATGGTCGCTCAATATGTTTAGTGATGTTACAGAGTACAACTAATAATTATCACAAAAGAGGTTGTAAAAATGCCACTAATAATAGTAACGACAAGTAATGATCACCGAACGGATTAGTCAAATTAATTTTAGGAGCATTGCCTCTTTCTCTGTGATGTAGTCCTAAATGAGTCTGCTCACTTACCTCTTTGAAGATTTGTTCAAAAACCAGAGGCACTAGACTTGTGCATGTCAGCTCCCAACCAAATTGGGTGATCGATAAGGACACCCTACTTTCGGATTAGTCAAATTAATTTTAGGAGCATTGCCTCTTTCTCTGTGATCTAGTCCTAAATGAGTCTGCTCACTTACCTCTTTGAAGATTTATTCAAAAACCAGAGGCACTAGACTTGTGCATGTCAGCTCCCAACCAAATTGGGTGATTGATAAGGACACCCTACTTTTTAACATTTGCACTCTAGTACTTTCCTCACTATAAGCTAAAAAAATGTCACAAAAATTAAAGAAAATTACCACAAATTAAATCTTTTAGTGATAAAAGTAAGGTGCAGCAACTAAAAGTTGTTTGCAACTAACAATTTCCTTGGTTGCAATTAAATGGGGCTGTTTATAACACATTTCTTGACAGATGTATTGCCACACATGCATGCCTAGTTAGGGTTTAGCCTTGCCCTAACCCGCTAAATAAGAAATATAAATGACGCAGAGGTGTCACTTTTGGTCGGAAATATGCTTTGGTTACTTCATCAGTTACTATCTTTGCTGCCTGGTTGAATATTTTACCAAAATTATTTACTTTGATGCATATATTTCCTCTTTGAATTAATGTTCCTCTAGATCCTACTTCTATGACTACATTTAAAAGATGGTTTTCTATTTTAAGGACGGTAAACCAGGTGGGTGACCTAATTCTAGAATATGAAAGATAAAAAAAATCAAGACACTTAAAGCATCAATCTAAAGGAACACACCAATACACAGGCTGGATATCCTACTAACCTTTGAAATTGTCTCTTTCCTTCCTCCTTTCCTGTTTGTGAGTTTTTTTTTAGGAGAGAAAAGAGAGGAAAAGAAAGAAAAGTGGCTCATTTCCTTTCTTTTATCTAGTTTGTGAGTTTTTTTAAGGAGAGAAAAGAAAAAAAAAAGGGAGGAAAGTTTGAGCCTCTTTTGTCTCTAAATCTTTCCTCCCAAAATTAGGAAGAAACGAAGAGAAAGGAAACTCTTATAAGTAATACTTTAATAACACTTATATTACACTTGAGATTATGATGACTTAATTTTTAATGACTTTTAAATATTAGGGTATTTTATAAAAACCTATCATACCATTTATTACAAACAAACAGAAGACCAATTCGTGTTTTTTCAATAGCTAGTTTGTGTATTTTTTTTTATTGTGGTACTAACCGGTGAAGACTTATCACGTTATTATGGTATAAACTTTCTGTTTTGTCCGACCAATTTTTTTTTTTGTTTGCATTATGTTCTTAGTTAGGATCATACTTTAAAATCTTTGTTTGGATTATGACACTATTGTATTAGGGTATATATGTAATGTTGTATCATTTCTTTTATTTTCTTCTGAACTCACAAACAAAAGAAATGAATGATGTTTTCCTCTCTCTCTTAAACTCACAAACAAGAGGAAGGATTCCCTTCTCTTCTCTTCCTTTCTCTTCTCTCCCCTCCCCTTCCTTTCTGTTCTTTTTCCTTATTTCAAAACTCGCAAATAGGCGAAGGAAACAACTCAAGAAAAGAAGTCCTCCCTTCCTTATGGATGAAAATTGCAAGAAGATAGTTTTCATTTTCTATTTTTATTATCATCTCTCCCGATTTTTAGGTAGGGCCCTTGATAACCGTGGTGTCCCTCGGCTTTTGAAATATGTAGACTAATGTGAGGTTTGGTCTACATATATTAACATATACTAGTTAAACAAAAAAAGTAAGACGCAGTAAGTACGACTTGTTTTCAGTTAGAAAAGATTGTTCTCTAATGATTTAGCTGTATATGTTTAGGTCGGTTCTTTATATCTAACTTTTCTTCTTGCATGGGAAGTTATCCTGTGGCGGATCTATAACAGGGCTGGGGGACCATGGTCATCCCCATATTTGTCGCTAATCGAAACGATTTGATACTGATACAAATACAGATTGGATGTGATTTCTTCCTAACCTAAATGCAAGTGAAAGATTTCAAATAAGTGCTACGAGTTGGTTCCGGTTCGAGGTGTAAAATTTTAATTTGTGTTACCAACATGCCATTTTGTTAAAGCATTAAAGTTAAAGGGTCGAAAATTTCTAGTATACATTTTGAGATTTGAACTCTTCCAATTCATTTTTGTCTTAACAAGCTCAAATTGTGTTACGAACATTAAGAACCATTTGAAGCTTGGAACTCTCTAAGTTTGGAATGAATCTTTCGTTTCTTATATTTTGTTGTTTTAGTTCTATTTCACACAAAAATTCTAATTATTCTTTTTTTATTTAGTATAAACAAACTCAAAGTTTGACTAACATACTTGTTATACTCAACCTCAAATATACATTTTCCACGTACTTATAACCGACATACTGAGTGCTATATGCCATGAGTAGCATCTAGTTTAATTATTTCTAAATTATTGTGCGTGTTTACCAATAAAAAGTTAGACTGTACAAATATACGTAAATTAAATAGCCTCAATGACGTGATACTAATACTAGTGCGCTCATATAATTCTGTTTGCACATCTCGCGAAATTAAAGCCAAATATGTTTCAGACTTATTTGATATCAGTCCTGCACCAAATTTAGTCATATTAACACTAGTGACTAAAAATTTTTGTTAGTGTTTTTCAAAATATAGTGTCAAGGTTGATTCATTTTCTTTGTCAAAATGATGAAAGGAAGGTGAAGAGGCAAAGAGGGAGGAATCCCACATAGAAGGGAATTGGAAAAGTAAGTGGGTATATAATAAAGAACTCCACTTACTTTAATACTTATGTGGTATGCTAAGGTGTATGCATGTGCACCGAGTATGGTGCGAAGCACCATACGAGGAACGATCGCACGCACGCGCCTGTGCGAGTGGCAGTGGGCTGTGAGGCGCAATGTGACGCTTTGATGGCGCACTTTGCACTTCGCACTTGCGATTAGACGCCTTTAAGTTTTCGTGACGAAAACTAGGCCGTTGGTGCAACAGATAGGGGCGGATCCGACCGTTAGCAGCTGAGTGGTTACACTTGCACCGGTTCGGGTTATTCTCGAACGGTTGCCTGTAGGCAGCTAGGTGGTTCCAGTTCAGGCCAGACCCAACTGTTGGGAGCTGGTTAGTTACCAGCCCAGATCTGGACTGTTAATCTTAACAGTTTCTGATCCAACGGTATAGATTGCTTGGGTGCATGATGAAAGGGTGTGACCCTTGATTAGCAACCACTAGTGCTTAAATAGAGCACAATGGTCAGATTTTCGGACCATATAGATGAGCCTCTACTCTCTTCTCTTTTCTGCAGATCTTTTACAATAAGAAATTTCTGTAGAATTTCTTAGTTGTAAACTCATTATCCAGTATTCCATACACATATCTGTGGAGTGAATATCGTGTGTGCAAACGCTATTCACTAGTGCGCTTCGTTGTATCTTGGAGGGTATTTCCCTGTAACCCGCTGCACACCATTTTTAGGTGGGGGCAAATATAAACTTAAGGAGAGCGTTTTACAACGTGCCTCGAAACCAATCATCTTTCAGTCACAAAGCCATACCTACATCTCATGTCCAACAATCTTAAGTTTATATTCTGCAACAATGGCGTTCGTGACGTTGAAAGACATGGGCTCGGATTTCCACCTCTTGGAGCGCTTTGATGGTGGGGACTTCGTTCGTTGGCAAAGGAAGATGCACTTTCTACTAGTAACAGTGAAAGTGTACTATGTGATCGTGAATCCAAGACCTCCGGAACCCGATGAAAATGAGGAGGAAAGTGTTGCAAAGACACGTGAAAGATTGAGGTGGGATCAAGATGATGAGATATGTCGAGGACATATTCTGAATGGCATGTCCAACACGCTGTTCGATGCCTATCATGCTGTCAAGACCGCTAAGGAACTTTGGAACCAATTGGAGCGTCGCTACATCACCGAGGATGCCACCAGTAAAAGGTTCATCGTTTTTAAATTTTTTGATTACAAAATGGTTGATGGTAGGTCGGTTATGGAACAGTTTAATGAGATTAAAAGTATTCTTGATCGTTATTCCCAACACAAGTTAGCCTTGGATGAGTTTATCGTGATTACATCTATCATTGATAAATTGCCTCCTTCTTAGAAGAATTTTAGAAACAGCCTTAAGCATCGCAAGGAAGACATCAACCTTGATGAGTTGGGTACTCATCTTCGGATTGAGGAAGACTTGCGCAATGAAAGAAAAGTCTAAAAGCGAGGGCGTTTCTAAAATCTTAGCCGTGGAAGAAGGAGAATCGTCCAAGAAGAACTCCCGTGAGAACAAGAAAAGGAAGCTTCAAGGAAATGACGACGACGACGACAAGGACAAGGACAAGGACAAGAAGAAAAAACACAAAGGAAAGTGTTTTCACTGTGGCAAACCAGGGCACTATAAGTGTGATTGCCGTGCCTTGAAGAAACAAAAAAAGGCGACCAAAAATAATTTAGTCGCGGTAATCAGTGAGGCAAATGTCCTTGAAGATGACGATGCATGGTGGATTGATTCGGGTGCGACAAGGCATGTGTGCAAAGACAAGAGTTTTTTACAACCTATGAACCGGTGAAGGATGGAAGCATTCTTTACATGGGAAATTCGTCAATTGTGCAAATTACGGGCAAAGGAAATGTCGAGCTTGAGTTTACATCCGAAAAAGTTATCACCCTTACTAATGTCTGTCATGTGCCCGAAATTAGGAAGAATTTAGTCTCGGGTTGTATACTTAACAAGTTTGGTTTCAAACTTGTTTTTGAAGCTGATAAATTTGTACTCTCTAAGGGAGGGATTTTTGTGGGAAAGAGATATCTTTGTGAAGGATTGTTTAAGCTCAATATTAATAATAAGAATGTTATTTCTGCTTATATTATTGAGTCACTATCTTTTCTTTGGTATAATCGTTTAGGACATGTTAATACTAGAAACATTATTGACATGGTTGAATTAAATCTTTTGCCTAGTATGCATGTAGATAAAGGATTTTGTAAGACATGTATGCTTACTAAAATCACTAGAGCTCCTTTTCAAAATGGACAAAGAGAGTCTAAGATTTTAGATTTAATACATAGTGATTTAGGAGATTTTCACTCCTCTCCTTCGTTAGGAGAAAACTCTTATTATGTGACTTTTATTGATAATAATTCTAGGTATTGCTATGTTTATTTATTGCATAATAAAAATGATGCCATGCCTAGTTTTGTCACATACAAAAATGAAGTAGAAAATTTTTGTGATGCCAAAATTAAAGTGCTTAGAACCGATAGAGGAGGAGAGTACTATGATCCACCATTTTTTTGAAGAAAATGGCATAGTACATGAACTTTCTGCACCGTATACATCACAACAAAACAGTATGGTGGAAAGAAAGAATAGGACATTAGTCGAAATGGTTAATGCCATGCTCTCCAACTCGGGTCTAGGAAAAGGATTTTGGGGGGAAGCTTTATTAACAGCTTGCTACATATTAAATAGAGTTCCAACTAAAGGGAATAACGTTACTCCTTATGAACTATGAAAGAAAAGGAAGCCTAATTTGAATTATTTTAAAGTTTGGGGTTGTAGGGCCGTTGTAAGAGTTTTGGAACCAAAAAGGAAGAAATTGGGTGAAAGAGGCATTGAATGTATTTTCATTGGTTATGCTTTACACAATAAAGCATATAGGTTCATGATAGTGGAACAAAATGATTATTATTCTAAAAACACTATCATTGAATCTAGAGATGCCATCTTTGACGAAAGTAGGTTCTAATCACTTCCTAAGAAAGTTGAGCAAAAGGAAGGTCAATGTGATGTTGAGAAAAATCATGAAAATGAAGTGGAACCTAGGAGGAGCAAACGAATGAGAATTGCCAAAATCTATGAACCCGATTTCTACATGTATTTGGTAGAAGGAACTGGGACAACAATATACAACTCCATACCGATTGTCTTAAATGTGGAATCCGACCCTAAGACTTATGAAGAGGCCATGAAATCTCAAGATTCTTCTTTTTGGAAAGAAGCAATAAATGAAGAGATTGATTCAATCATGGGAAATGGAACATGAAAATTGGTGGATTTACCACCCGGTTCAAAACCCATTGGTTGTAAATGGATCTTCAAGAAAAAGTTAAGGGTCGATGGATCAATTGAAAAATTTAAGGGGAGGTCAGTGGCTAAGGGATGTTTCCAAAAGGAAGGTGTCGATTACTTTGACACTTATGCACCAGTTGCAAGGATAGCCACTATTAGGGTGCTTATAGCACTAGCTTCCATCCATACGCTAGTAATTCATCAAATGGATGTTAAAACGGCATTTATAAATGGTGAATTATAAATGGTGAATTAGATGAGGAGGCACTACAAGAAAAAAAGTTTTTAGCGACGGGAAAATCCATTGCTAAAAGCCAAAAATCCGTCGCAAAAACAATTAGCGATGGATTCACCATCACTAAAAATCTCTCGTATAAAAGCCCGTCACTAATAGTTTAGCGACGGAATTTTTAAATCCGTCGCTAAATATATAATTATTTGCGACGGATTTATTTTTAATTAGTGACGGAATATCCGTCGCTAATTATATTTTTAGTATTTTAATTAATTTTCTTTTTTGTTAAATTAGTGACGGAATAATGTTTTAGCGACGAAATATTTCGTCGCTAAAAAACTTATTTAGCGACGGAATATTCCGTCGCGAATTAACTGATTGTATGAATACTTTTAGTGACGGAATTAATCCGTCGCCAAAAGTCAAAAATTTTTTTGAAATTTTTTTTTTATTTTTCAATTACCCAAACCTGTAATACAATTTTCATTTCTCAACAACAATGCTAAAAATCAATACACAAAAAAATATATATAATCAATCATAAAAAAGACTCATTATGTACAAGTCGGGAACCGGATACAGCCAGTTAGGGGAAGGGAGAAGAGTACAAGCCGAGCGCAGGGGAAGCTAGGAACGGGCACGAGAAGGGGCTCATCAGGGGTTGCCGAGTCCCGGATCTGGATCCTGCTGATCTGGGGCCGGCTCGGCATGTCCAACAGCGCCCTGCTGCCTGATCATCCTCACCACCACTGTAGCAATGCGCTGGATCTCCTCGTCGTCCAACTGACGCTGAGGAGCCGGTGTCTGTGGAGGGGCAGCAGGGGATGAGGACGCTCCTATCACGGCACGAGCAGTCGTGCTAGGCAGGCCGCGTATGCGGCCTTTCGGCCGATTCACGACCTCCGGCGTATCCAGCCATCGCTTCAACCCCCCAGTACTCGCAGCCGTACTAGTGGACGCTGATGGCTGTCCGGACTGCTGCTCGGACCCCCTTAGCTGTTCATACGAGGCCTGCCAAAACAGTGGTTTAACAATATGTTAGGGCATTAATTAACGAAACAGACATTGAGGATAGAAAGACAAAACATTAACAACTAAAACAAATTGACTCACATCGATCCGCCGGGCAATATCTGAAATATAGTCGCCCGCCCGGTGCGCCTCGTCCTTGTCCTTCTTCCGCACGTGCGTCTGAGTATAGGTCAGAGCTACGACCTCATCCTCCTCCAGATCCGGGTGCTCGACCGCGTTCATGTGTCGGACGATGTCGTGTGGCACCGACCCCCCGTGTGCGTCGGATCTCTGTTCTGTCTGTTCTCGGTCCCGCTCTTACTCTTGGCGTCCCAGCCTGGATCCATAGCCCACCGATCTATCATCTCCCCCATACACGGTGAGATATCCAATGTGGGGGATATCTCGTCATCTCCGTCATCGGGGCACCCTCGGGCAGCATCTTCTTCGCCCGGTCCCGTGCGTCGTGGAGCCATCGGCGGTAATTCTTGCCGATGTAGGCAAAGAAGGCCTGCTGCCCCAGTACCTGCTGCTGAGGCATGTCAAACGTGAACCCCTCCTGTAAGGCATTCAATAACACAAATTAACAACAGAAAACAAACTCTAATTAAACATTTACTAACGCTGAAAAAAATACTTCACCGTACCAGCCACTCCTCCCATAAGGCCTCCCTCGCAGCGGCATCCCAGTCCTTCCAGTACAGGCGTGGCTCGAAGAATCGGCCCTTCACAAGAACGCCGATCTTCGTCCTCGCCTGATTCTCCAGGATCCTGCCAAAGAATTAAATAAATTAATACAGTTCAAATATAAATTAACACCCCAAAATTTTAAATATAAGGCATGAGGTGATATTTTTAGTACTTACAGGCCCTCCTGCGTGAGCGTAACTCTCTGTTTACGCTGGGGGTCGATGCGTACCCCGCGTGTCGGACCACGGCCTCGTCGAGATCCTACAAAACACAGACATTAATACAGTTCAAATATACTTTAAATATACGGCTAGCAAAAATGTACTAAACACCGTTATCAACTATACCTGAGGTAGAACCCACGGAAGATGGAGAATGCACGCGCGTGTGGGATGAATCTGCGTCGGGCTGGGGCGACGGTTGGGGCTGGGGCGACGGCTGGGGCCCCATCTGCTGTCCGCGATCACTCTGTGCCTCGTCATCAGTAGGCAATGACGAGGTGGGACCCACCGGGGAGGAAGCAGCTCGGCGTCCAGCCCGGCCACGAATAGCCCGTATCCTATCCATATC
The DNA here is from genome assembly GCA_033070095.1 of Escallonia herrerae. NCBI lineage: Eukaryota > Viridiplantae > Streptophyta > Magnoliopsida > Escalloniales > Escalloniaceae > Escallonia > Escallonia herrerae. The sequence continues at coordinate 141,843 of JAVXUP010000487.1, read as the reverse complement.
TGACTTCATATAGATAAATTACAAAGACATTAACACGTTAAAAACAATAATTTGGCAAAAATCATCATCGGCACTATATATATATATATATATATATATATATATATATATATATATATGAATGGATGTGCAAAAACACATCATTAAACACCAAGTTCTAAAATGTTACTACATTTTTCCCGTGATGTTACAACATTACAAGTCAATCATTTTCAGTTTGCGAATCATCTTCATCACTTTCCTCGTCGTCCTCTTCTTCGTGGGACTCGTCGTCCTCTTCATCTTCTAATTCATCCTCTTCATCAGTAGACTCGGTCACATCATCTCCAACACTTTCCACGTCTTCCGCGTCATCATCTACGACTTCTTCTCCTACAAGAAGTGTTGTTGGAAGAGGAAGATCGTCCTCCTCGTTGTTGACCTCAACAGGGAACAAGACACGTGGTTGGTCGGCTTGAAAGGAGTCTAGCTCACTGTCATATGTCACGGGCAATTTCTTGGACTTGATAGTTGTATACCAATGAGATTTGGGATTGGCGACGTCCTCCGCGTAAAAGACTTGTACAGCTTGACTAGCAAACACAAAGGGCTCGTCTGATGCAAGTCTTGACTTGACATTGACATCTACAATCCCTTGAGAGCTAACAAGGATTCCTCTACTGCATGTGACATCGAACCACGTACACTTGAACATTACCAGGCGGTTTTGGGAACCCAGATATGTTAGCTCAACAATCTCATCTAGCTCTCCGTAAAAGTCCATGCAATTCTTGGCATAACAGTCGCCGTTGACCAAGACTCCACTGTTTTGGGTTTGTTTTGTTCGGTCATCATCTTTTACGTTAAACCTAAACTCGTTGATGATATAGCCTCCGTAACAGGATGTTTGTTTGTTAGGGCCTTCGACTAGTAATTTCAAGCAGGAGGCCACTGGTCTATCCATTGACTGAACCTATTGTAGATGACGGTAAAAATTAAGGATAAATCAGTATACTAATTGGCCACAGAACTGTATATAACACATAATATAATTTCGTTAAACAATCTTACACGGATTTTGAACCACTGTACAAATTGTGATTTCCGATGAGATTCAAGTCCAGCGGGATCAGTGATTAAAGATTCCGCATCGAACTCACTGCAAACCAATATAGTTGACTCGCTTAACACACACTTTCAATTATGTACAGCAATGTAAGTGAATTAAGACTTTAACTTACTCAATGAATGCTGAAACTTCATCGCAATTTAGAAGGGCATATATTGTTGCAGCACTGTACTCTTCATCCGTTAGCCATCGAGTATACGTTCGGCCGAACGGACTATATGACTGCTTGAATATTGACAATTGCCCTTCCAAATTTGTGCTTGCTCCTGGGTCATTTCGGCCTAGTTGATTTAACCTTGTACCAACATCAGGCCCGAAATATTGACTACAAAAATTTACAAGTTCTTCTATTACGTAAGCCTCCACGATTGAGCCCTCAACCCGAGCCTTATTACGGACTTTTTTCTTTAAATGGAACATGAACCTAGAAGTTTAGCGAATCGAGTTAGGCAGAATATCAATGATAACAGATGTCGCATTAAGTGTAAACGAACAACTGTAACAATTTAAGGATTACCTCTCAAAGGGATACATCCATCGATATTGCACGGGTCCACCCATCTTAGCTTCATATGCCAAGTGAACAGGCAGATGCTCCATTGAATCCAAGAACGAAGGTGGGAAGATTTTCTCCACCTTGCAAATCGTCACCACAATATTCTTCTCAAGCACTTCCATGTTACTCACCCGGATCGTAGAAGAGCATATATCTCGAAAGAAATGAGATAATTCAGTCAAAGTCTCGCAAACAACCCGCGGCAACAGTCCCTGGGGAAGGCAATAGGAATGAATCTCTCCATGAATACGTGGCAGCTGTGACTCTTCATCCCTTGAAACTTGCATTTCGATACATTACAACAACGAGATATGTTGGATGCAAACCTATCCAGAAGCTTCAAATTCTTAACCCACTGACAGACCTTCTCCACTTGTTTCTTGTCTAGACAGTAAGGTGCTTTCGGAAGTATCGTCCTCCCACTGACTGTCCGAGGATGCAATTCACAGCGTACACCCAACTGTTGTAGATCCCTTCTCGCTTTAAGGTGATCTTTCGATCCAATTGGGTCCCATCCTCCGTCAACAACCTCAATTCTGACACCTCATAGAGGGTGTCGATATGGTGTCCGATACGTGTTTGACACTCTGGACACGTGTCCGACACATACCGACACGTGCCTGATGCCTCCGGACAAGTGTTCGACGCCCACTGACACGCACCTCCAGACACATCGGCATACGTTAATTTGTGTTTTAAATGTCAGACACCGTCGATCAGACGTGGTGTCCGTGTCTGCGCTAGCTAACATGTATCTCAATCCAATTGGGTCCCATCCTCCGTCGACAACCTCAATTTCGACACCTCATAGAGGGTGCCGATATGGTGTCCGATACGTGTCTGACACCTCCGGACACGTGTCCGACACATACCGACACGTGTCCAACGCCTCTGGACACGTGTCCGACGCCCACCCACACGCACCTCCAGACACATCAGCATACGTTAATTTATTTTTTAAATGTCAGACACCGTCGATCAGACGTTGTGTCCGTGTCTGCGCTAACTAACAAGTATCTCAATCCAATTGGGTCCCATCCTCCGTCATCAATCTCAATTCTCAATTCTAAAATGCTCAATGCAATAAAAATTAACAAAAATCACACATTCAATTCAATTGGGTCCCATCCTCCGTCAATAATCTCAATATCTCAAAAGCTCAATGCATAATTAACAATCTAAAATCATCAATTAACAACCTAAAATCATCAATTAATAATCGCAATTACTTCAAATGCACAGCTAATAACCTAAAATCATCAATTAACAATCTAAAATCACAGATCAATAATCACAATTCTCAAATGCATAATTAACAACCTAAAGTTATCAAACAAATTATCAATGTTCAAATGGAAAAAAATTGTTCAAAATGCACATATCCGATGTGCTTGAATTATTTCAATTTAGGGTTCGATTGTATTAGGCATTCAATTTAGGGTTCAATTAGTTTAATTTAGGGTTCGGTTCGATTAGGGCGGTTAGGGCATTCAATTTAGGGTTTAATTAGAGTTCAATTACATCAATTTAGGGTTCAATTAGGGGATTCCATTTATTCAATTTAGGGTTCGGTTGATTTGGGACATTCAATTTAGGGTTCAATTAGTTCAATTTAGGTTTCAGTTGGATTAGGGTATTCAATTTAGGGTTCAATAGTTTAATTTAGGGTTCGATTTGATTAGGGTATTCAATTTATGGTTTAATTAGGGTTCAATTACTTCAATTTAGAGTTCAATTAGGGGGTTCTATTGATTCAATTTAGGGTTCGGTTGATTTCGCTATTTCCCTTATGCTTGAATTAGGGTATTCAATTTAAATATAGTTTGAAATGGGTCATACACTCGTACATACATATTTGTTTTACATTTTTTTATCCAGATTGACTATTGAATGATCAAGCCCTACCACAAATGACTACTAGTCAGATTAGTAGGTCAAGCAAGATTGTTTAATTTTGTAAAGTTGCTAGAAGTGTAGCAAATTCATTTCAAATTACTGAGAATACAAGAAATGTACTAGGTGATGGGCTAGAATTTGTCACAGACTCACAGGACTACGCGTACTACTCTACTTTGGGTTCTTGGATACAACACAAGATGGGCCGAAGGAAGTTGCTCAGCCCCATATGTCCATTTCGGATGTGCTGGGCCTTGAAGTACATGGACCATAAAATCTTACCGTAATAATGTGAGCACAAGTGGTAACTACATGTTTCTAAGTTTTACGAAATTCCACATAAATTTCAAAATGGGGAATTAAACTTTATAATGTCGTTCAGTTGACTTGTCAAATAATACTTATATACTTAGTAATCTCAATTACTCTTTGCGTCGCAAGATTGTTATTTATCAAGGAGATAATATGGGGCGCCGCAAACCACCACCCCCCTCCCCATATTGCGTCATCTTAATTTTAATGTCCCTTGCCCAGTTCCGTCCCGTCCCATCCCATTTAGGTCCAACGCCACTTAACCCGATCAATTACAATACGAGTCAACTTTTTTAGCTTCTAATTTATTTTGTTTTAAACTAGTCATATTTTTGGATGAGATTATTTTCATTATTCTAGTTGGTAGAGGCAGCGAACAAAGGTGGCTGCTGGAGTTGGACGGCAGCGATGGTCGGTGGGGGATGGCTATCGGAGTTTGCCGTAGTGACTGTCGGCGATTGCTACCGAAAATGGTCGACAAGCTAATGGTCAATACTGATAAATGGGCTTATGTCAGTAACAAGGTTTATGATGAATGATGAAAATAAATAAAAAAATGCTTAAGATGAAGCATAAAGGGCATTAAATTGTAACATAGTAAAAGAAAAAAATGGGTAGTGATATTAAACACTATAAAAAAAAAATTACGTGATGGGAGCGCCGGTGTCGAGGGAGGTCACCTCCGGCGTCGAGGGAAGTCACCGCCGTTGTCGAGGGAGGTCACCGTCGAGGTTGAGGGAAGTCACCGCCGGTGTCGAGGCTTTCAGTGGCGCCGAAGGTGGGGCAGGATGTGAGAACAGCGGAGGCACAATCGCCGGAAATGATTTTGGGATTTTCGAAGAGAGAAACAGTGAGAGAGAAAACCAGATCTGAGAATTAAATAGACTTTTAGTGACGGAATCACTCCGTCGCTAAAAGTCCGTCGATGAAGGTCTATTTTTACCGACGGAATTTTTAGCGATGGAGTTATTCCGTCGCTTGAATAATATTTTACAACGGAGTTTTACTGACGGATGTTTCCATCGGTAAAACTCATTTTAGCGACGGAATAGATTCCGTCGCTAAAAATCCGTCGCAAAAGACGTCTTTTCTTGTAGCGAGGTATACATGCAACAACCGGAAGGGTTTGTTGTACGTGGGCAAGAAAATAAAGTTTGTAAGTTGATTAGGTCATTGTATGAACTTAAGCAAGCCCCTAAGCAGTGGCATAAAAAATTTGATCAAATTGTGATGTCTAATGGTTTCAAAATACATGAATCGGATAAGTGCGTGTACATCAAGTTCGATGGCGGTAGGGGGGTTATCATTTGCTTATACGTAGATGATATGCTCATTTTTGGTACTGACTTGGAACAAGTTGTAAAGACAGAGAAATTCTTATCCGATAATTTTGAAATGAAGGACATGGGTGTTGCTGACGTGATTTTGGGAATTAAAATCTTAAGGAATAATGGTTGCATAACCTTGTCTCAATCTCATTATATTGAGAAGGTGTTAAAAAGGTTTGACCATTTGAACACCACTCCAGTTAGTACACCATTTGATGAGAGTATAAAGTTGTCTCCCATTGATGGTAGAACTGTGAGACAACTAGAATATGCAAGTGCAATAGGTTGTCTAATGTATGCCATGACTTGTACTAGATCGGATATTGCTCATGCAGTAGGAAAACTTAGTAGATATACTAGTTGTCCTAGTAATATGCATTGGAATGCAGTATATAGGGTCTTTAAGTACCTTAAACGAACCATGGATTTCGGCATATGTTATAACGGGTATCCTTCTGTTTTGGAAGGATACACAGATGCCAGTTGGATTACGAATCAGGAGGATTATGCTTCCACAAGTGGATGGATTTTCACACTTGGTGGGGGTGCAATATCCTGGGGTTCGAAGAAACAGACTTGCATTACTGATTCTACCATGGCAGCAGAGTTTATTGCTTTAGCTACAGGGGGCAAGGAGGCAGAATGGCTAAAAAAATTTTCTTTTAGAAATTCCTTTATGGCCTAAGCCTATGGCTCCAATATCGATAAGGTGTGATAGTCAATCAACTCTATCACGAGTATGTAGTGAAGTGTATAATGGAAAGTCTAGACACATTGGTCTTAGACATAGCTACGTGAGGCAGTTGATTACCGAAGGAGTAATCATTTTGGAATTTGTGAGGTCCTTGGAAAATTTAGTGGATCCGTTAACTAAAGGGCTTCCAAGGGAAAAGATTATTAGAACCTCACGAGGGATGTGTCTTAAGCCCATGTCAAGGATCACCAATGATGGAAATCTCGACTCAACGCTTGCTAACACCAAGTCTTGAGTTCAATGAGTCAAAAGTACATTATGATGGTGATTGCAAGCACAAATTTTAGTCATCCCAAGGTCATGTGCTTGGTAACCGTAATGAAGGAATAGGGTGAGTATTATACTCTTAATAGTTCTATAAAAGGATCATTCTTTGGAGTGTTAGTTACGGTACACTCTTGATGGACCTGACTAGTGAGTGTGAAGTGGGGCCGCATCTGTCGAGTTTAAGGGCTAAACTCTAGAGCACTCATGAAAACAAGATACAAATTACATGGCCTTTATTGTATAAGCAGTTTTTTGGATTTGTGTATGGATAGGAGTTTCATGTGTGATATGTGACCGGCTAGTCAGCAAGGATAGGTGGTTCAAAGTTTATCTACCAAACTTTTTCAGATTAGCCTTGTTATGTAATTACTAAGTGAAGATTCAAGTTGTAAGACATCTTCATTTATGTATGTACTTCACTGGATAATAAGATTTGGTTTTTTATTTTGTTTTTATTTTATATTTTGTAAAATGATGGGGATTGTTAGTGTTGTTCAAAATATAGTGTCAATGTTGATTCATTTTCTTTGTCAAAATGATGAAAGGAAGGTGAAGAGGCAAAGAGGGAGGAATCCCACATAGAAGGGAATTGGAAAAGTAAGTGGGTATATAATAAAGAACTTCACTTACTTTAATACTTATGTGGTATGCTAAGGTGTATGCATGTGCACTGAGTATGGTGCGAAGCACCATACGAGGAACGATCGCACGCACGCGCGCGCGCACGTGGCAGTGGGCTGTGAGGCGCAATGTGGCGCTTTGATGGCGCACTTTGCACATGCACATCGTCGCGAGACGCGACTAGATGCCTTTAAGTTTTCGTGATGAAAACTAGGCCGTCGGTGCAATGGATCGGGTCGGATTCGACCGTTAGCAGCTGAGTGGTTACACTTGCACTGGTTCGGGTTATGCCCGAACGGTTGCACCTGTAGGCAGCTGGGTGGTTCCAGTTTGGGCCAGATCCAACTGTTGGGAGCTGGTTAGTTACCAGCCCAGATCTAGACCGTTAATCTTAACTGTTTCTGATCCAACGGTATAGATTGCTTGGGTGCATGATGAAAGGGTGTGACCCTTGATTAGCAACCACTAGTGCTTTAAATAGAGCACAATGGTCAGATTTTCGGACCATATAGATGAGTCTCTACTCTCTTCTCTTTTCTGCAGATCTTTTACAATAAGAAATATCTGCAGAATTTCTTAGTTGTAAACCCATTATCGAATATTCCATACATATATTTGTGGGGTGAATATCGTGTGTGCAAACGCTATTCACTAGTGCGTTTCGTTGTATCTTGGATGGTATTTGCTTGTAACCCGCTGCACACCATTTTTAGATGGGAGCAAATATAAACTTAAGAAAAGCGTTTTACAACGTGCCTCAAAACCAATTATCTTTCAGTCACAAAGCCATATCTACATCTCATGTCCAACAATTTTTACATGTATTTTTGGTTCCTTTCGATGTGACACCTTGAATCCGACCATGAACTTATCTTCCTAAGATACTTGTGACATCGATTTAGAGCATGCAAAGACTGAGACTAGCTGCCAAGTCTAGAGAGTTCTGAAGCTTTAGGGCACGGCTTGTGATTTCCCAAAAAGAAAGTTAGCTAGGCTAGCTTGCATTAGGAGGAGCGAATCACGGCACATGATTCCAAAACAAGGGTTTCACCTGACTAAATAGTGTTTGCCAGGGTTCCAAAATATCGTCTCAGCCAATAGGAGGAGTTGGTGGGAACATCAGCTGCCTGATTTGATTAAGAAGACCTAATAATCTAGCAATTAAGCTACTTTATAATGATAGACTTGTGCTGATATACCTAATCCAAATCAGCTTGTTTTTATCTTTAAGTTTTATTCTGCAAAAGGCTTATATCCAAAGGGGGAGGTTGAAGTGGGGCTAAGGAATAACAAGAAATTCATGTTAGTTTAGTGAACTAAGATCCTACTCATTACACTACAGAGAGATTTCTGTTCTTTTTGTCAGCTTTCTTTACCAATTATTTTATAGCCTGACAATGAGGGTTCAAATAAGAAACATTACTTCTAACCAACTAATTGGAATATAAAACTACAAAGACTTTTACACAAATTTTGTTCTGATTGAAGTTATACCCGGTGTTCATTTTACTCAAATGCACAGAGTCAATGGCAAGACTAATCTTTACATTATCACAAGTTACAAGTTGCAATATTAAGCTCTAATGAGTAACTTCTTACTATTACGGTCCAAATTTCACGAATACCGAAGTTCGAGGCCCAGTCTCCTCATTTCATGGGGTTAGCTTATTATGATCTTTGTTTTTTCTATATATGTACAAGCAATCATATTGATCAACTCGTTGGTACATTTTTTTTACGGTGAAGTGTAGTACAATGCTTGGTGCCTCTTTCATCCAAGTGACAAATTAAAGTTTTTATGCGCTTGGGCATACCTAACTAATCTACGAGCAACGGCGCTCCACAAGCGTTTAGTCTTCTAAAAACAAATCTTGGGGATATAAATGATCTAAAAAATTATGTTCTTTTTTCTCCTCGGACACAACACGGAGTCCCGAGAGGATCTTACATTAATGTGGATCTCCCATTGTTACTTTTATAAACTCGCAAAAGTTCCTACCAAGGACAAAAATGGCATACATTGGCAGTATAGATGATTAGTAACTTTCATATAGAAACAAGGTTTATGATCGTTACAAAGTGTTTTAGAGACATTTACAGAACAATACTGCTACCATAACAGTAGGGAATCCAGACCGGCATACATTAGTATACATGTTAAAATAAGTGATATCTTTACAAACATTAGTATACAGGTTATCAGGTTAAAATAAGTGATATCTTTACAAACATTAGTATACAGGCTAAAGTGATTATATAGCGATGCTTAAAAGACCTTTTGGTAAAGTTAGTGGAACTCAAATAGTTAAAAGTGAAACTCGAATATCAGAATTTTGTAAAAATTGTTAGGCCAGAAGCGTAAGTCCCTTCATGTCAAGCCTTTATTCCCATATACTCTCTTGCATGTTTTTTGATTTTCAACATCCTTTTTTGTGGATATATTTTCCTTGTTAGAAATTAGTTTGTGTGAGTACCTTTCTTCTTTCTTTAATTTGGGACCCAACTACAATGTAACAGCTGCCCTAATCACAATAGCTTAAAAAAACCTTTGTAAGCTTAAGCTTAGAGACAACGAATTACGTGAAGACATCTAATCAGCATCCGCAGACAAATAAGCTTGTGGTAGGTGGGATATATGATCGAAACTAACACATAAATTGACACATTTTATTTAACTAGCTACGCGTGATCGTACGGTTGCTTTCTTCTTCATTATTTCATAAATGTGAGATGGTAAATTTTGTGATTTCAGTTTTTTTTTCTTCCAAATCTTGTAAAATTGTCGGATGAATAATTACTTTAAAAATTTATCTTTTATATGTAATTTCACCTTTACATAAGAGAAGTGATATTTGAGCTCCACTTTTTACGATCTGAGTTTCACTTTTGTTCTTAAAAGTCTCTCACGTGTTGCGCTATATGACTCTTGATGACACTTGAGGAGGTTAAACACCAGGAGTCTAAAGCACTTACGAAATTCTAATTACAAAAATCTTATAAGCCAACCATTGCTTACACCTTCGAATTAGACTATGGTTCGAACTGCATTGCAATGGATTAAGCTTGGACAATTAATTTAAGTCCTTCAAGCAACACACCATTCGTATATTCAACTTCAAATATTAATTGCTGAAGCTTATTGGTGACAGTTTTGATAAATTTTAAGGGAGAAATTAAAAATACAGCAACTAATTTCTACAATTGTCATTAACTGGTCACTTAAAATATTTAGCGAGAAGATTGCGACTCTGAAAAGAGGGTTTGGAGGAAGTTGTTCCAATCATGGTGGAAGATAATTTCTTTTTCCTTCAAGGGCAGTGGCATTCTTAGGTTGAGACAATTATTTTTCAGTTTTGCGAAATATTCTTAAAGTATTGCAGGATTAGAAGAGGTGAACTGGAATATTAAGTTAAAGGCAACATGCAAAGGAATTGACCGATTGACCAAGTCACTTTATTTAGCTACAAAAATTATTTGCAAAGGCCACTAAAATTTCAAACTTGAAAGGCGACAAAACCATTTATAGCAGCCGTGTCCCACAATAAATACTTGACTAGCAGTTCTACAATTAAAAAAAGAAAATTCTTAAGTATCGTGCTCCCAAAGTTTTAGTGAATAAAGCTTTTTTAAATGGTTATGTCACCTTCGATTTATTATCAAAATTTTAGGCAACCTCTCCCGAATATTCCCTTTTAGATCAGAGTAACTACTCAAACTTTTGTTTATAATGCGCATGATATATAATAATTATGTTCTTTTTGCACTACAACTTTGATGCCTGACTTTTTTCTTTTGACTGTAATATGACATAACTATCAACATTTTGACATTACTGACTCAATTATCGAGAGTATCTTGCATGGTGCCGCATAAAGGAAGGAGCACGTGCCTCACGCATGAGCATGTGTGCGATGGAGTTTGGTAGGGTTATGAAATGCAATGGTTACTTAAAATTGAGTCGTTCTATGATACATGAAAAGTTATTTCTTCAACCAAAAAAAGAAAAAAGAAAAAAAGGTTTAAACTTAGCTGAGTTAAACCGGCATGACATGAGCATTGTCGACTTGGATTTCGAGAGCCACTCCTATAGGTGGTCACCATTGTCATGTAAGCATAGCAATTAATACATTATTATGTTCTAACTAGTAAATTTGTTGGGAACAAAGTTTTTCATGCCCTTTGAGCATTTTACTATGCTTACCAGAAATACCGTTATTACACTGCTCAAAATGTTACATTCTTGGACTTTTCAAAGCTGAAGAGCTAAATCTATCGATTTGGGTGGTGCAAATTAAGTCCTACCGTAGTTACAAGACTATTGAAAACATTATTAAAGACTCTCAATTTGTTTTGAGAAATTTAAGGAATTGAATGATTCTATCAGTCAAGTTATGAGAACAATAATCTTTATGGCATATGCTTTAGCTAAAAATGTAATTTTTTTTAATTATTTCGTTCGAGCCTTCAACAAAAGTGGCACTTCAGTTCCATCCTCAAAGATGTAAACCCCAAGATTTGAACATTCGTATCGTTTCCATTTCAAAAAATAAGAATGTTACATTAAAATATCAACCACTTAATTTAGCAACACAATTACATATTTTCTATTAAAATATAGTACAGTATCATTCATGATTCATGCATTTGTCGTTGGAAATTGGGGATTTAAAAGATCGCGGGAATGCTGGGGCCCTACCCCACCTTTGAATTGGAGCTAAGAAGCCTTATATCACAGCCGTTCAATTCAGATGTTAACCCCAAGTGGGCCCCTTCGGTTAAGCTCCTATTAGCAGATTGAACCTGCACGTGACACCTGTACTTTGGTCAAAAGTTATGAGTGCCTGTTACAGTTCTCTGATTGAAGTATTTAGGACAATCCTGCCCCTAAATTCGGTAACCGCTGAACTGCACCCACTCTCAAGAGAATTAGATGGGGGGGGGGGGGGGGGGGGGCTATGCGGAAGGGTTCCATTTTTAGCGACAAAAATATTTTATAAACATCAGCTTTGGTAGGGAAGATCTTGTATCCAATCTCGATAGTACGAATAACTTACAACATTTCATATAGTAACCATTAATTGTTACTAATATCCTTTTTACTTCATTGACGTTTACTAATCAGAAGTCACTAGACATATTTAACAATAAATATTTCTCGTTATATACTAAATTTTAGATTTTTTCACCGGTGACGGGGCCAAAAATTTTCTATAAGGTAGGTACCAAGATTTTAATTAGAGGTATCTTAATGTGTTCATTTTAAACTAATAAAAATAAAGACAATGTTATTTTGAGAAATAAAATTCGCATTTTATTTTTGTAGTTGCACTTTACTTTGGACATTAGAATCAGTGAAGTATCCTTAAAAAGAATATACGTATTACTATAAATCTATAGTAACAAAAGTGAAAATTAATTGAAACGTTAGAATTTCTTGATTATTATGTGGTAGGAAAAAAATTGTGTACTTTAAGAGAACAATGACTTCAATTTTTTTTTGAAATCTATAAATTTTAGGAGGGGCACTAAAGTAACAAAATTGTATAAGATTTTTAGTACAAAATTTACTTCATGCCAAAGGGGTTAAGTGAGCACCGTGCCACCCCCTCCCTCCGCCACTGCTTTCCACAATAAGGATTGTAACCAAAATTTTTCCTTTATAGTTTAGATTGTTATCGACAAAAGCATTCTTTGAACTCTGGCAAAAACAATAAGATATCCTCAAGATTTACAGATGCTCATCGAGGCCCTTCAAAAGCTATAATCAACTTAAGTATGCTGATTAGTGAAAATGCATCTCTTAATTAATGGGGTTAAAGATAATTGCATTTGCTGTGGTCATTGACTTGTCTGAAACTGTATGCAGCATGCAGTTTATGCACAATGAACACCAATCTATCTGCTCTATTAAAAGCACGGCCTAATATATTGTTGGCTAACACTATATATGTTCCTTTTTCCTACACTTTGGAGATAAGAATTCAAATTAGCAGAGAAAAAAATAAAAAAAACTGAATATCAAGAGGATAAATTTTGACTGCAATCTTCTTGTTACAACTTTTTATATAATGACAATTAATGTTTGCTAAATATATTTAAGCTCCACAATTGCAAAAACCTTCAACTACAAGTCTTAGCAATTTATTTCTTAGTAACGCTAAATAAATACTACTAACCATATGAAATTACTTTAATTATCACAATATAAAAACTGTTTCTTCATCCTATATATAATCTGAATTGCATTCAAAATTTTCTTACATGAAATGCCATCAGTAAAAGTCGCATAATGAGAAGGGCTTTAAAGTCATTTCAGGAAACGGGACTGAGATGGTTGGACAAGCAAGCCATAAAGCGGTTTCAACAGACCTCCATTAGCAGTATTTCGCCAGGTCCATGGTGGTTTTCGCCGAGTCGAACCGTTTTCTATCTTCAGACCGCTTTATCTGAAAATTTTGGTGCTTGGCTGAGTACAAAGTCGTCTGGTTCTTGAGAGGGAGAGAGAAAAATAAAGATGAGTATCTTAAAATAGCCTTTGTCTTTTGCCTCCTTTGCATTCAATATTCTCTCTCTCTCCCTCTCCCTCTCCCTCTCTCTGAGTCTCTGTCCCTTTGGGGTTTTCATCTTCTTATCAAAACTCTGCTGAAATTTAGAAAACCCACCTTAATTTTCTCAAATGGTTCACTGTTCAAGAGATATAGGCCATAAGCGGCAGTTTCAGTAGGTGAAAATTTATGGGTTTTGCAAGAGCTTCAACAGAGGAAGAAAGGAAGGCTTCTTTCATGGCTAATACGAATAAAGCCGGCAACCACAACAGCAGCTATCAGACTCAAGTGGTACTAGACCATCAGCAGCAGGTACAACAACAACTGCAGCAGCAAAACCAGCAACAGCTCCACGATCATCACCAGCATCATCAAAATAACCATCTTCATCATCATCATCCTAGTGCTAATCAGATGTCTTATGGGATGATGCAATCATCATCATCGTCATCCATCCCCGGGAATTTTATGTAAATTTCATCAAATCACAAAAAGTCCATGTTTTGTTTCATTAGTATTCATTTTTCTCTTCATTTTGACTTTGTTTTTTCCTTTTCTGGTTTTCGTTTGTGTGCGCGAGCAGAAGCAAAGATACTGGAGCCTATGATTTGGGTGATTTAGATCAAGCCCTTTTCCTCTATCTTGATGGCCAAGACCCCTCTACAGCTCAAGATAGACGTGGGTTTACTCTCCCTCCCTCCCTCCCTCTCTCTCCTCCTCTCTCTCTCTCACAGACACACACACAGAGGTTCTTGTTTTCTGCATCCCTTTTTGAATATGTCCTTTTTCTTGGGATTCTCTTGTGAAAATGAGGATATGTTTTGGTTCATGAGAAAAGTATGTTGAAAACAGATGATTTCTGGTGGTACTTTTATCTTTGACCAGATCTTTGCTGCAGAGAAACAATTTTCAAAAATATTTTCTTTTCTGTCTTTTTTGGATGTCAATGGTTTCTGGTGAAATGGAGCTTAGACCACGACATGTAACCAATTTCTCCTCATAATTTCCTTGCGAACAATTTCTGCTTGTACGTACTTGCTGCAAGAAACATAAGGGTACGAATCAAGGACTGCTTTTCTTCAGCTTTTTCTTGGCTTTGTTGCCTTTTTCTGTTTGGATTTCAGAGTGCTACAAATGCATGATCGTTCCCAAAACTCTACCTTGTCTCCCAATTAATCTCTCTGTTGGGTCCTCTTTCTAATGATTATCATCCTTCTATAGAAAAAAGATTCTTTCTCTCTCGCTCTCTCACGAGGTTTGAAGGCTTATTTGTGCAGAGAATGGTGGCATGCGACCCCCAACACTAAACATTTTCCCTTCTCAACCGATGCACGTAGATCCATCATCGACCAAGGTACCATAAGTCCAACTAAACCGTTAAAGATGATCAAATATTCAATTATGTTAACTAAACATATGGGTTTGTTGCGAATTTGTGTTTGGTATAGGCAAGTACTGGATTAGTTTCACCATCGACCAGCGGCTCGAAGAGATCATCCGAGCCGTCCATGGAGCTTTCCAACCCCAAAAACGATATCGCTGCTGGCCCTCAACCACCGAAAGCTGTCAAGGTATACTAAACGGGAATTTTATATATGAAAGAATTGACAAGTTCTTGCAAACAGTTCCGCACAATTCAACTAAGATTTGGGGTTTTACTTTTATTATTTTATGTATGTTGTGCCAGCGTGAAGGAAACCGCAAAGGTCCAACCTCAAGTAATTCGGAGCAAGAAGGACCGAAAACACCAGACCCTAAGGTGGCGGCTTCGAGTTTCTTTTTCCTCAGGAAAACAAATTGCGTGTTCAATATATGTGACGCAAGTATAACATATGTACTGAATGTATGCCGTTTCTTTGATCAAATATCTAAGCAGACGTTGAGGAGGCTTGCTCAGAATAGAGAGGCAGCTAGGAAAAGCAGGCTCAGAAAGAAGGTCAGTTCAAACAACATCTTCAGCTACTAGTATGTTATTAGTGTTCAGCGTATGGATAACAGGTTTTTCATTGGTTCGTTTGCTCTATCTATTGCAGGCTTATGTACAGCAGCTGGAATCAAGCAGGATAAAGCTTACTCAAATTGAACAAGAACTACAAAGAGCTAGAGCTCAAGTAAGTCTGCCGTTGGGGAAACTAATGCTAATAATTCATAAGATTGTTTTTCCATGTCTACACTTGATCTTGTAATATCTACATGGAAGAGTTTTGAATTCTTTCTCCTTTAGGGTGTTTATTATGGTGGAGGTGCTCTTCTAGGAGCTGATCAAGGCCTTCCTCTTGGTATGGGTAATATGAGCTCAGGTACGTACTACTTCAAAGTCCAATTACATTATTTTGTCATTGCTCTTGATTATGTTTATCGGCTGTGTTCCTACTTACGTTTAATGTTCTTATGGTTTTAGATGCAGCGGTCTTTGACATGGAGTACGCCAGATGGCTTGAAGAACACCATAGGCTGATTTGCGAGCTCCGAGCGGCAGTACAAGAGCATCTACCCGAGAATGAGCTCCGGCTCTACGTGGACAACTGTCTAGCACATTATGATGAAGTGATGAACCTCAAAAGCATGGTGGCCAAGTCCGATGTGTTCCATCTTGTGTCCGGCACCTGGAAG
The DNA here is from genome assembly GCA_033070095.1 of Escallonia herrerae. Lineage (NCBI taxonomy): Eukaryota > Viridiplantae > Streptophyta > Magnoliopsida > Escalloniales > Escalloniaceae > Escallonia > Escallonia herrerae. The sequence continues at coordinate 125,843 of JAVXUP010000487.1, read as the reverse complement.
ACTCCGGCCGAGCGTTGCTTCATGTGGATGGGTGGCTTCCGGCCATCCGAGCTCATCAAGGTGGACTTCCAAAACTTGTCTCCCCCAAATACTGTTCTTTTCCTTTCTCAACACCGTGATATACCGGAGGACTTGGTAAATTTCATTAGCTCGGTCAAGAAAATCAAATAACAAGAAATGCTAAAGAGGATTTACTAACCCTAATGCGAAACTAATTATTTGTACTAACCCAAAAGCTGTAATAGGAAAAAGGAAAATAATAAATGCAGCGAAGGGTAGACTATTTAATGCACGTGGTATATACTTAGCATAGTTTCACTTTCTGCATGTTTCCGCAATTTGCCTTTTAAAAGAAAGTATAAGTCGGAGTAACCAAACCCTAGGGACAAAACAATTCTAAATCCCTTATATTATTTATTTACTCATCTTTGTTTGAAACGTTAAGTAATGGTAAAAATTTTGCTCCAACCTAGTTGGACCAACTTGCAAGAAATAATGGCTAAACACTTTATTAGCGACAATTGAATAATAGAGCCAAGTACTTTTTTGCTAAAAGTGCTAGTAGAAATGACACAAAGTTAGAGCAAGACTTGTCTTGAACGGAGTTTATGCAAGATGGTTGAAGAAGAAAAGGGTGATAAGAATATTGCTGCAACGGCTGCACGAGGTATATAAGAGGCTTAAATGCAAGGTGCAACTTGTTGGTGCACTGGTAAGATGTTGATCTCAGTATCTTACACACAGAATATTCATTAATGATGAAAGGTATTGTATAGAGCTTTCTATTACAGGCTTTGGTTCGGTATTATTCCAAACTCATCCATAAAGCCCATGTCTATTCCTACAACTTCTGGTTTGAGAGAGAGAGAGAGAGAGAGAGAGAGAGAGATGGCTTGCACGGCTCTCTCTTTCTCACTGATGGAAACAAGAGTCTTGTTCTCTTGTTCACCTGTTATTTTGGTTCCTAGTAAATAAATATACACAAACCTTCTGCATCATATGTCAAGCATCTAAAACACTTTCTTTTTATGGATCTCAAGGTAAATAGACTTCATTTATGTCCGGAGCATCTAAACTTTTCGAAACCCATGGCAAATTGACCAATGGATCTTTAGAAAGATCATACTACTGGTTTTAAGGTGGCCAAATTACATGTAAAATTGATGACATCCTGCATAGCATGTGCACATTTAGTCACCGTTCGTTTTGTAATTTCGTGAAGTTGCTAAATTTGACGTGTATACGTTTCAACATTATATGGCAAAGCACGCTAATCTCGTTCTTTTTTTTGTTTTGGTTCAGATTATTTTGAGCCAAATCGAGCCATTAACGGAACAACAGCTCTTGGGCATATGTGGCTTGCAACAATCGACGCAGGAGGCCGAGGAAGCTCTCTCTCAAGGGCTTGAAGCACTTAACCAATCTCTTTCAGAGACCATTGCAGCTGACTCACTGAGTTGCCCTCCAAACATGGCCAACTACATGGGTCAGATGGCCATGGCCATGAACAAACTCTCCACCCTTGAAGGTTTTGTTAGACAGGTACAAACTTTCTCTCATATAAATGTGGTTCTTATGCATATGCATGTGTATCCATGCGTACATGTTTCCATATGCTGCTGCATGCTGTTCTGGTGTTTGTGGGCCCATAAAGAACAAGAATCTGCTCCTGCATGCCTGGGTTAGGAAACCTACTACAACTGATAACCTACTCCCCAGCTCATAAGGCCAATGATGTCAAATCCATTCATTGCTTCGAAAATGGTCGTGAAGTATGTGTGGAAGCTCTAGAGTTACAGTTGGCCATGATGGTTTAGGTCACGGCTCCACCTACACAGTGGAGTAGTTCTATAAAATCACATAAGTATATTTGCTTCCATATGACTTGAAATGGCAAAACTCTTTCTAGCTCAAGCATTTTGAAAATCGGAGAGTACTCACCAGCTTTACATTATTTCCGTGTCAACTTTTAAGATAGATGTTCAGTAGCTTTTCCAATATACTTAAGGAAACGTATGTTTTCACATCGGATTATGCTTTTTCGCGACAAAAGAACTACGTGAAGAGGACCCCATCCCATATCCAAAGAAGATGTAGCGTGAACAAATGTAGCGACAAATGTAGTGTGAACAAGTAAACAAGGGTGTGAATATAGACATTTTCTATACTTTAACGAGGGCTATTGTTGCCTCTTTTTTGGGGTTTCTTGTGCTCCATTTGTTGAACGGAAGTTTTGGCTTATAGTAAACCGAAGGGTACAAAAATTGCTCAAAGATGACAAAAAAAGCCTACACCCCGTTTGTTTGTAAAAGGACCCCATCCCATATCCAAAGAAGACGTTAGCATCTTAGAGAAGAATTTTTCTCCCGATGTGTAGTTTTTTGCTACAAAGACGAAGGGAAACTTCGAAAATTTTCTTCTGTTCTTAGAGTTATTTGCAAATTAAAACCACAAAAAAAGTGCATTCTTAGGGACAAAAATTTGATGTATTCAACGTTCCAAGAACGATGGCCGTGCATTATTTTGCTTTTTCTATTTACTCGTGTTTTGCATTAAAAACTTGTGCCGTTTAGGTTGTTAGAGGCAAGTATGTGTATTGCATTTTCAGTGACAAATGAAATGCCGTCCTGAAAAATACAAATAACCCTCCTGAGAAATAGAGGTCCAGAAAGAAATCTCATGATGGATATTTTTGGCCATCTCTACATGATGTCATTGTCATAACCGTTTGACTTAAAAGACACCATATAGAGAGCATTCACCTAAATTTCATCATTCCTCTAACTCTTCAACCACGAGAGATGATGTATTAGGTGTAAGCACCAGAGAAGATAGAAAGTTATTTTACGATATGTCTAATGGTTTTAAATTGGAACGATCGGTCCCGAAGCACTCAACATTTCTACTCCATAGCAATGGCTACTCTTGTCGATCATCTTCCAGACGAAGAAAATGTATCTTGACTTGCTAAAGCAAGTGCCTTGCCTCACTAGAGACTCAATGGGCTCACCCTTGAGTTTTAGTTTGTTGAAACCATAGTCTATGCCAGTTTATACTTTTACACTAAGTACGTACATATAATTTTTTTTGACACCATTTACGCATCCCTCGTGAATATCGTCACTGAAAGCATGTATAAAGGAACATTTTTAGCTTTTAATGGTACATAGTATTGAAAATAGAGTGAGAAAAGTGACGAAATAATCTGATCCATAGTAAATTATGTACTGTCTAATGCAAAAGTCAGACCAAACCTTAAGGTCCATGACCATCCACCTGAGGGTAGAAAACCTCCTCCAGTTTTTATTTCCAGCTTTCTAATATTGCTGTAGTTCATTGGACAATCGAACCACCCAATGCCAGAGTGGCAGAGGAAGAAGAATAAAGGGTTTGCAATTGCCAAAGTTTCTCACATTTGTTGTAGAAGATGCCTCTCAAAATATATTTTTTAAGGCATGTTAAGGTCAACATGAGCATGGGTTGAATATCTTTTCTTCCTTATATATATATATTTCTTTTTCTCTTTCGATTTTAGGGTTATATACATGCATGATTACCAACTCTTATTTTTCTTTTCTCTTTCTGTGTGTTTGAAAAAACTTACAGGCTGATAATTTGAGGCACCAAACGATTCACCGGCTACATCAAATCCTGACCACCCGTCAAGCAGCGAGGTGTTTGCTGGCGATTGCCGAGTATTTCCATCGCCTCCGGGCTCTCAGCTCTCTCTGGGTGGCTCGCCCGCGGCAAGACTAAGGAAAACTCTAGCTTATCATCACCTTCACATCTTTATTAATCATTTCCTCCTAAGTACTTGTGCTTTTTCCTGATTTCATCCTTACTGCAGAGATGTATAGATAGACAGAAAAAAGAAAGTCGCTAGATTCAGTTTACCAAAGTAGGATTAAACACTTCTCTCTCTCTCTCTCTCTCATGTTCTAAGTGAATTAAGAAGGTTGGGAATGTATTGGTTTAGCAATTTCTGACTCAGGAAATGGAGTTGAGAGCCAAGAAGGAAAAGCATTTGATGCAGTTAGAGGAGGCCAAGTTTGTTGTTTTAACAGAGTTTAGAGAGAGGAAATTAAAGAAGGGAGGGCTTGGCGTCCATCTGGCTTTCATACTGGTGCATGCATGTAATTACATGACATTTGACGTAGACGACAAACAACCTGGCCACCTTTCATGTCGGACTTTGGCCATTTCGTGCTTAGAAATCGGGAATCAAAGAGGTCATTTATCCCAAAAAGGCAGGGCAAAATCGTCTTCAATGTTCCAAAATAGTCCATAATTGTTCAAAGCTTTCTTACCGGCTATTTCTTTTGTTTGGTGTTTGCTCGTCGGGATAATAAAGTTTTGCCGTTGTACCAAGAGACTTTAGGTGAGTTTTTACTTACAATCACGTAATTTAAGGTGAGATGAAAAATCGCTCGCAATATAACTTCAAAGGAACAAAACAAAAAAAAGCTTGCGATGCATCGGTAGTTAATACTTTCAACTTGACTGATGACGGTCCATCTATCTAATCATAGATCATTCCAAAGTATAAACTGTAGAACCTAGAGGATAATTTCTTAGAAATGTAAAAGGTCATGAATTTTTCTTAGTTGTTTTCAAAAGTGGGCTTATTTTTGGGAGTTTCAGAAAGTAAATGAATAAAAATCAAATTCATGCATAGAAGAAAATGGTTAGGTTACGCATGTATTAGAGTTGAAGACTACAAAATATTGTTGGGAAGAGGTTGGTAGTTGGTGCAGTCTTAAAGAATAAAATTAGCTTCTTCTTTTCGCTCCCTCTCACGTACGCATGCACGTACACGCATGGCAGTGTCTGTGTGTGTTAAAAAGGAAAAATGAAACAACACCAATAAAACATTTTCAGAGTTAAAAAGATCTATGTTATCACACTAACGCACAATACAGTTGAAAAGAGTATTACTACACACCAATTATGGTCATTATTAGGACCACATTATGATAAGCTTTGAAACTAGTATTTTCGGTAACGAATCTGTTGATTGAACTGAGAATTGTGCGGAGGGCAAATGGATTATTAAACTTACCAAAAATGGAGGTCAAAGGATATGCATTTCGTTCTAAGATAAGGTGTTGCACCTAGCAGATCTCCTCTAACTACAGGTTTTACTGCCAAAGTCTTCTATAGAAGTGGCTGATACCAAACCATTGATTAACAGCTTCCTGTGGTCCTTGATGCATATTTCCGCATTAAGCTTTATATTTTTTATTGATTAAAAATAAGTGGTGGATCTTTTTTCCATGCACGTTGGGCGTTTCTTTTTCATAAGGATGCTTTAACCGTATTCACGTCGAGGCTCTTTATTCTCGTTCCCTTACAGTAATTCCTGATTGAGGTTCTCGATGTTGTTGGTTAGCACCTAATATCATGTTTCACGTTACTGCAGGTTTTAAGTTATAGCAATGTTGATTAAAACACAAGCGGTGGATCTGCTTCTTATATCTAGTAAGCTAATCATTTCTATGAATATTTTTTTGGGTTGAACACCACACTTTAACGTTATGAAAATCACACATTAATGGTAAAATCACGAGTTGCTTTTCCAAACCATATTTTTTGTCACAAGAATTTGATTATCAGTAACTATTTGTGAACGAATAAAGAAATATAAAATGATATATAACACACAAAATTGTGGTGTTGCTTGTGTCGCTCCACGAGGGTTGATTTTCCTCAAGATTATGAATCGCAATGATACAAATTGGCTAGGGATGAGTAGTCATGGGATGACGATCATGGAAAATCCCTGACTTGCTTAGTTAAGTGCATATCCTCGCCGTACAATGTTGATTCAATGTGACCAGAGGGAGTAGAAGTATTGCCCTTGGCGAGAAAATTGAGGTCATTGGTCAAATCTACCATTTAGTTAAATATTGTCAAATAAGACTTTGCCACAAGAATTATAATTGCTGAATAAACGCTTTGAAAACCTTACCAAAGTATGGAGTATGAAAATATGGAGGTGCTATTTGAGGGTCGCATGCGCATCCCCAATTTTGGGCTTCATAATAGTCGCTATAAGATTGCCTACCTTTCGGTGTACGCATATGAAAATAGTTGCTAAAAGTATGAGTGGAATTCAAGCAAAAAATATGCGGAACTCGTCTACCAGCTTCTCGTAAATATGTGATAAAATAATTTTTTTCTTTTTTTCTGGTTGTGTCACCAATCAACGACAGCGAATGTAGTTTCACTAGTTAAGCAAGGTAAATTGAACCGTCGACCAAAACTTATTTGCACTCACTCACACAGTTCCTACTTATCTGGACCAGTTTTGGTGACAGTTAAACTCAATTGACAAACTCTGATCGATCAATATGTCCCCTATTAATACATCTACCGATCACATCAGGAAAAAAAAAGAGAAAAAAGAAGAAGAAGCAAAAAATTAGAAAGAGACCATTTTGGGCCTCCTATCGTCTATCGGCCTAGTGCAGTAGTAGCATACTGCGTAGTGGATCGGAGACTGAGCCCAATGCAGTGAGACATGACACGTTGTTCACTTGAGGTCTGTTCACTTCCGTTAGTGCACCAAATTAGTGTTCTAATGATCTTTTCCGAGTTTTCGAAATAATGGATGGTAAAATAATATATTTTCATGGCTTTAGAAAACAATTATTTTTATTTAAAAAACAAGATATTCTTTGACAAAGAGTGAGAAGGGCTTCCGAACATAGGCTTATGTGCCTATGTTTATACAAAGAGTGAGAAATGCTTCCGAACATAGGCTTATGAAACCGTGATTGAAGTGATCAAAAGGACGGAATTGGCTAATGATATAATGTTAAAGGATCAAGAGTGCAAGAATTAGTTCATGAACTAATTTAATGCCACATTAACAGTTCGGGGACAATAAGGGAATTTCTTGTTCTTGAGGATTGTATAATGACTCTAATATCACTGTTGTGGGGGTCACTAACGGTTTTTTTTGGACTAAAATGGAGAAAATGACAACGATGACAAATAACGTAGTGTTTAAGACTTAGGCCCCGTTTGACAAAAATTTTTTTCCTCTTTTTTTTTTCAGTTTTAAAAACTGAAAAAAAAAGAGCGTTTGGTAACCATTTTTTTTTCAATTTAAAAAACCAGTTTTTAAACTGCAGAGTAAAAAAAAAAACTCCAAAAACTGGTTTTTTTTTTCACTTTTGGTTTTTTTTTTTCGACCACCACCACCACCCTCCCACCGCCGGAGACTGCCGGCCGCCGGCAGCCACCTCCGGCCGCCGGCGACCACTGCCGGAGACTGCCGACAACCACCTCCGGCCGCCGGCGACCACCTGCAGCCACCGCCGGAGACTGCCGGCAGCCACCTCCGGCCGCCGGCGACCACCGCCGGCAGCCACCTCCGGCCGCCGGCGACCACCGCCGGAGACTGCCGGCAGCCACCTCCGGCCGCCGGCCACCACCGCCGGTGACTGCCGGCAGCCACCTCCGGCCGTCGGCCACCACCACCACCACCGTCGACCACCGCTACGCCCCACCACCGCCACCGCAAACCACCAAAAAAAAAAGTCAAAATAAAAAGGGTTACCAAACACAAAAAAAAAAAAACCTAAAAAAAAAAGGGGTTATCAAACACCCACTTGTTTTTATAAAAAAAAAAATTAAGCTGCTCTTTAAAAAACTGCTCTTTAAAAACTGAAAACCAAAAAAAAAAATTTGTCAAACGAAGCCTTAATATGGCGATTTTTTTTAAAGAACTAGTATGACAGAAACGCTTATAGTTGAGGGTTCACCCGAGTTGTTGTCTTAAAAATCAATGTCACGAAGAGAAACAAATTATGGAGGACAATTGCATCATTTTGATTTCTCTCTACTATCATGCAAATTAATTTTAGGGAAAATTAGGAAAAGAGGGATTTTGAGAATAAATGTTTGTGAAAGGTGGGATTCTTTTGAAAACTTAAGAAAAAGTGGGGTGACTTTTTAAAATTTCTAAACAAGGGATACACTTAAGAAAAAAATGGGTTTTTTGAAATCAATTAATTTGGTTTTTCTATATTACCCTTCCCGCCAAAATCGTTTGCAAGTCGTTTTCTGCAAGAAACAAGCACGGTTATGCAAAAATACTTGTCAGTTTATGCAGATATTCAAGTCTTTTTTTCTCTTCCGACTAATACAGATATTTAAGTCTTTTTTTCACTTCAAACTAATGCAAGAATATTGAATCCGACATGCACTTTTGCATAAAAGGACTTGGGTTTCTGCAGAAAGTGACTAGTTTCACCCAGACCGTGCTTCTACACCGTTCTTCTATGATTGATCGGTAAACACACTCCGAAGTGGATCATTTTCTCCTCAACACCTATGTGTATATTGGACCGATAAAATGCCGCCTAATTGAGAGGTGACAAAATGTGGTGCTTTTCATTACAAAACGGCTAAACCGCATCCATTTCTTCAATCCCAACCCCTTTAGCAAGGGAATGGTAGTTCCCACAAGGTCCTCTTTTTTAAGGAGTCCCATCGAAGCAAAAGCAGCGCTTGTGTCCCCCAGCGATAATTTTTGCATAAAAACATTGGGGCGTCGGTAGAATCCGACATACACTTTTGCAGAAAAGGACTTGAGTTTCTGCACACAACGACTTGTGTGGTTTAGAACCAAAATACTTACTTTTTTGCAGAGTAACTGAATATTAATACTAAGGGACAGATACAATTGCATATAATAACTTGCCATTTTGTAGAGTAAGACTTATATCACCATGACCACGCATCACCCCTCACATTCCTAACCTTAAAATCTACACTCAACTCAATAATCACTCCCCACTTCCTCTGGAAGTTAATCGAATCTTCTCAGAAACATTTTATCAAATGGTTGGCGGCCACTCTCACCCTCCCTTAATATCCATCTTTTTTTTTTAATTTTCACAAATCCCCTCACATAATCCTCAATTTTATCCAACAAATCAATCCCAATTGCCAATATCTTTATTATTATTATTATGCTAGTAACGTTAGTCACCATTTCCGAGGATTATTATACAACTATGTCATAAATTCAAAGGATATAACTGGTAGGTACATACAAGGGAGTTTGGATCAGACCCAACGTATCTTTTTTTTTAATTAGACGTTGATATTTAAAACTTGATATTTAGTTTTTCATTGTTCTAAAAGCAAACAAGAAATAATCCTTCTTTGACGAATACAACTGGCACACTTGCATGAAGAAAGAGAGCTAAAGCATTTGCATGGAAGTTGTTGTTCATGAAGGAGATTAACGTATTTGAAATTTTTTGGTATTGAAAATTATAACAGGTGGGTAGGTAGGTGGGTGGGTGAGGGTGGGGTGAGGCGTGGGAAGGGGAGAGGTAGGGGGTGGGGGGCATGTAGTTCGGAGGGAAAGCTGATTTGGAGGAGAAGATGGGGAGGGGTAGTTTGGGTAGTCAAAAACTTAAGTTTCAAAAAAATCCCGTTTTTTTAAACTCCCCCATTGTTTAGAAATTTTCAAAAGAAAACTCACTTTTTCTCAAGTTTTGAAATATATCGGGAAAATTAGTAAAAAGTGGGTTTTGGGGTAAAATTTTTGGGGATGGTGGGTTTGTTTTGAAAACTTGTGAAAAAGTGGGGCAACTTTTAGAAATTTCTGAAAAAGGGGATGACTTGTGAAAAAATGGTTTTTTTTTTTTTTTTCTAATGATGACTTTCCATTTCCCAAACTATCCCTCCCCCTGTTTATTCCCTTTCTTGATGGGAAGATGCGTTGGTGAAAAATGTCACCAAGAGAAAACAAAAGGCATAGGTACCCGAACAAATTAAAAGGTGGGAGTGGTACACTGTGCTTGCACAGTTGTACTACGTAGCTATGGGGCATCGTGCAATTATCATAAAATGCTGAAACTTTACAAGAATATTCTCAAGAAAATTCTAGAATTACTGTTAAAATTTCAGATTTTGCTGATATCGTTTAATATTTTCAATATTTTTTGAAAGTTCAGTTACTCTAAAATTAGTTTGGAGCCCTTAAAATTCTTAATGAATTCTGAAAAATTTACTGTAATTATTTTATGATGTAAATAAGTTTCTGTTTAAGTTTCATAATTTTTAGAGTTGATTTGATACTAATTTCATATCGTATTTGATTTAGCAAAACAGATGATTTTAAAATGGTTTCGTTACTTTTTAAATCCTATTTTATGTTTCACGTAACGCTATCATGAAAATTATGGGACTTTGATTTGCGCTAGAAGCATTAATTGCTCTTTTTGGATTTTTTTCCTGGTATTTAAGAAAATTATTTTTAATTTGAAAATATTCAAAAATTTAGAAAATTTATATTGTAACTTGTTATGCTGTTTTAAGGTACAAAAGCATTTTATAAGAATTTATTATCATTCTAGAGTGTTTTAATGCGTTACAGAGTGTGCAAGGTTATCAGTTAGCTTGGTTTAGCTGTTTGAGGAATCCGGTTCGTTTTCGTTTACGTTAAGAGTGTCGGAGTGAGCAATGATTAAGATTAAACATTTATATTAATAGTTTGTGAGGCTAGGCTGAATTCTAATAATTAATTTTTCCATTTAGGTTAATTCGAGGTTTGACAAGGTTGAATAACAGCGAGCGCATAACCTGGATCGAGGTAAGGGATTTTTATCCGAACCAAACTCTTCATATTTGATTTTGTACGTTCTCTTGATTTGTTATCGCTATTCTTTTGGATTCTGTTATTTTCATAAAGTCGTATTGTTTGCCTTGAAAACCCTGTTTTAAGCCTTACACGTTTATTGAAAATCATATTCGATGCTCTGTATTTATTTTTCGTTGTGTATCGATTTAATCATTGCACTATCAATAGGCTTAGAGACTCTTCATCATGCATTAATGTCATGTATCGATGAGAATCAGGGTACATGTGCCACTTAAAAATTGGGCATCGAGAGTGAGGGTGCATGGGTTGATATAGGACAAAAAATACTATGATCTCGGACTCTTGTGCCAATCAATGTGCGTATTTTGATGAATGTCATTTTTTCATCAATTGACCTCATATTAATTAAGCATTAGAACTTCAGTTAGGAAAGTGAACCATGTTTTCTTTCGTAATGAAAAGCACCGCGTTTTGTCACGTCTCAATTAGGCCGCATTTTTTTGGCCCAAATATACATGTAGGTGCTGAGGAGAAAATGATTCGCTTCGGAATGTGTTTACCGATCAATTTTAGAAGAACGGTGTAGAAGCACGGTCCGGGTGAAACTAGTCACTTTCTACAGAAACACAAGTCATTTTTCATTACGAAAGAAAACATGGTAATAATTGCACACTCTGTAACGAACCGGATTCCTCGAAAGAACTTCAGTTAGCAAAACGAACCGGATTCCTCGAACAGCTAAACCTAGCTAACCGATAACCTTGCACACTCTGTAACGCATTAAAATACTCTAGAATGATAATAAATTCTTATAAAATGCTTTTGTACCTTAAAACAATATAACAAGTTATAATATAAATTTTCTGAATTTTTGAATATTTTTAAATTAAAAACGATTTTCTTAAATACCAGAAAAAAACTCAAAAAGAGCAATTAATGCTTCTAGCGCAAATCAAAGTCTCATAATTTTCATGATAGCTTCACGTGAAACAAAAAATACAATTTAAAAAGTAACGAAACCATTTTAAAATTATCTATTTTTGCTAAATGAAATACAATATGAAATTAGTATCAAATCAACTCTAAAAATTACGAAACTTAAATATAAACTTATTTACATCATAAAATAATTACTGTAATTTTTCCAGAATTCATTAAAAATTTTAAGGGCTCCAAACTAGTTTTAGAGTAACTGAAATTTCAGAAAATATTGAAAATATTAAACGATATCAGAAAAATCTGAAATTTTAACAGTAATTCTAGAATTGTCCTGAGAATATTCCTGTAAAGTTTCAGCATTTTATGATAATTGCACAATGCCCCATAGCTACGTGGTACAACTGTGCAAGCACAGTATACCACTCCCACCTTTTAATTTGTTCGGGTACCTATGCCTTTTGTTTTCTCTTGGTGACATTTTTCACCAACGCATCTTCCATCAAGAAAGGGACTAAATAGGGGGAGGGATAGTTTGGGAAATGGAAAGTCATCATTAGAAAAAAAACCATTTTTTTTACGGATCATCCCCTTTTTCAGAAATTTCTAAAAGTTGCCCCACTTTTTCACAAGTTTTCAAAACAAACCTACCATCCCCAAAAATTTTACCCCAAAACCCACTTTTTACTAATTTTTCCAAATATATCCTACCTTCTACAAAAACCTAACCCCAAAACCCGTTTTTTCCTAATTTTCAACACAAAATTATGTCAAATCTTGTCGGCAACGTGCCTCCTTGCTGAAATAAAATCCTTGGCTACCAAAGGTATAGGCAAAAGCCCACCAAAATAAAAGAACAATGTCATAATTTTTTTACAGATTTATCTCTTTGGATACCAAAGGAAATCAAAACCACCCTCCACAAGAGAGACAAACAACTCCCCTTTAAGGATGGATGATCATGAACACATGCAGCGATAGTACAAATGATTATGAAGATTACAAGCTGGTGGTAGCAATTGGGTCCAAAATCAAGATAGTTTAAAAAATAGAAAGTAAATTAGCTTGTGACTTGCACGTGTCAATTTTTAAGGCTTATTTTGATAAAAGCATGGCAAATCTACTAAGTCAGGAATTCAAATCTAATTTTAGTTCTTTCTCTTTCGAACTCTTTCCTTATGATCACCGGCTGCAAGAACCACCACTGTCGATGCTACTTTTGAATTCAATCACAACCATAACCAAATCCAACAGTGGTGAAGACCTCGATTACTGGGAGATTGCCGAATTGGTTTTCAAAATATCAAGCCCCAAAAGTGGTTGCTACAAGAGCCCACATTACCCACCATCACCACTACACCACAAAACAGACTAGGATCATTTGCTTTACGGTACTTATGCGGTTATAAAAATATTACTAAATGAATTTTAATAACAAACAATTATTACAATAAGTTGTAACAACAACGACAAAACACTTAATGACAATCTTTTGTCTTCAAAACTATTACAAGATATGATCCTCATCCCACAAAGCCATTTCCACTTTTATTTATTGATTTTGGTAGCCCTCCAGGTTCTGCTCCCTAGACATTGAGAGTAAAGAGTTGGTTTGATGCTAAGAGTCAAGATAAGAAGCCCATAACACGAGCTAAAACATTTACCCCTCTCACCTTAGTAATCGTCTTGACTAACTGAAAATGAATTTTCTTTGGAAATCTTCAAATTAGAAGAGGAAAATCCATCTCATTAACAGGAAAAATGCCAGGAAACCAAAAAATTATGGTGACCTTGGTTTGCGTAGAGAAAAAGCCTGCCACTAAGTTGCTCTTTCCAAACTAGGATGGAGAGCTAAAAATAAGAACATCCTGTTTGGATTTCTATCTTGACCATAAATACCTTTGTGCTTTCGTGTCTTTGGAATCCTGTATTTGGATAGCTCTGAAAAATGGTTTCCCTACTCGCCTAAAAGTTGTTGTTCGACAATGATTTGTGTGATATCCCACATCGGATGTCAGATGATTTATGATTCACTTTATGTTCCCAACCTATTTTGGTCGCACCCAAGGGTCAATCAAGGGTCCCGTTTTGCGTGACACATCACGTAATCAATGGTCAATTTTCAACGCTCCTAAATCGGTCAAAGCGACCATGCTTAAGTCACGTGTATTTTGCCTTTGTGAAACACCTTTGGCATGCCTTACCCCTTTGGGGGGGGGGGGGGGTCGGCAACCTGAAAGGGTCAGCCACCGACCTTGACGGTCGCCACGATGACCGTCGCTCGCAGCAGCGCTCCGTCATCATGTCAAGTCCGAGACAACCGTTGCTCGCGGCCACGCTACGTCAAGTCCGCGTATCGTTGCTCACGGCTGCCTGCCGTTTCCTGCGACAGCGCTGTCTCCGCGACGCCTGTGGTCTCTCCCGTGCCGACTCTACGGCGACCATCGCCCGCACCTGCGCGTCGTCACCTCACTCACTTTGTCTTGCCCATGCGCCGCGCCGCTGATACAGCCGTGCCCCCAGGCTCTCTGTCACAATACCATGCCCCCGACACTTCATACGCTAGCCACGCCCCATGCCCCACATCGCTGATACAGCCACGCCCTTAGGTTCTCTGTCACAATATCGTGCCCCCGGCACCATTTGCACTTCATTGCGCCATGCGCCACAATCATGTTACATGCCCCCTTACCCGGGCACCACACTCATTCACCACACCATGCGCCCTCGCCATGGATGTGGAACATGCTTTGACCCATTTTTCAGAGTGTGTAACATCTCGCAGTGATAGGTGACTCCTCCGGGACACTATCTCCGCTAGAGAGCTTTTCAACTCCCCTTCTGCCAAGTAGACGGCTCCTCCCGAATACTGCCTCGATGCGCTCCGAGTGCTCCGGTATAAGGACTCACCTGCGGGGATAGACGACTCCTCCGAGACATTATCTCTGCCAGGGAGCTCTAAGTGCTCCGGCACGAAGACTCCCCTTTCGCCAGGTAGACGGCTCCTCTGGGATGTTACCTCAGCTCTCCAGGTAGATGGTTCCTCCAGGATGCTACCTTGGCCCACGGAATAGGCGACTCCTCCTGGACACTATCTCTGCCAGGGTGTCTACGTGACTGGCCTACGTGCTCTGGCACCAGGGGCTTCATCAGCACCCCTAGGGACAATGACCCTCGAGTCACTTCGAAAGGCATCACGCCTAGTCTACCTGGCAGTTAGGCTTCGGGTCTTCCCTACCGCTGTCAGGCCTGTGGGACTCTGAAATGGCCTTGGATTGGTGGCTAGATCAAAGGGGTTCTCTGGCCACACTTACGTTGTGGGAGCCAGTCTTTCCAGACAGACAAAGCGACGCTGTGCGAAGCAGGTCGGGTGTATATGCAATTTGATAGTCTATGGAGCACTGACAGTTCCCCTCGATGACGTGTCACTCCTGGGGAGTGTCACGTGTCAGTTGATGACATCATCATCTCAATCTCTATAAACAGGGGTCTTGAGAATTCATTTGAGATAGATTTCCCTCATTTGACAATTTCACTTTCTCACCTTAGAATCCAAATCCTCTGAAATTCTAGAGAGAAACATATAGGATCTTGACTCTGGACCTAAGCATCGGACTGTAACTATTGTCGTATATTCACCGTGCGTCGTCGCGCTCGCAGCACTGCTATCCTCAGGCTCTGTCTAGGAAGCCCTTGGTCTCTGCCCTTACTCTACCCTTACTTTGTCTCATATCAACCTACTTGACATCTGACTCAGACTGCATTCCTTGTGGCACCTCCACGTTGACTGCGAACCCATTTCCTTGGTATCATTTTGGTGACTCCGCTGGAGATATGAGCATCGCAGTGCATTTTGTCCCTTGCCTGACACACCTAAGCAACCATGCCTGAGCAACGTAGGGTCCCTACCAGTTAAAGTCTCAACCCAACCATCCTAGAGGAGAATCACCCCAAGGACCAAGAAGAGACCAACCACAACTAACTCTAGCCTCTCCCCGGGATGGATGCACCCAATGTGGCTGCAATCGTCAGTGCCACAATCCAACACCTTGCTCCTACCATCACCGAACTCCAGGACTCTCAGTCTTCTCTCATGGCTATCATCTTAGAAATTCAAAAATTAATCCAGTTGACTTCATCGTCGCCGATTTCTCAAGACCTCAGAGCTCCCCACCCTATGCCCGCTCTTCACCCCGTGTCATCCCAAGCTCTAGGGTTGGCCGTTCATGCTCAGATCCAGCCTTCAGGGCTTGGGCTAGTTGTGGACATAGCCCAGGCCCTAGTGTTGCGACCATCACTTCCTTGGTCCTCCGGACCCTCGGCAATAAGACTCGCGCCACCTCAGCCCGCGGAATCTCAGCCCGTAGTGCCCCGCCTCACCTTTGCTCGAAGTACTTCAGAGACTCATGACTCAATTGAGATGGAACCTGACCCTAACACAACTAATCGACCCCTAAACCCAAGTCATTCCTTGGCTTACTTCAGTTAGCCCTTCCTGACGGCCGACCTCGTACTGCTGGCACTACCCCTATGCAAACCACACCCTAAGAAGCTACTCCCCACCACCAACCATTCTCTACCGTTATCATCCCCGCAATACCTCAGGTCCCTCCGTCTGGGGGCTCTGGTGCCCAGATCATCCTAACAGGGCACAAACCCTCGCATGCTTCGTATGTACTAAGCATGACCTTGATGCCATCCTCCACGGTCTCAAGTAGTCATCCTTACTACACTCCCCCTCTAAGCTGTCTGGACATGCTCCTAACTCTTGTGACCTCGCTACCAAGCCCTACTTGTCAAGTACAAGCAATTAGCTTTCACCCTATTCAATGGCAAAGAGGGCAACGACCGCGAGCACCTCACCCATTTTGCTGGCTCTCTAGAGCACTATGGGGAGGACGACACTTTGAAGCTTTGAGAATTTCACAAGTCCCTAACTGGCGTCGCCTACTCTTGGTACCACCAGATCCTTGACGGTACTATCCATTCTTGGTCTGACATGGTCCAGCTCTTTCTCGACAAGTTTCACTATGAAACGGAGCGTGTGACCATCATTGACATTACCAGAATCTGCCATTTTCCTTGGGAAGAGCTCAATGCCTATGTAACACAATTTCATCACAAGTGCTTGGAGTGCACTGACTTCAGCAAGGATGAAACCCTTGTACCCATTTGCATCAAGAACATGAAAGACACCTACAGGGTCTACCTTGAAAACCTCCAGCTTTAGTCTTGGGGACACCTCAAGGAATCTGCACGACGCACCTATGACTCGGTCGGCCCGTAAAGGACCCTAAAGCCCCAAACTCAACTTGCCCTGACCGCGACAGTGGAAGTAGCTAGTAATGATGATAGCACCCACAAGCACCGATCCCAGGGAGGGGATGGGGGTCCTGATAAGAAAAGGTAGCCGACGCTTGCCTCAGAATACCCATGTGACCTAAAGACAGTCAGAGTCCTCCTCGAGACCTGGATCAACGACAATGCCATAACCTGCTCGATGCCGACACTGAACCTACCCCGAAAGACCTAGCTCATCCCAACTACTGCCCTTATCATAGGAAATTCAATTACGACCTCAAGTCATGCAGGGGACTCAAGTTCGCCTTTTGCTAACAAGGTTGCATCTGGCGAGCTCAAACTCTAAGTGCGGGACATGTGACCCACCGGCCCAAGCCCTGGCAGGCCCTAGTGCATTTTTCACACTTGTAATTTTTTTGTTCATTTTGCAAGTTTCCATACATTCAACCCCTATGTACCAAGCCATGTCACCTACTTTTGTTATCAATAAAGTTGTATTTTCTAGACTTAGAAAATTTTCAAGTTACAATTACTCTTGCACAAGCCTATTGATACCACCCTTCATGCCATCTCCAAATTCCTTGGGGGCTTCACCCATCGAGACTTGGTAGGTGGTACGTAGGGTGGCTCAAGCCACGCTACCTGCACCTGTAGACTCAGCCGGTCGTCCATGCCAGCCCACCATCCCAAGCTCCCTTCCCTCTCATCTCAACCTCTCGTGGTTGCGGTCGCATCACCACCTCCCACAGCGGTACCCTTGCCCCAGCTCAACACTTAGAAGAAAAAATTCTTCATTTTTCGCAGTTGGGTCACCACCTCCCTCGATACCCTTTCCCGAGCTCAACACTTAGAAAAAAAATCTTCATTTTTGGCAGTCGGGTCACCACCTCCCGCAGCCTCCTTCAGCACCCTTGTCCGAGCTCAACACTTAGAAAAAATTCTTTATTTTTTGCAGTCGGGTCACCACCCCGCAGCCTCCCTTGGCACCTTTACCCCAGCTCAACACTTAGAAATTTTTTTTTCAACACTTAAAAAATTTTGGGACTTAGAAAACTTTTGCAAAAAAAAAATAAAAATTCAATTTTATGTAACCACCATCCCCCTCACTCTCTCTCCCAAACTTAGAAAAATTTTACAATTTTTTTCCATCCCCCACCCCCCTTCATTCTCTTCCTTTCACTTAGAATTTTTCGTTCGTCAAAATATTTTACACCCTTGTCATTCTCTTTATATAGACTATGACAAATTTACTTGGGAGCCACAACCAAATTGTTTTTTTCTTACCCCCCAACCCCTCACTCTACCCCGCGCATGGGCAGACCCCCATGCTCAGGCAGCCCCCTTCATGTGGGTCTCTCCTCTCTCTTTAACCATCTTCTCTCCTCATTTAATAAATCCCACTCACTCACTCACTCACTCACTCTCTCTTCTGTCCATTCACTCCTATCATTTTCACTTTCTCTTTCTTCATTTACTCTCCCCTCTCACATCACCCAATTCCCACACACTTCTTTCTTTTCCCTCTTCACCTGAGACCACTCCTCCTTTCCTCACTTTACACACTCTCTCTCATATCACATTAAATACTCTCTTTCTCTTTTACACATCCTCCCTTTTCCTTTTTTTCCCTTACACTTAATAAACCCACTTCTTACAACACCCCACACACTAAGGCCGACCCCCGCCCCCCATTAAGGCCGACCCCCTAATTTTATTGACCTATCTTTCATTCCCTTCTCTTTCTTACACATTCTCTCTCTCTCTCTCTCTCTCTCTCCTCATTCACTCACCATCCTATTAACTTTTACATCTTATCTCCCACATGTGAGTTCTCCCACTCCCCTTCATTCTTCTTCCTTTCCACTCATCCTTTCTCTCTCTTCCTTTATCTTTCCTTAAAATTTTCTCCTTTAAACTCTCATCACTTGTCACCTCTCACCAATCCCAACTTTTCCCTCTTTTTGACACGACCATTCTCTCTCTCCCTCTTCTTATTTCTCTTACACCCATATTAAATACCCACTTCCCACTAATGAAAAGACCAGGCCAACCCCCTGTTTCCCCACATACATGGGCTGACCCCTCCCTAACCCCTCTTTCCCTTCATACATGGTTGACCCCTACTCGCAGCCGACCCCTGCTCGCGGCCGACCCCTCTTCCCCTTCCCGCACTTGTAAAAAGCACTCACAAATTTAAGCTTCCAAGGCCATGTTCAATGATTCCGCTAGTGATATTTAGCGATCATATTGTTACGGTGGGACATTAAGCAATGCTGCTAGTCATATTTAGCGGCTATAATACCGTTACTGTAGCGATAATTTGCTGTAATCTTATACAAGAGGAGGGAAAGAGACTGACCAGAGGAGAGAGCCAGTTGTAATAGCTGAGCGAAAGAGACGGTGCACTGCATTAGTACCTGAGCGAGAGAGATTTTTTGAAGGTTTTGTGTCTCCTTTCACTACTACCCAAAATTCAGACTTAGTTCTATTTGTCTCCTCTCTCTCTCTCTCTCTCATCACCACATATTTTATTTACACTACTTCATAAATACCACACACCTCATACTCAACAGCTTCTCTTTCTCATATTCCATTATACTCACCCTCTTTCACTACACAACACCTAACATTTTTTTCTATCCAACCAAACCAAAAACTAACATACCAATTTTACTACAAGTAAAACTTCATGTGCTTTGGGGTAGCACTTCTTGACTCCCTTACCCATTTCGTTACTCTTTCTATACTTAGAAATTATTTTGCAACTTTAACCAAACTCGCACCAACCGTGCCCCAGTGCTTATCATCGTACCCCCACAAAAATGCCCAACATTCCAAGGTTTTAGTAGGTGGTGCACGGGGTGACTCGAGCCACCTACTCTTCACCTTCGTCATGCAGTGACAACACCAATAGACACCAGAAATGCTTTTTAAGTATGAACTTACGAGTATGCGTGCGGTGCCCGCTCAGGTTGCCCCTCCGCCCACACCTTATGCAAGGGGCTTATGTTTTCAACCTACTTTGGTTGCACCCAAGGGCCCATCAAGGGACCCGTTTTGTGCGACACGTCACATATTTAATGGTCAATTTTTCAACACTCCCAAGCCAGTCAAAACGACCATGCTCAGGTCGCGTGTATTTTCCCTTTGTGAAACACCTTTGGCTTGCCTTCCCCCTTGCGGGGGTCGGCCACCTTGGGGGGGTCGGCAACCTTAGGGGGGTCGGCCACCTTAAGGAATCGGCCACCTAACTTGACGGTAGCCGCAACGACTGTTGCTCGCGGCTGTGCACCATCACGACCTCGCGTCTTCTCTCGCGGCTGCGCTTTGTCATTGCGACGATCGTCGCCCGTGGCCGCGCAGTCTCCACGGCTCCCGTCACTCGAGCGCCGTCACCTCATTCACTCCGTCGTGCCCATGCACCGCGTCGCGTCACTGATACAGCCGTGCCCCCAGGCTCTCTGTCATAATACCATGCCTTTGGCACTTCATACACTCTGCCGTGCCCATGCGTCAAGCCGCTGATACAGCCGTGCCCTTAGGCTCTATCACAATGTCATGCTCCCAACACCATATGCACTTCATCACGCCCATGCGCCACAATCATGTTACATGCCCCCTGAGCACCAAACTCATTCACCACACCATGCGCCCCCGCCATGGACGTGAAACATGCTTCGACCCACTTTCTGGAGTGTGCAGCATCCCGCGGGGATAGGCAATTCCTCCGAGACATTATCTCTGCCAGAGAGATTTTTAACTCCCTTTCTACCAGGTAGATGGCTCCTCCAGGATTTTACTTCGGCCTGTCAGGTAGACAGATCCTCCGGGATGCTACCTCGATGCACTTCGAGTGCTCTAGCACAAGGACTCGCCCGCGGGGATAGACGACTTTTTTGGGACACTGTCTCTGCCAAGGAGCTTTTTAACTCCCCTTCTGCCAGGTAGACAACTCATCCAGGATACTACCTCGGCCTATCAGGTAGACGGCTCTTCCAGGATACTGGCTCGACGTGTTTTGAGTGCTCCGGCACAAGGACTCACCCGTGGGATAGGCTCGCTCTTTAAGACACTATCTCCGTTAGGCAGCTTTATAACTCCTCTTTCGTCACGTAAACGGCTCCTCCGGGATGTTACCTCAGCTCGTCAAGTAGACGGCTCCTTCGAGATGTTACCTTGACGCTCTCCGAGTGCTCCGGCATAAGGACTCACTCATGGGGATAGGCGACTCCTCCGGGACACTATCTATGCCAGAGAGCTCTAAGTGCTCTGGCATGAAGACTCCCCTTTTGCCAGGTAGATGGCTCTTTTGGGATGCTACCTCAGCTCGCCAGGTAGACGGTTTCTCTGGGATACTACCTTGGCCCGCAAAATAGACGAATCCTCTAGGACACTATCTTCGCTAGGGTGTCTGTGTGACTGGCCTACGTGCTCCAGCACTGGGGGCTTCATCAACACGCCTAGGGACTATGACCCCTGGGCCACTCTGAGACGAGAGAAGGTCTCTGAAGGGCATCGTGCTTAGTCTGCCTGGCAGTTGGTTGTTGGGTCTTCCCCACTGCTATCAGGCCTATAAGACTCTGCAAGGGCCTTGGATTGGTGGCTAGATCAAGGGGTTCTCTGCCCACACCAACGCTGTGAGATCCAGTCTTTCCAGATAGACAGAGCGATGCTGTACAGAGCAGGCCAGGTGAATATGCCATTTGATAGTCCGTGGAGCACCAGCAGTTGTGGATCCCTCGATGACGTGTCATTCTTGAGGAGCCCCATGTGTTGGTTGATGACATCATTATCTCAACCTCTATAAATAGGGGTCTTGAGAATTTATTTGAGACATATTTTCCTTATTTGACAATTTCACTTTCTCACCCTAGAATCCAAATCCTCTGGAATTCTAGAGAGAAACATACATGACCTTGACTCTGGACCTAAGCATCAGACTGTGACTGTCGTCGTATATTCACCGTGCGCCGTCACCCTCATAGCACTACCACCCTCAGGCTCTATCTAGGAAGCCCTTGGTGTCTGCCCTTGCTCCACCCTTGTTATGTCTCATAACAACTTACTTGGCATTTGACTCGGACTGCATTCCTTGTGGCATCTCCATGTTGACGGAAAACCCATTTCTTTGGCATCACTTTATAAGAACCATGAACTCATAAGTTTCTACTAGGCTAGCCCTTTCGAGGGAAACATTACCGTATGGTGAGGTCATGGACCGTGTAGTTATTGATGGTATCAGACTCGACTCTCAAAAGCTCGGGCCGGGCCATTCAACGTTGGATATGGGATGATTTGTGATTGACCTTATAAAACCTTGCCTATGATCTTAGAAGTACCTACTTGGCTAGTACTTTGTTGGCCCTATTGAGGGAGGCATCGCCCAGTGGTGGGGTCATGGACCGGGTTGTTACAAATGGTATCAAAGTTGACTCTCAAAATCTCAGGTTGGACTATCCAATCGAGTTATCGATGGTTGAGGAAAACGAATGCAAGCTCTGGTATATCCCATATTAAGAGGACGGTGGGGCAACAAAAGGTGAGCCGGGTATATCCCATATTGGCTAGAGAGGATGATTCTAGGTTATGTGTGATTGAGCCTTAAATAAAGGCATAAGGTAGGGGATTATGATATCCCGCATTGGATGTGAGATGATTTGTGATTGGCCTAATAAGTCCCTTAAATGAATTCATAAGTACCTATTTGGCTTGCTCTTTCATTAGTAGAAATTGCCCTGTGGTGGGGCTGTTGACCGGGTCATTAAGATGGTATCAGCATGAACTCTCGAAAGATCGGACTTGACTATCAAGTTGGGTTGTAGATGATTGGGAGAAACGAAGGCAACCTTTTGTATATCCCACATCAAAAGGATGGTTTGGGCTACGAAAAGTGAATCAGGTTTATTTCACATTGTCTAGAGAAAAAGATTCTAGGTTATGTGTGATCGAGCCTTAACAAGGAGGCTAAGGCATAAGGTGGGGAGATATATTGTGATATTCCACATCAGATATGGGATGACTTGTGATTGGACTTATAAGACTCATGAACTTATAAGTACCTATTTGGCTAGCCCTTTCGAGAGAGACAATGCCCTATGGTGGGGCTGTGGACTGAATCATTACAATCTGAACATTAATTCTAGCTCGACACTTGGGCTTTTGCTCTTCAGGCATTCCATTACGAGGGATGATGAGATTATCCAAGGCCAATCTAGCTCTAGTACTTTTTGCTCGAAATAAGCCAATTACATTGTAGCTCGCGTCAATTGTGTAAATCACACAAACCCTCTATAGAAAACCATTTGGGAATGTCATACTATGCCTATAATTATGTTTTTCATGTGGTTGTGTGGACATAACATGCTTGCATTCATGGGAATGTTTCATTACCGCAAAAATAGTTAATTCGCGGCTATGCTCAAGATTCCAAAATAATCCAAAAATTGCTTTATATGTTCTTAGCGATTGCCCCAAAACATCAGATAGATGGTCCTTCCTTAAGTGCCATTACCTAGCACCGAATTCTTTTCCTCAAACTTTTCTGTTTGACTTAAGACTAACCTACAATGCAAAGCCACAAGCAATAAAGATGTCCCTCGGAATGTAGTATTTTCCATCCTGTGTTGGATCACGTGAAAAAGCCGTAATAACTATGTGTTGGATCAAGTTACTGCAACCCTTTACTGGTAACCCAGTCAAGCTTTGAGCATGCCGGTGGAATTTTTCTATATGTTCCCCCACAGTGTAGGCCCCATATTTTTCAATATTAATTTGTTGTTTCTTTCCTCAATTAGTTAGTTTAAACTCAAAACTGATGGTTAAATGTTGGGTAATCGTGCAATAGCACGAGCGGGTGGTTTGATTAGTGTCAACATGGGAGAATGGATTGAAGGCTTTTGCCCCTTCCTTAGTATTTCACCGAGTATGGCTGCTGAATTTTAGGTGCTAAGAGAAGGTCTCCAAATCGGCCTTAATCGGGGCATTGTCAATTTAGTGATGGAGATGGATGCCAAGCCTTTAATGATGATCATGAATAATCCTTATGCTACAAATCCAAAAATAAACAACTTTATCAATGATTGCAGGTGGTTGGTGGGATGCTTCTATGGGATTAATATAAATCATGTTCATCGGGAAGCTAATGCTTGTGCAAATAAGCTAGTTGAACATGGACGTTTCCTTAGAATATTCTTTATTTTAGCCCTCACCCCCTTTTATCCGTAGTTCTATAATGGATAATTAACAAGCATTTGCCAGGATCTAGTTAGCTTTTGTTAACCTTGGTTGTGTCTTTTGTGTGATTATGAGTGAGTTAACTTGTATATTGCATGTAGGCCACTTATAAGATTGTTATTAGTGCTAAAATTAGGTTCTAGCATGTGAGTACTGCTGAAATTAGTGTGTAAGAACTAAAGAATGAATCTGAAAGACCAGTCTATTTTCCTAGGTTTCTTCTCTGTTACTCTGCTTATTCTCCTTTTGTAATCTGCTGAAATGCATATCTCTTTAGCATCCTTAAAACTAGTTATTTGAGTATTATGTAACCTATTGTAGCTCTAGAACTAGCCAACATTTACTGGCAGTAGAGCAGGTTCGTGAGAGGTAGATTAGTGTGACGAATCAGCGCCAATATCAACGATTGAGCGGAAACTTCACTATGACCAACACTAGTGGGTCACAACCAGCTTATGTTCCGGAGTTTGATTAAGAAAACTATGATTTTTGGTTTGTGAAGATGAAAACAATATAATCTTCAGATCCATAGGGCTGTGGGATATGATCAAAAATGGGTTTGCAGAACCTGAATCAACAGAGAACTTGGCCGAAGATCAAAAGAAGAAATTGGAAGAGGTTTGACAAAAAGATGTAAATTTTCTTTCTATAATCCAAAGAAGAGTCACCAAATCCATCTTTCGTAGAATAATCAGAGCAACAACGGCAAAAGAAGCATCGGATATTCTCAAAGTTGAGTACCATGGTGATGAGAAGGTAGGAGTTATCAATCTTTAAACTCTTAGAATAGATTTTGAAAATGTGAAGATGAAAAAGAATGAAACCTTAGCTGAATTTTTCAGTAAACTCATGGATCTAATCAATCAAATGAAATCTAATGGTTAAGAGATTAACAATAGCACTATTGAAAAAGTTCTAATCAGTTTGTGTGAGAAATTTGATCCAAAGGTGGCCATTATTGAAGAAACCAGAGATATTTTTGAACTAGGTGTTCAAGAATTGATGGCTTCTTTAAAGTCCTATGAGCAAAGATTGTCAAGGCTCTCTAAGAAATCCATTGAAAGTGCTTTTCAATCTAAACTCACTGTTGGTTCATCAAAAAATGAGGAAAGGAAGTCCCAAATCT
The DNA here is from genome assembly GCA_033070095.1 of Escallonia herrerae. Taxonomy (NCBI): domain Eukaryota; kingdom Viridiplantae; phylum Streptophyta; class Magnoliopsida; order Escalloniales; family Escalloniaceae; genus Escallonia; species Escallonia herrerae. The sequence continues at coordinate 100,623 of JAVXUP010000487.1, read as the reverse complement.
ATTGAAAATATACATTTGGAGGGAAAGGTAAAGATTCAAGGGGAAAATATAAAACAAAAACAAGCTTTGAGAGAAGGCACAACGTGATGGTGCATTACAAAAGTGTATCATTTGTAAAAAGGGCAGCCATGTAGAGAAAGATTGTTGGTTTAGAGGAAAGCTCCAATGCCACAAATATAAGAGCTTTGGACATGTGCAGAGGAACTGTAAGTCCAAGAATTTTCAGCAAGCAAGTGTTGTGGAAGAAAATGAAGAGGAAGGAAATGTGTTTTATGTTTGCCAAAGTGTCATGGAACATAAGAAAGATGTGTGGTTTCTTGATAGCGGTTGTAGCAATCACATGGCAGGAAATAGAAGTCTTTCCTAGACATGGATAGCACTTTCAAATCCCAAATAAAACTTGAAAATGGAGCATTGGCTGAAGCTAAAGGGAAAGGAACAATTGATATTCAAACCAATGAAGGCGATAGGTTCATTCAAGGTGTTCTACTTGTCCTGACCAGATCAGAACTTGCTTACCGGCGGACAACTATTAGAGCATGGGTATTAGCTTGATTTTGATGACAATGGATGCATTATATATGAGAATGGGAAACCAAGACAGCTTGTGATGAAAATAATAATGGAAAGTAATAGAAGTTTCCCATTCACCTTGAAGTATGTCAAAGATGTCGCAATGAAGGCACATATAGCCAGTAGAAGATTCCTGGCTTTGGCACAAGAGATTTGGGCATCTAAATTTTCAAGGTCTTAAGCTACATTTTCAGAAAAATTTGGTGCAAGGGCTACCCACTATTTAAGACAAACATAACGTGTGTGAAGGTTGTGCACTTAGGAAGCATCATCGCCCCCTATTTATGAAGGAAGTAGCGTGGAGAGCCAAAGGGAAGCTTGAGTTAATGTATACGGATGTTTGCGGGCCTATGCAAACAACTTCTAATGCTCAAAATAGGTACTTTTTTTTATTGATGATTATACTCGCATTACATGGATATATTTTAGGAGACAGAAATCTGAGGTATTTGTCATTTTTTAAAAACTTAAGAGTTATGTTGAAAAGCAAACTGACTGCTTTATAACGAAATTAAGAAGTCATAGAGGAAAAGAATACAACTCCAATGAATTCAACCAATTTTGTGAAGATAATGGCTTGGAAAGGCAGGTAATCGATGGCTATACTCCTCAACAAAATGGAGAATTGGAAAAGAAGAACCAAATAATGATGGAGATGGCCAAATCCATGCTACATGAGAAGAGGCTACCAAAAAGGTTTTGGGCAGAAGCTGTTTACACAGTTGTGTCCGATAAAGGCGGAGGTAGAAAACCGTTTGTGAGGCATTTTAAAGTCATTGGTTGCGTGTATTATGCTCAAATACTGAAAGTAAAGTGGTATAAGCTATACATGAGACAAGCGAGAAGTGTAGTTTTGTTGGCTATAGCTCAAGATCAAAAGGTAATAAACTGTACAAATTGAAGTCTGGCCAATTCATTATTAATCAAGATGTATTATTTGAAGAAAATGCTACATGGAATTGGGAAGATAACAAGACCGTAAAGGGAAATCTGCCTATTGAATCATTTCAACCACAACCAATCCCAATGGAAAAGGAAGGTGACGACTTTGAATCACCTCAATTCTCCCTTGGGGCTAGTTCACCATTGTCTTCGCCAACCATATCATCCTCTCGAAGTTCGACCTCATCTTTGCCAAACTCAACTCCAAGAAAGACCAAGAATTTGAGTAAAAAATATCAAAGTTATAATTTTTGTATTGCTGAACCACAAAGCTTTGAAGAAGTTATGATAGAGAAAGTTTGGAGAAGGGCTACTGAAGACGAGATCGATGTGATTCAGAAATATAATACATGGGAGTTAGTTGATAGGCCATCACATAAGGAAGTAATTGACGTGAAATGGGTGTACAAGATAGAATACAACCCGGATGGCTAAGTGTAAAGGAACAAAAGCAAGGCTAGTTGCAAAAGGCTACTCACAGTGGTCTAGTATTGATTTTGAAGAAAAGCTTGCTCCCGTTGCTCGCTTGGATAAGGTGAGAGCCCTAATTTCTGTGGCAGCACATAAAAGTTGGTTTTTACATCAACTACACGCAAATCTGCCTTCTCAAATGGAGAATTGAAAGAAGAGGTGTTTGTTGAGCACCTCAAGGATTTCTTATCGAATGGAAAGAAGCTAACGTGTATAGCAAACACCTCTTCTTTCAATCTCCATTTATTTGAGCAAGGGTTTGAAAGGATCAAGCTCCTAGGTTGGAAGAGCGAAATTGATGGCTATTTCTATGAGCAAGGGTTTGAAAGGAGCAAGAGTGAGCCAACTTTGTAAATCAAAAAGGAAGTTACACCTAATATACTCATTATTGCTCTTTATGTTGATCATATGTTGCTCACAGGTAACAATGAGAAAATGACTTCATAAAAGGTAGGCATACGATGGTGCCTATGTACAAGATTGTATCCATTGAGCAAATATAAGAGTGAGCCAACTTTGTAAATAAAAAAGGAAGTTACACCTAATATACTCATTATTGCTCTTTATGTTGATCATATGTTGCTCACAGGTAACAATGAGAAAATGACTTCAGAAAAGGTAGGCATACGATGGTGCCTATGTACAAGATTGTATCCATTGAGCAAATATTGGTTCGATCAAGATTCGTTTCTCTTCGGCACAAAATCCTATGTTTTTAGTTACTTCGACTGGAGGAATCATGGATCCAATTTATCGTGATCAATTAGTTAGCATGTTGGTTAACCGTATTCTGAAACACAGAAAACAAGACTTCAAAGAGGAAATCATGCGAAGGTACGAAATGAGTGACATGGGTTTATTACATCATTTCCTTGGCATGGAAATCATTCAGGATGAACTTGGTTTTTTCATATCTCAAAAGAAGTATGCTTTGAGTGTTCTAAAGAAGTTTGGTATGCATGCTTGCAATTTGGCAATACCGATCGTTTTAAAAGAGAAGTTAAAGAAAGAATACGGGGAAGAAAAGTATACGCAACTCTTTATTGGAATTTGGTTGGAAATTTGATGTATATCACCGCAACAAGGCCGGACCTTATGTTTGCGGTAGGCTTACTCTCTTGATTTATGCAAAGTCCCGGTCATTTTCACCTTGAGGAGCGAAAAGGGTGCTGAAGTACATTAAAGGCTCATTTGATTATGGAATCAAGTACTTCAAAAATTGTGAGTTGAGGTTGTTTGGCCATGATACTGATTGGGGTGGTTGTGCAGATGATATGAAGAGCACCTCGGGCTATTGTTTCTCTCGTGCTTTCGGCATATTTTCTTGGACATCAAAGAAATAACAAACCGTTGCTCAATCCACAGCTGAAGCTGAGTATGTTTCAGCAGTGTTGGCTACTTTGCAAGCCATTTGGTTGAGAAGAATTTTGAATGATGTGGGAGAGAAGCAAGAAAGTGCCACTGAAGTCAACTGTGATAACAAATCGGCCATAGCAATGGCTAGGAATCCTGTCTATCACGATTGCCCCCGAGCAGTATTTTATTCTGGAAGTCATTGATGAAGGAGCGTTCCAACTTGAGTTATGCAAGTCCGATGATCAAATGGCTGACATCTTCACCACGGCACTTCCGAAAGAGAAGTTTCAGAAATTCAGAGAAGCACTTGGAGTCAAACAACATCACATTAAGGGGGAGAATGTTGAGATTTAATTTGCTGCCCTAGCTTGTTAATGTTACCTAGTTAGCTTTTGTTTACCTTGGTTGTGTCTTTTTTGAGATTATTGAGTTGAGTTAACTAATCTATTGCAAGTAAGCCACTTGTAAGCTTGTTATTAGTGCTAAAAGGAGGTTCTAGCATGTAACTAGAGCTGAAATTAGTGTGTAAGAACTAAAGAATGAATTTTTGAAAAACCAATCCATTTCCCCCTGTTTCTGCTCTATTACTCTGCTGTGTTCTCCTCAGTAATCTGCTGAAATGCAGATCTCTTCAGCTTCCTTAAAACTACTTGTTTGAGTGTTATCTAACCTATTTCAGTTCTAGAACTAGCCAACAGAAGTACTTTAATAAGATCCATTTTCGACAAAAAACAAGGGGAAGGCGTGATTCTTATTGAATTCTAGTTTCTTTGGAAATCCTATACTGCTGTGTAACATGAGGTTTTTCTTCAGCTATGATTGCTTAACAGCTAGTACAACAGTAACGAAGCTTTAGCAACGTGGGAAGTTTTACTGTGGTCTATTGTAGTGATTTGTTGTTTGACGTACTGAATTCACCTCGTATCCGTGTAAGATTGGTGACAAAATATTACTAAAGGAAGCCTTTGTCTAAAATTCTGATTCTTGTTAATGATACAGAGCTTATTTGAGGCCGAAGTTAGGAAACAGATAACCACAAAGACGCACCAATTCCTAGGGATAAATCAATAGATGAAGATCTAGAAATGGTTTCAGAATGTTCAGGATTCACGAAGCCGCTTGTTGTGCCTCTCTTTTTAGAGCATGCTATCAGCTCTAGCAGGCAATCTCCTGAAGAAATTGCTGGGTACTGAAGGCATCTTGCTTCGAAATCTTGGGTGCCGTAGCAAGTATAAGCCTGACACCAGAAAAACTATTTTGAAGGGTGTCACATAAAGAACCACTGCTGCAGTAAGGCAGAAAACTATGAAGAGGCTGGTTGCTCTTGGATCTCTCCAGCTGAGGAGAGCTTGAAATCTTTCGCCTTGTGTCGCCATGTCCCCTACCACAGTTTGGATTCGTCCAGCCACACTGCAAAGCCTGTCATATCTCATCCGTACCATTTCTTGAGATTTGGATGTTGGAAATGTGTCAAACTCTTCATCTAGTTCATCAGGGTGGATTGTCTCTGCCCAGGAAAGTTTAGTATCCATGTGTGGAGGATGTCGTGACCGGTACCGGTAGTTCCATATACCAATAAGAAACATGTAAAGGAAAATGGTAGGGAGTATCAATTCTGGGTAGCAAATCAGTATAAATAACAGGACATGAACCAAAATTGAAGTGATTGGGTTCTTCCAGTGACAAACTTCACCCAGCCACTTGCTCATAGAGATTACGCCCGAGAACAATGAAACAATTCTAAAGAAGTTAGCTTTGCTTCTTCTCATACTCCACATGTGGGAGTCCACGTCCAACATATATTCCACAACCTCTTTTCTCAATGGCGGCTCAGCTCGGCCAAGCCTCACTGCTACAATATTCATCGCCTGATATCTCAAACTGTCCAGTTGGTTTACAGTAAAAGGATGCAGATAATGCATTTTTGGGAGCAAGGGGTGACCATAAAGATATATCATGTTTGCTAGAGACAAGCACGTGAATCTTACAGCGAGTTGGAGTTCACCCATCTTCTTCATTCCAGATGGTTGCAGAACAAGAAGTGGATAAGCATTTGTATATATTCTATCTGTTTCTAGATTCGACAACCGAATTCGTACCTTTCCAATTCTCGAGTCCTTTCCATGTCCGCTGCCAGAAGCTGGTTTTTCGTTTCTCCCCAAGTGGCAGTTATCAAAAACTCCCAATGTGATCACTGTACAAGGGTCATAAACCTCCCATGTGTATTGCTCATTCCATTTCGGATTGAAACTATCAACTATGGTTCTGGTTCTTACCCACTTCTGGCCATACTTAGCCACACAATAAGCATCAGAGGTCTCCCGTCCATCCTTCGTCTTCGTCGGGAGGAAACCTTGTGCACTTAAAATTTCAAGGATCCCAATAGGCTGCTTCCACAGCTGCCTTGCTGTGGGCCGTTGGTCACTGATGTACATAGTTGATTCATCTAGTACATGGTAAGCTCCCTCAAGGCAGGCTCTTAGATGAACTCTAGTTGAAAACTTGAGCTCCTGTCTCCTATCTCCCTCCAGAACACCGAAGCCAAACTTTTCGAGGTTAAACCATCGAGAATGAACTGCTCAGTGATCTAATCGTCTCTCAAAGATGTTGAGGGGCAAGCTTCTCCTCCCAACGAGTTCATCTTTTGAGGGGCTTACCTTGTTTTCAACTGTAAGCACCAACTTTTCTTCAAATGGCTCAGCTACTACAAAGATTAGATCCTCGTTCCAGAATGGATTAGGCGTTCGTGTTGGGCATGCCTTGGTCTTATGTTTCTGGTTTCCAACTTGAGCCTTCAAAAAGACCTGAGGGAGTTGGCTTTTGTCTTGGGATTCTACATCCTGAGCTTCAATAACATTAACTCTGAGATACCAAAGCTTTGGTGAGACATACACCTTTGACCTGACGCTGTAAACACCCTCTCCCTGAACTGTAGCAGCATCTGAATGCCACGCTTCTGGAAAAGCTTCATCAGCTTGCGTTCCCATCCAAACTGCAACCATAATCTCTCCTTTTGTCTTGCTTTCTCCTCGTTGGTCCTCTAGTCTATACCACTGAGGTGCGAAAGGGCTATCTGGTGGCACTCTAGTTGTCACTTCATTCATGTCAAAAACCACCTTCCCAAGATAATCATCTCTCGCTACCATTTCTCTTTCTCGAACAAAAATTTCGAGGTCTGAGGACTGAATTTTCTCTTTTGAGAATGCAAAGACTTGGTTCCACTCGGGTTTTGTTTTCTTCTCAAAGTGCTGTGTTTTCCCTTTCTAGTTCCCGAGTTTCACCTCTACATATGGATCACAGCTCCCAGTTACAGTGTTCGTGGGAAGATCTCTCGCCTTCACAACTCGAACATAAAGATAATACATCTGCTCAACAAGATCATATGTGCTGGTGACTCTGTCGCTGCTAATCCACCCTCCTCCGCCACGTACGCCTCCATGTGGCCACCGCTCCCCTAGCTGGGGGCTAGTGTCCTTAAGTTTAAAGTCATCTTGGTGGTTGGAAGGAGCTTGAGAACTCATTTGGTTGTGACTGTTATCTTCCGAGATCAAAGCTTGCTACTATAGTCTGCTGCAGAAAAAAAATTGGTATTTAGGCCACCATGCAGAAAATGGTGCAGATGGTCACTGAACGTTTGGTGTCCCAACTGTCAAATAGAGGCCCTCCGAGCTGGGGGCTAGTGTCCTTAAGTTTAAAGTCATCTTGGTGGTTGGAAGGAGCTTGAGAACTCATTTGGTTGTGACTGTTATCTTCCGAGATCAAAGCTTGCTACTATAGTCTGCTGCAGAAAAAAAATTGGTATTTAGGCCACCATGCAGAAAATGGTGCAGATGGTCACTGAACGTTTGGTGTCCCAACTGTCAAATAGAGGCACTCTTTACAGAACAAAGAAGCTTGCAATTGTTGACAGGCTGCATTTCCTTTGCAAAAATGAGCTATGAAAATGGTTGCAATAGGTGACGCAGATTTTGATGCCACTTATAACAGTTTCCTAGATTGAAAGGAGCTTCGTATTCTATATGCCGTTGCTTTCTACTTTATACAGTTGACATCCATAAAAAAGAAGGAAAAAAGTTAACTTGCTTCAAACAGGCTAGGTGAGCTTCCAGTGTTCCCGCGAATCAGTTTGTGGGCATCAGCTGCTTCTCTGTCCGCTCTATTTGGGCTACAAGCTTTCGCTACCTTCTGGTATTGAGCTCGGACAAGACTGCTACGGCCAAAATATGTTTTTTGGTCGAAGAAGAAATGAAATGCTTCAAGGTTAATGACAGAAAATGAAACTGGTTAGACTCTCTGATTTAGAAGTGTAGAGAGAACTAGCATAAAGTTGTTGGCTTTCTTTGAACGCATCACAACAAGTTGCCACTTTAGTGGTATCAGCCTAGGAAAAGTGAAGGGAATATTTTACCAAGTCCATGATTTAGAGAAACGGGTTTGATGATGCCCTTATCTGAGCTGACAAAGATGATCTTTTAGGCCTAAAATCTACTGCATTTGTTGCTTTCCTGGATTCTCTTCTCTTAATAAACAGTTTTTCAGTTTGATAACATTTGAGGCTTAAGGTAATCCACTTATTTCTCATGAAAGCATCACTTGGCCTTTGCCCAAAGTGTGGAATCCTATATTCCTCAGCTGAGCTATTGTGATATAGTAGCAATAGAACTTTTGAAAGCTAGAAGCACAGTGGTTATGCTTAAAGAAAAGCAAAAGCAGTAGAGAAAGCAGGTAAAAGGGTATGTAACATGCGTATAAAGATGTCTTTATCCTTTATTCTCCATTTTGTTATACTCCTTTAAGCTAATTTTCTTCTGCCATTACTAGATGCTTTCCTTGTCCATTTGACAGCTCAGATTCTTTAGAAATTCATTTTTCTCTTGTGGTTTTCGTAGCATAAACGATCGTGTCAAGCTAATAGACAACTGCAGCTAAACTGCACGACAATCGTGCTTAGCAACATCTGCTTCAGCATTAAAGAAAACTGCTCTGACATTGTTAATGATCTAGTGCAAATGAGATATGATTTCTCATTCTTGGTTGTGCATCATAACCTGTTTTTTTTACCCCTCTAAGTTAATTAACAAGGACTAATATTCAGATCTTTGAATAAAGATGTTTGTTGATTGTTTAAGGTGCTTAAGAAATAGTGTGGCATAACCGAAAGTCTTAAACCATCCACGGGACATGAATAAAAGGCGGCCCAAAAGAGAAAGTTATCATGGGTGGCCCAAAGAGTAAGCCTGCTCAAGCGAAAAACAGACAAACAGGGCCAGAATTCAACGTCAGTAAGCGATCTGATCATGGCCAGACTCCAGAAAATCTTTAAGTTTGAAAAGATAATTAGAGGACGTAACAGCATAATTATTTCCCAAAGGATTGGCCTGGTGATCAAGAAAATCTGCTCTCCTTATTTAATTTTTGAATTCAAACCTTGGAGTACTCAAAATGCATGAGACCAGCTTTGCGGAATATGCTTCCCGAAAAATAGAAATTCTTGAAAATATTTTCATGAATTTCATTTTTGCTGTTTGGGCGTCGCACAGAAAATGATGAAACTACTTATACCTAACAAAGATATGCTTTTCGCTATTTGAGCGTCACTCAGTGTGTGAGGGGGCGTGCGTGGATTGGTGGGTGTGGGAGAGGGGGTGTGTGTATGTGCAAGGGTATGGAAAATGACTTACCGAATTTTAATTAGTAAGTGTTTTTCCGACATTTTCTTCCTCAAAGTATGCTTGTAAATCATTTTTCGTTAAAAAATCTTATGGATGCACCAAACACCGAAAATAAAATTTTCACAGGACAAACAGGGTCATAGTATCGATTGGCGCTAAAGCGGACCAGGAGATATCCTTACCATTAAAAAAAAAAGAATTAGCAGCAAGTTACAATTGGAAACTTCTAATTAGTCAGTTTGTCTGCTCCTAAATATTGGATGGATCAGTATTTGCTCCAACTTGGATCCACCTCCTCTTAAGAATTTCTTTTTATTTTAAAACACATCCTTAAGGAAAGAAAAACAATGTTTCTATAATTCTAACTCCCTCTTGATGTTATATACACTGTATTATTTAATTATTTAACTAAATGATAATGATAAAATAAATGATGAATTGTTAATCAAAGACTTGAGGCATGAGAAGTTCCTCGCATAAATATGGTCTTACTTCAAAATGTGGTTTCTTAATGTCAATTGCCAACAAAATCTTCTCCAACATCACTAGTGCAAATTGCCAATAAGGCGCGAATACCTCATTTGCGTTAAGAGTGGGGTAGCGTCAACACTAAGATGTAGTTCATCTTTACTGGATGTGGTTTGTCATTTTGAATATATATTACACGATCCTAACCATTTATGACTCTTAGATGGCAGATGTATAATTGATGCGATAGAGGTCATTAGTTCCGAATCATATAATAGATGCGATAGAAGGAAGGTTAAAGATAAGCAGGGAGTCAAATTATAATATGTACAACTTTCTTAAGTGGTAGAGGTCATTAGTCCTGAATCATATGATAGATGCATGTCCATCCAAACAGTCACAACTTTTTCTTCTCTGTGGCACCCCTGCATATACTACGAATTCACTTTCTTTACATCAAGATGTTGTGGCATATCATACTGGTGTATGACACTACTGTCTAGTTAAACATAGAAAGGTGTACAAGATTTCACCAACTTACATGTAGCTAGGAACAAAATAAGGAAAGTGAGAGAAAAAAAGGAATCTCACCAACTTACATGTAGCTAGGAACAAAATAAAGAAAGTGAGAGAAAAAAAGGAATCAAGCCCAGAAGTAGACCTAACGTAATGCAACAAGTTATTTACCCATAAGACGGCAATTCGAAATGTTACCAGCTTAAAGTTCTTCCCTTCGCCCTATTATGACAGAACGAAACCATCGATGCTGTTGGCAGTTGTCTGGGAACTCATAGTTTGCACGAGAGGTTTCGACTTTAATTCTTTTAGTGGTAATGGAAATTGATTTTACTAGCTAATGTGCCCGTACAGATGCACGGGACGCGATGCAATTTAGATTTATTGTCAATCATATCTGTTCAAAATTTCAAAAGAGAGAGAAAGATAGTGAATTCTAAAAGCAGATGAGCTTATTCATTAAAACATCTTAAATGTTATAGTTGACATCACTCAAGTATGTAAATGATTCGAATAAATTAGTCCACTACTTATTATATAAGAATCATATCAAAATATCTGTGACATCAAATTTTAGATATAGACTAATTCAAGATTGATACTGCTAATCATCATAGATTACTTTTCTAGCTCTATTCTTCCTTTCACTTTTGACACTGAATGTGGTTAGTGCAACATCTATGCCTTCATCTTGTAATTCATTGCATATTCTGTCAACACACACACACACACACACACACACACACACACACATATATATATATATATATATATATATATATATATATATGCATCTTTCAGAGGCATCTCTTTTTGGTGTTGCCATGGGTTACCTTCAGAGCTCTTTTCTTCCTTTCATTTTTAATTTTTTTTGGAGTTTTGATGTTGAGTACATTTACATCACCATCATGCAATTCATCAATCACGTCATCTTCACTATTTGCTTGTTTGTTCTTGATACGTTTCTTCTGTACTTTTTCGGTGCCTGAGATTTGTGAGTCACCACCATTTTCTTCACTCTCCTGATTGAAAGCACTAAAAATTAGTATGTAATGGAAAAAAAGTATAAATTACTTTTGCTAATATTTGGATACCTCTCTATTTTTAGCTGCTTTGGCATTTTTTTTTTTTGCATTTTCATTTTCGAATAAATTGTTCACTACATAGTCTTCAAAGCCTTCGTTCACTTGCTAACGAACAATTTTTTATCTAAAATATTCGAGTCTTACCAATAATATTCTTTAAAGGATTAGGCGTTGCATACAATGCGCCAACCTAGTAAAATATTGTTGGGATTTAGTTCTATTACAAATATAACTATGAAGGAAAATTTATCCTTCGTATCTAATTCATACGTCATTTTGCAAGGTGATTAGTTGTTGTACAAGAATGTGGAGCATCATTTCCTGCTTGTTTGTTGAACATCACAAATGTGGTAGTCCATGTTATGTTGCTCACTTGAATTTGAATTTTGTACTTGTATTATAACAATTGGATGAGTGTGGTTGGAGTATAAACTGTTGACCTTCAATTTGTTAGCATAACTTTATATAGAGAACATTCATTACCGTTGAACTGTAAGGCCTGAAATTGGACCACAATTGTCATAGAGAAGAATGATTTTGTTTGATTTTAAGCCTTTGAAGCACTTCAGGCATGCAAAATAGAACCATCCATTGTCTAGTAGCACCGCAACAATTTTTTTTTTCACAACGGTACATGTTATTTCCTTTACCAGTAAGAGTATAGGTTAGTGCACATATATAAGATGCATAAGAAAAAGGAGAAGTGAAAATTATATATTGATTGTGAAACTAAAATTTACCTCTTCTTCTTCCTTGAATTGGGTATTTAATACTTGGTTAATTGTCAACCCGTTTGCCATTTTAATTTCAGAAAGGGTGGGTTTTTTGGGCATTGGTTCTTGCTAGATTTGAAAGTTTTTGTCTGGTGTACTTTCCATTATTTGCTTAAACTGATGCACTTCATCGAGGCCGACATTTGCATAGACTTTTGTTGCACCGGTGGAAGATAGGTGCACATGGCATAGGAAGAAAGAGTAAAATACTGTTGGAACAATACCTTTATAATTTTGCTGAGATATCTAGGTACATAATTTAGCATTTTACTATGGCAAAGTTTGACAAATGACGAAAAGAAACTAATGCAGTAGCATATGTACTCAGCATGTACTAAACATTGTTACTCGAGTCTCTTTGGTAGAATTGCACCAGCTTACAATGATTAAATGGAAAAGGGTGCCTCTTTTATTATTTGTTTTAGCATATGCCCTTGTCTGTAGTTTTAGGTTATACGAAAAAGTATACCTGAATGGAACAGCATGTGACTCGACGATAGGTGGCCTTTGCTACACTGAACAACCTGAAGATCCGGATCCCTGGTTCTCTTGTACTATTTATCATAAGAAAGAGAGCACGAAGATGGACTTACAACTCTTAAGACGCATTCCTTTCCAACTGTTATAGCAAGTTGACATAGGAAGCGATTCCATATTAGTCAAACAGCTTGGTAGCGAGATACATGCATGAAAAGTACAAAAGCAATGCAAAAATCCTTCAAATAACTAAATCTAACCTGGACCCTTAAGTCTTGAATGTTAATGTGGTAAAGGCAAGAGATAAATATTAAAATCAATTGCAAACAATGTGACAGTGCTCACCTGAAAAATTGCCAAAGTGCCTACTAATTAATTTGTGCAGCACTGTTCGAACTTAGGTTAGCATAAGTTGAGAAAATGTTACTCTACTCTTCCTGTATATATGTTATTATCTTGATTAGTAGAAGTAATGAATAAATATTCATCATTGTTTAGCCCTATCTTACTGGTTCTCTATTACTACTGTCATAACTCTTCCTCTTGCATGACCATCTATAGCAACTACGATTATTGCCATCTGCACCTTCATAGCCTCCATAACTATTTCTCAATCTTCAATTACCTGGCATTCCAAGCATTGCCAGTTCATAATTGCTACCTTCAATCATCAACTCACCTTTAAATATTAACTTCTTCTCTCAAAAACAATTATTGTCATCACCATGAAACGGAACAACCATGCCATCTAACGGCAACCCCATTACTGAAGCCATCCTCAATCTCTCAAACCCCAATTTTATCACCAAGCACGATCACCCATGACTAAATCTTCGGCTCCTCGGAACATAGCACATAGTACTTATACCAAAAGTGTTTTATTTAGATAGAATGTATAAGGATTTAGCCAAATGTATTGTATTTAACTAAGTCTAAGAGATCAAAGTCATGTAGAATATATTTGCGAATGATCAAAGGCCGTGAAGAAATGAGCAACTGGTTCTGGATATAAGGACTAATTAGAACTTTCGATGGACGGGTAGAGAACTTGGTGTTTTATCGTGGCCATGGCAAGTAGTTCAGATCAGTCATGGAATCAGAAGCTTGGCAAGGAGATAGATGCACGAAAAGTACATAAGCAATAAAAAAATCCTTCAAACAGTTAATTCTATCTTGGACCTCTAAGCCTTGAAGGTTAAGGTGGTAGGGCCGGAGAGAAGCATCAAAATCAAGTGAAAAGAATGTGACAGTGCTCACCTTAACAATTGCATAAATGCCTACTAATATGTCCAACACATGTCGAACTTATGTTAGCATAAGTTGAGAAAATGATATCTCGGCTTCATATCGTGATGCATAGATATGCATAAATTTTGACAAAATCATGTTTTATACATTGACAAATCAAATCAAGAAAAATTACCCAGGGGATCTATGTAGTAAGCAATTTGTCTGCAAAATATGAGAGGTTGAAAATTTAAATTCACATAACACTATTTAGTAGCAGATTTAGGTGTCCATATGAACAAAACCTATTTGTTTTCCTATAATTCCTTACTCCGTTAGAAAGCTCATCTGCTCGGCAATCCAAGTGAGTTTCAGAGAAAAACTCAGGCCTATTTTCACAGATTATTATAAGATCATTGTTACCAAGAACATCTACTCAAATCTATGAGTGTCCACATGTGTGTATTAAAGGGCAGTCAAATTAGGAGGAGAGTGGTGAGTTGAAAATATGCACCTCCTTAAGTAAAAGGCGCGTCAACACGGATTAGAGTAGGGAAGTCAGTGAATTGCATTGCTGAGGCAACATACATATGCAGTACTTGGTTTTCAAAAATCTGAAATTGGTAAAAGGATGATGTAAATACACTCGCAAAATCAGCAACAGTGGAAAGAACCATGACATTAAAATTTCAAATAACCCGCTTTTGGATTTGGTATGACCACTCAGTAACACATACAATATTCTGAATTAAAAGCGGTGAACCAGTGACCATGAATAGACTTTTGTTAATTTACCTGACTGTCTCGTTATAACAAATACATTAAGATGATGATGGACCACTAAACCTTGAGTGTATGATTTTTTTGATTTGTTCTCTGTTGGAATGCATCCTTTTTTTCTTACGCTGATATTTTGGTCATCAGTAGATTGAATTTGGGGAATGCAAGTGTTTCCAGTTACTCAAGAATGTGCATCGAGGAAATGCAAGTGTTCAATCTACGTAAGCACGCGCATTAAGGGAAGCAACTAACCCTTTGATCTAAACCACTAACGCACTAACATACCATCAATTTACAATCTATAGCGTTTGAAAATCACAAATTCAGGAAAAATGCTTCAAACAAAAATCTGCCATAGATTGCTTTGAGCAATTCATTCAATAAAGCATGCACTTCCAATTCTCCTATACAAACATGCATGCAATATATTTTTTGCTTAAAGGAGAAGAGTTACCTCGTATAGAGACGGCAAAGATGTGGTAGAGAAAAAAAGGTTGAAGGAGCCTTTTTTGAAAATTGCTTCAAACGAAAATCTGGTAGAATCTAGCTAGCACGGGACCACAATTTGGTTTGTTCAAAATCGCTTCAAACCAAAATCTAATATGTTGATGATGGAGTGTTGTTTCTGTGTGTTTGATTAAAGAAGAGGTGTACGACGCCGTGGGCTTAGAGTTGGAGTCGAGTATAGCGTCGACTTGAACCATGTACGGTGGAGGAAGAGCAGATTGACGGATTGATGGAAGCTAGCTTCCTCTGTGGGATAGAAGTCTAGGCAGGGAGCTCAACAGACGGGTGTTTTTGTTTTTCTGGATTGTGGGTAAAAGAGTTGTGTTAGCGGAGGAGACTCTAAGAATAAAAGTTCAATCCTACGTGGCAAGCAACAATGGGTTCCAAAAATATGATGTGGCGTAATTAGAGAGCTTTGAAAATCCGATGTGTTGCAATTTTAAGCGAAATAGATATAGACGAGGGAAGCCATGTTCACATGTGATGCTTGTGGTACTCAAGACAAAGACATGTCTTATGTATGAACCACTTGCAAATTCTGGGTCCACAGAAGTTGTGCATGTCTGGAAGCTTCAATCCAATGCGGTAGCCATGATCACCCTCTCAAATTAGCCTATTCTCTTTCTGCAGATTATGTCAAATATAAACCCAGATGTGCCCTTTGCGTAAAGAGTGTAAAGACATCTCTTTGGGTTTATTATTGCGCTCCATGCAGATACTTTGCTCATGTGAAATGTGCTACCTCGGTTGTCACCAATTTTCTCAGGTTGATTTTGATCACTTACCTCAAAATGAGCTTATCTTGCATCGCATCCTTAGTAATTGTTATTTCCCCTTCCTGGTTTCAGAAGTGAACAAGGTGAGTTCAAAGTGGAAGAAGATGTCAATCTTAATATGATTCGCCTGCCCGTGTCCGATGCATCTGTAAACCTGATAAGCTATTTCACCAAGGGAATCAATCTTGGGGAGACTGAAAAGGGTGAAGTACTCAATCACATCAGTCATGACCATCCATTAATTCTTCGTGAGATGCAGGGGAACACTAGCATGATCACCAAGGATGTCGATTTAGTATGTAAAGGGTGTTTGCAACCCATCAGTACCAATCCAAGTTACAGTTGTAGCCAGTGCAGTTTCTTTCTCCATAAACGATGTGCAGAATTACCTGTTGAGGTACAACATCAAAGTCACCCGCACCCACTCTTCCTCCATCCAAAGGCTCCCGAGTCTTTCATTTTCTTTATATGCAGCAATTGTCGTAGATATTGCAATGGATTCAGCTACAAATGCGATCCCTGCCACTTCAGACTTGACGCCACATGTGCCTTCTTAGCAGGGTCCATCCAACATGAATCTCACAAGCATCCCCTGGTCCAAACTGTTGGTAAAGATTATAGTAATGCAAGAGGCATATACTGCAATTATCCAATGCTAGGATGCGGTGCTTGTGGTTTCCATCTGGATAACTCCGGTGCACTTTTGCCGCGTACAGCTGAGCACAAATATGATTCGCACCCACTCACCTTAATTTACCCCCCTTTCACCGACTATCCAGATGAATTCTACTGCGAAGTTTGTCAGCAAGAGATCCACCCAAACTTTTGGCTATGTCATTGCCATAATTGTAATCAATCCTTCCATTCTTATTGTCTTCTTCCGAACCATCACTATAGAACGCGAAGTTTGGGGCCAAGTGTAAAGCCGATGAGGACCCACACCCCCTCACGCTTGTAAAAACCGCAGGCAGAAGGTGTCGCTGGTGTGATGCGTTTTATGAAGTAAACGTGGAATGCGGTGACTGCACTTATTATATATGCCTACGTTGTGTGGTGAGAATGCCTGATGCCTTCACTTGGCTAAGCTAAATGCATGATCGGCAAAAGTCACGTTAGCGTTGTGGCCGCTATAAAAGCTAGATCTGCTGCCAAAGCAAAGGCAACTTTGCAACGCAACTTTGTACCCTGCTTTTTGGATAGCCTTAACTCTGTACTAGAGCTTTGTACTCTCTCTCCTCCGACCGGTCCACGTTGGCTTAAGATACAATCAGTTTGATCCAACCATCTGTGGCTTTGGGGTAAAAATTGCTTCTTTCGATTGGTATAGCAATGGAAGGAGACTTTTCTATTTTGCTTTTGAGATGCCTTGAATCGAGCTGAAGAGCATTGGTTGGCCAGCGGCCGCCGGCGATTTTACTGTGGACTTCTTGACACCCAAAGGTCACGGCGGCAATTTTCATGGTAAGATCCATGTTTGATTCTTCCATAGTTAAAATAATTGAACCCTTTTTAGTAATCAATATAAATTTTGTTTCAATTTAGAACTGTGGGATTAGGAACTTAAAGTTTCAGATTTCAGAAATTGAGATTGAGAATTTGATAATTGAAAATTTGGAACATATAATTTACATGTCTAACGTTAATAGCAATTGGGTCTTTTAACACCCCAAGTTTTCTGTCGAGCTTCAGCCAACTTTTGACGATTAAAAAGCGTGGACGAACATATTAGGGTAGTATCCTTATCACTGAATTATAAAAACACATATGTCCAACCTGCTCAACATTTCTGGCTCTCCCATGAAGTTTGGTGGTAGCGGTGTAAGTTCTGTAAGTACCTTCACCCTCTCAAGCTTCTAGAAAAGGAAACTAAAGATGAACTGAGATTTAACTTTCACGGAAGATGGTGTCCCGTAAACTCGAAATATGCAGTGTAACTTTCTTATGTGCCTAGCATGCGTGGAAGCAGCACCTAGTGAAATCCAGTGCCTAAGCTAAATGCAGATGAATTTTAATTGAGAGAGGATTTTGACTGTAGAAAAAATTGCGTGGAAGCTATATTGGCCGTGGCCAAAGAGTATCTTCTCTACATCAATGTACTCGAAAGTTTCTTGAATCAGCGACCTAGCACAAAGGAAAAGCCTTGGGCAGGGTCACATGATTTTCTGTTTAACATTACTGTATATTTCTGTTTCTAAACTATTTATATTGAGCTGTTAGACGAGCACATGCTCTTTATTTATCAATACAAGAGAGCTTGCAACGAAATTGAATTTGAAGATTTTGATTAGATTGTATAGCTGCATTTATGAAGCTAACCTAGCTGATAAGGATTGAATGAGTAAATTTGTCAAAGGTAGTAACCATTGATCACACTGCTAATCCCTTTAAGTAAACTTACCTCCTGGAAATCTAAGTTGAATCAATGGATGATACTCACTGCTTGCTTTTCAATCTTAGAGACTCCATTAGGTTCTATCAAAGAGTATTAAGACGGCAACTTCATAAAAACCACAAAGCAACAAATGGTCTGAGTCAGATTTTGTATTGTTAATCCCAAGCACATCTCCATTAGACAAGTTGCTGATAAGTGCGGGACACGAGCTTGTAAAGGCTACAAAGATGTGGTCAGACATTCAGGCTAGAGCAATTCTCGATAGGTCCTCGACAAAAAATTTTAGTATATTACTCATATGTAACCAGCCGCCTAAGTTGAAGAGCAGTGTACTTTAATGTCAAAGAACTTCCCTCTAGATATAGTGACAAGTCAAGGGATAGATGGAGCATAACCATCCTTTGATCCTCAACGAATTGCAGAACAATGACGGGGAGAAAGTAGTCTGCTATGGGTGTCTCGAATCGATACGAGAGCAGCAGGCATATAGCTGCATCGAGTGCAATTATTTCCTGCACAAAACATGTGACAACCTACCCAAGGAAATTAAACATGTATGCCACCCTAAACACCTTGTCAAGCTTTACAGAAATCCGTCTGCTTCAACTTGCATATCATGTGATTGTTGTGGGAAAAGGTGGGAGAGATTCACCTACAACTACGAACTTGTCCTTATGGTATATGCATATCATGTTCTTCTCTGAGCAAGTTATCTACCATGGACAAGAACAAGCATCCTAGTCTTGGTCATCAGTTGATCCTTAATGAAGTGCAGATGTTTGATGGTGACGAAGTCATCTGCCATGATCCTGCGGCAAACCAACTAGGGGCTGTAATAATGTATACAGTTGTAGAAAGAGCAAATTCTTCCTACATAAAACATGTATGGACCTGCCTTTTGAAATTCAGCATTTCTTGCATCGGAGATGCAACCTTATCTTCTTTCATAAACGGCCTCAAGACTGCACTGGGACGACTTGTGCATGCTGTGAAGAAACTGTGGAGTGGTTCACCTACTATTGCGAACCTTGTTCATTCGTGTTATGTGCCTCATGTGCTGCACTTTCGTTTGACATAAATTGGAAAGTAAAAGCAACGCCTTACACCCAGGTCTCCCTCTAAGCCTCTTCGCAAGGCTGGTGATTCTAAATCAAGTTGGCCTTGTAATTGTCGTGGAGAGAGATGGGAGATGGTAATCTACATCCGTAGGCCTTGTAATTTTGCTATATGCATACCATGTGTTTCGGGTGCTTTCTTGCCCATAATTCCTGAACATATTGGCCAAGATCACCCAACAATGATCATGAGCCAAGCGTTATTCAGATGCTTGTGGCACTGAATATAAGGACATGTCTTACCTATGCACCTCCTGCAAATTCTGGATCCACAAAAGGTGTGCTTTGTTGGAGAGGACCTTCCAGTGTGGATATCACACTGATCACCCTCTCACTCTAGCCTATCGTCTTCCTAAATGATATCTGAACTTCGTATACAAATGTGAAATATGTGGCAAGAAATTGAACCCAATGCGGTGGGTTTATTACTGTCCTTCGTGTACTTATCTCGTTCATGTATAGTGCGCTACATTGGAGCCCAAGTCTCTCAGGTAAAAATTGCACAATTTGTTCGTTTCAGTTTCTAGCTGAGAATTCTGTTCTTATGGCTTTCTTTCACTATGAAGACATTTCTTAACCAGAATTATCCTCTGTTGTTTTTCCTTGTTTGTTTTACATGACAGAAGTAGCCATTGTGAGATCAAGGTAGAAGATGCTGACTCTAATCCTATTTTCTTGCCTTTGCCCAACAAAAGCACAAATTTGATAAGCTATTTTAGTAAGGCAGTCAAGATTCAGAGTGCAAGATATCAGCTTAGGCATATCACTCATGAGCATCAACTTACCCTTTTTGATGTGCCAGGTAATACTAGTTACACTATGATCAATGATGCAGCATTATGTAGTGGGTGTATACAACCTATTGCTACTCCCTATTACTGTTGTAGCCAATGTACTACCCAATCAGGCACTACACCCAGTCACCCGAACCACCCGCTCGCTCTTCACCCAAAGACCCCAGAGCCTTTTAGTCCCTTTCAATGCTCCAACTACCATAAATACTGCAGTGGATAACGCTACGTCTGTGAGCTCTGCAAATTTGAACTCGATGTCAAGCGTGCTTTCTTAAGTGGCATGATCCAACATGAAGCTCACCAGCACGCCCTTGTTGTAGGAAAAGAAAATAGTTATTGCAGCGCATACGGCTTTTACTGTAAATCTTCGGCATTTGGTTGCTCTAGTTGTAGTTTCCTCTTGCACTTTGGCTGTACTTTCATCCCACGTACGGTAAAACACAAGTATGATCCACACCCAGTCCCCTTAACATATCCCCCTATCCTTGACCATCCAGGGGAATTCTACCGCTAAATATGCCAGGAAGAAATGCATCCAAAGTTTCGGATCTATCACTGCCGTGATTGCGATCAATCTTTTCATACTCGTTGCCTTTTCTCGGAAGGGGATGGATATTCAAATTTAAAGTTTGGGGGGCAGCTGCAGAATTCTCACGGTTACCCTGATCACAACCTTAGGCTTATTCAAAGAAAGATCAACAATGCCAGATCAGGCGTAAAGGCCTGCAGGCTGCAGCTATTGTGATGGTGCTTATCCAGTAAAAGTAGAATGCACAGACTGCAGCAACTTCTGTATCTGCCTGCGGTGCGCTGTGCACAACTGTAACAACAAAATCAGTTGGATAAACTAGATGCAGATGATCTTTGTTAGTAGAAGAATTTTACTTTCAAGCTTTTTATTACCACCATTAAAACTCTGCATTAGTATTCTGCATGACTCCTGTTGGTTGGGAGCCGTAGGTATGGCTTTGTGGCTGAAAAAAGATTGGCTTCGAGGCACGTTGTAAAACGCTTTCCTTAAGTTTATATTTGCCCTCACTTAAAATGGTGTGTAGCGGGTTACAGGCAAATACCCTCCAAGATACAACGAAGCGTACTAGTGAATAGCATTTGCACACACGATATTCACCCCACATAAGAGTGTATGAAATTTCGGATAATGGTTTTACAACTAAGAAATTCTGCAAAAAAATTTTATCGTAAAAGATCTGCAGAAAGGAGAAGAGAGTAGAGGCTAATCTTCTATTAGGTCCGAAAATCTGATCATTATGCTTTATTTATAAAGCATTAGTGGTGGCTAATCAAGGGTCACACCCTTTCATCATGCACCCAAGCAATCTGAACCGTTGGATCAGAAACCGTTAAGATTAACGGTTCAGATCTGGACCGGTAACTAACCAGCTCCCAACAGTTGGGTCTACCCCGAACTGAAACCACCCAGCTGTCCAACAGGTGCAACCGTTCGGGTATAACCCGAACCGGTGCAAGTGTAACCACCCAGCTGTCCAACAGGTGCAACCGTTCGGGTATAACCCGAACCGGTACAAGTGTAACTACCCAGCTGCTGACGGTCGGATCCGACCCGTTGCACTGGCGGCCTAGTTTTCGTCTCGAAAACTTAAAGGCGTCTAATCGCGTCTCGTGACGATACGCATGCGCGAAGTGCAAAGTGCGCCATTAAATCGCCACATTGCACCTCACGGCCCACTGCCACGCGCGTGCGTGTGATCGTATGGTGCTTCGCACTTTGCACGTTGAGGTAGAGGCAGAGGATAGATTCAATTTCTTTTCCTCGTGTATACCCACTTATTTTTCCTTGTTCCTCGTGTAATCGTTCCTTGTATAGTGCTTCGCACCATACTTGGTGCACATGCATACACCTTACATACCACATAAGTATTAAAGTAAGTGGAATTATTTATTATATACCCACTTACTTTTTCAATTCCCTTGTATGTGGGATTCCTCCCTCTTTGTCTCTTCACCTTCCTTTCATCATTTTGACAAAGAAAATGAACCAAACTTGACACTATATTTTGAAAAACACTAACAATCCCCACCATTTTACGAAATATAAAATAAAAACAAAACAAAAAACCAGATCTTATTATCCAGTCAAGTACATGCATAAATGAAGATGTTTTACGACTTGAATCTTCATTTAGTGATTACATAACAAAACTAATCTAAAAAAGTGTGGGAGATAAACTTTGAACCATCTATCCTTGTTGACTAGCCGATCACATATCACACATGAAACTCCTATTCATACACAAATCTAGAAAACGGCTTATACAATAAAGGCCATGAAATTTGTATCTTGTTTTTCTTGAGTGCTCTAGAGTTAAGCCCTTAAACTCGACAGAAGCGGTCTCACTTCACACTCATTAGTTTGGTCTATCAAGAGTGTACCATAACTAACACTCCAAAGAATGATACTTTTATAGACCTATTAAGAGCATAATGCTAACCCTATTCTTTCATTACGGTTACCAAGCACATGACCTTGAGAAGAGTAAAAATTTTGTACTTGCAATTACTATCATAATGTACTTTTGACTTGTTGAACTCAAGACTTGGTGTTAGCAAGCGTTGAGTTGAGATTTCCATCATTGGTGATACTTCACATGGGCTTGAGACCCATCCCTCGTGAAATCTTAGTAATCATTTCCCTTGGAAGCCCTTTAGTTAACTGATCCGCTAAATTTTTTAATGACCTCACAAATTCCAATGTGATTACTCCTTCGGTAATCAACTGCCTCACGTAGCTATGTCTAAGACCAATATGTCTAGACTTTCCATTATACACTTTGTTACATGCTCTTTATAGAGTTGATTGACTATCACACTTTATCGATATTGGAACCATAGACTTAGGCCATAGAGGAATTTCTAAAAGTAAATTTCTTAGCCATTCTGCCTCTTTGCCCCCTGCAGCTAAAGCAATAAACTCTGCTGCCATGTTAGAATCAGTAATGCAAGTTTGTTTCTTCGAACCCCAGGATATTGCACCCCACCAACTGTGAAAATCCATCCACTTGTGGAAGTATAATCCTCCTAATTCGTAATCCAACTGCATTTGTGTATCCTTCCAAAACAGAAGGATACCCGTTATAACATATGCCAAAATTCATGGTTCGTTTAAGGTACTTAAAGACCCTATATACTGCATTCCAATGCATATTACTACGACAACTAGTATATCTACTATATTTTCCTACTGCATAATAATATCCGGTCTAGTACAAGTCATGGCATACATTAGAAGCCTATTGCACTTGGATATTCTAGTTGTCTCACAGCTTTACCATCATTGGGAGACAACTTTATACTTTCACCAAATGGCGTACTAACTGGAGTGGTGTCCAAATGGTCAAACATTTTTAACACCTTCTCAATATAATGAGATTGAGACAAGGTTATGCAACCATTATTCCTTAAGATTTTAATTCCCAAAATCACGTCAGCAACACCCATGTCCTTCATTTCAAAATTATCGGATAAGAATTTCTTTGTCCTTACAACTTGTTCCAAGTCAATACCAAAAATGAGCATATCATCTACGTATAAGCAAATGATAACCCCCTTATCGCCATCGAACTTGTTGTACACACACTTATCCGATTCATGTATTTTGAAACCATTATACATCATAATTTGATCAAATTTTTTTATGCCACTGCTTAGGAGCTTGCTTAAGTCCATACAATGACTTAATCAATTTACAAACTTTATTTTCTTGCCCATGTACAACAAAACCTTCCGGTTATTGCATGTATACCTCCTCCTCTAATTCACCATTCAAAAATACCTTTTTAACATCCATTTGATGAATTACTCGCTTATGGATGGAAGCTAGTGCTATAAGCACCCTAATGGTGGCTATCCTTACAACTGGTGCATAAGTGTCAAAATAATCGACACCTTCCTTTTGGGAAAATCCTTTAGCCACTAACCTTGCGTTAAATTTTTCAATCGATCCATCGACACTTAACTTTTTCTTGAAGATCCATTTACAACCAATGGGTTTAGAACCAGGTGGTAAATCCACCAATTTGCATGTCCCATTTCCCATGATTGAATCAACCTCTTCATTTATTTCTTCCTTCCAAAAGGAAGAATCTTGAGACTTCATGGCCTTTTCATAAGTCCTAGGGTCAGATTTCACATTTAAGACAATCGGTATGGAATTGTGTATTGCCGTCCTAGTTCCTTCTACCAAATACATGTAGAAATCGGGTCCAAAGGTTTTAGCAATTCTCATTCGTTTGCTCCTCCTAGGTTCCACTTCATTTTCACGATTTTTCTCAACTTCACGTTGACCTTCCTTTGGCTCAACTTGCTTAGGAAGTGATTGGAACCTACTTTCATCAAAGATGGCTTCTCTAGATTCAATGATAGTGTTTTTAGAATAATAATCATTTTGTTCCACTACCATGAACCTATATGCTTTACTGTGTAAAGCATAACCAATGAAAATACATTCAATGCCTCTTTCACCCAATTTCTTCCTTTTTGGTTCCGGAACTCTTACAATGGCCCTACAATCCCAAACTTTAAAATAATTCTGATTAGGCTTCCTTTCTTCCATAATTCATAAGGAGTAACATTACTCCTTTTAGTTAGAACTCTATTTAATATGTAGCAAGCCGTTAATAAAGCTTTCCCCCAAAATCTTTTTCCTAGACCCGAGTTGGAGACCATGGCATTAACCATTTCGACTAATGTCCTATTCTTTCTTTCCACCAAACCATTTTGTTGTTGTGTATACGATGCAAAAAGTTCATGTACTATGCCATATTCTTCAAAAAATGGTGGTTCATAGTACTCTCCTCCCCTATCGGTTCTAAGTATTTTAATTTTGGCATCATAAAAATTTTCTACTTCATTTTTATATGTGACAAAACTAGGCATGTCATAATTTTTATTATGCATTAAATAAACATAGCAATACCTAGAATAGTTATCAATAAAAGTCATATAATATGAGTTTCCTCCTATCGAAGGTGAGGAATGAAAATCTCCTAAATCACTATGAATTAAATCTAAAATCTTAGACTCTCTTTGTCCATTTTGAAAAGGAGCTCTAGTGATTTTAGTAAGCATACATGTCTTGCAAAATCCTTTATCTACATGCATACTAGACAAAAGATTCAATTTAACCATGCCATTAATTTTCCTAGTATTAACATGTCCTAAACGATTATGCCAAAGAAAAGATAGTGACTCAATAATATAAGCAGAAGTAACATTTTTATTATTAATATTGAGTTTAAACAATCCCTCACAAAAAAATCCCTTTCCCACAAAAACCCCTCTATTAGAGACTATAAATTTATCAGCTTCAAAAACAAGTTTGGAACCAAATTTGTTAAGCATACAACCCGGAACGAAATTTTTCGTAATTTCGGGCACATGACAGACATTGGTGAAGGTGACAACTTTTCCGGATATAAACTCGAGCTTGACATTTCCTTTGCCCGTAATTTGCACAATTGACGAATTTTTCATGTAAAGAATGCTTCCATCCTTCACCGGTTCATAGGTTGTAAAAAACCTCTTGTCCTTGCACACATGCTTTGTCGGACCCTAATCAATCCAACATGCGTTGTCATCTTCAAGGACATTTGCCTCACTGATTATCGCGACTAAATTATTTTTGGTTGTCTTTTTTTGTTTCTTCAAGGCACGGCAATCACGCTTATAGTGCCCTGGTTTGCCACAGTGATAACACTTCCCTTTGTGCTTTTTCTTCTTGTCCTTGTCCTCATCGTCATTTCCTTGAATCTTCCTTTTCTTGTTCTCACGGAAGTTCTTCTTGGATTATTCTCCTTCCTCCACGGCCAAAATTTTAGAAACGCCTTCATTTTAGACTTTTCTTCCTTGCACAAGTCTTCCTCAATCCGAAGATGAGTACCCAACTCGTCAAGTTTGATGTCTTCCTTATGATGCCTAAGGCTGTTTCTAAAATTCTTCCCAGAAGGAGGCAATTAATCAATGATTGATGTAACTACGATAAATTCATCCAAGGCTAACTTGTGTTGGAAATAACGATCAAGTATGATCTTAATCTCATTAAACTGTTCCATAACCTACCTACCATTAACCATTTTGTAATAAAAAAAATTTAGAAACGACGAACCTTTTACTGGTGGCATCCTCGGTGATGTAGCAACGCTCCAATTGGTTCCAAAGCTCCTCAGCGGTCTAGACAGTATGTTAAGAATCGAACAGCGTGTTGGACATGTCATTCAAAATATGTCCTCGACATATCTTGTCATCTTGATCCCACCTCTATCTTTCACGTGTTTTAGCAACACTTTCCTTCTCGTTTTCACCAGGTTCCGGAGGTCTTAGATTCACGATCACATAGTACACTTTCACTGTAACTAGTAGAAAGTGCATCTTCCTTTGTCCACAAACGAAGTCCCCACCATCAAAGCGCTTCAAGCGGTGGAAATCCGAGCCCATGTCTTTCAACGTCATGAACGCCATTGTAGCACAAATATAAACTTAAGATTGTTGGTTGTGAGATGTAGGTATGGCTTTGTGACTGAAAAGAAGATTGGCTTCGAGGCACGTTGTAAATCGCTCTCCTTAAACTTATATTTGCCCCCACCTAAAATGGTGTGCAGCGGGTTGCAGACAAATACCCTCCAAGATATAACGAAGCGCACTAGTGAATAGCATTTGCACACACGATATTCACCCCACAGAAGAGTGTTTGAAATTCTAGATAATGATTTTATAACTAAGAAATTCTGTAGAAATTTCTTATTGTAAAAGATCTGTAGAAAGGAGAAGAGAGTAGAGGCTAATCTTCTATTAGTTCCGAAAATCTGATCATTATGCTTTATTTATAAAGCATTAGTGGTCACTAATCAAGGGTCACACCTTTCATCATGCACTCAAGCAATCTGGATCGTTGGATCAGAAATCATTAAGATTAACGGACCAGATCTGGACTGGTAACTAATCAGCTCCCAACAGTTGGGTCTGCCCCGAACTGGAACTACCCAGTTGTCCAACAGGTGCAACCGTTCGGGTATAACCCGAACCGGTGCAAGTTTAACCACCCAAAGTGCGCCATCAAAGCGCCTCACAGCCCACTGCGACGCGCTCGCGCGTGTGATTGTTCCTCAGTGCACATGCATACACCTTAACATACTACATAAGTATTATATTACGTAGAGTTCTTTATCATATACCCACTTACTTTTCCAATTCTCTTCTACGTGGGATTCCTCCCTCTTTGCTTATTCACATTTCTTTCATCATTTTGACAAAGAAAATGAACCAAACTTGACACTATATTTTGGAAAACACTAACAACTCCACCGGTCCAAGTAAGAATATGAAATGTTCCTTTTTAGGTTGGTTCTGATTAAACAAGAACTCTCTTTCTTTATGCACTTACTGACTCTGCTGCCCTCTGTTTCTCGTGGAGATACAATTACTCGTACTTTGCTAGTTTGAAATAATTTTTGACAATCGCAAAAACAAAGCAAGGTCGACCCATGCCGCAACGCCCAGGACACTCAAGCTGCAACAGAATTACCTTAAGACGCTCACCCAACTTATCGGGTCCATTACATCATTCTAACCCTTTAGTGAAACCAAAGGAACTACAAAACAGCAAGAACCAAGCACCGTTTCCAAACAATTCAGAGGGTCCGAGCTAGTTTTTTGCATAAAGGCTGACGAAATGAATTTAAAATAGAAGGTTGAGTGTTGAGGGCCAGAGATGTGGAGTTCGAAAAATTCAGCACTCAACGTCCTTTTGTATGTGGGCGTAATCGGGAGCAGTTTACCTAGAAATGTGATCTCTGTAAGTCCAATTGGTGCACTGTGTTGAGTTGAGCAAAATTAAGCTTTTCTCATGAACATTCAGTAAAATCAAATGAGGTGCAGAAGATGATGATGAGCAAGTTATTTTCTGTAGCTGCAAGAAGCCAATGCTGACAAGTTTGCTTACTCGCGCTGCAGTTGCTATTTTATTGCACAGAGAAACGTATGCCTCCTTACCTGAAGAAGTTAAAACACTAGTCCCCGTAAACAACCAGTTGACGCTCTTTCCACATTCATGTTAGTCATCTTCAAGATATCGATATAACACCATGTGGCGAAGTTGTGAGGGGTTCACGATTCACCTGCATTTGTGAGCTGCACAAGTTAAAAAAAATACGCATTTCATGTACACTTGCTTGAAGTTACAAAGATTGCCCTTTTACGGGCCCTGACGCTTAGTCAATGCAGATTCTTTCTCCATAAAAGGGCCCGAGGGACCGCCTAATCCAAGCTTACCACCCTTCTTCACTCGAACTCGTTTCATGGGTAAAACAGTTTTTCCAAGTTGCGCACAATACTGGCATGCCATGAAGAACCTTGTCAAGCCAAGGTAACTACCCTTCTTGGATTAGGGTTGAGTGGATATGAGCTATTGTAATGGATAACCAAATCCAAAGAGGGGGTACTCAGGGAATGAGGAAGTGAGGCTAAAGGATGTACGTCTATCTATTAAAGCAGAGGATCGTTGTGGAGGCTGTGATGAACAGAGCTCACTGTTCACTGGTAACCAAGGATCAGAAAGAAATAATAAAACAGAGGAACAATCACAGTCAAATTTGCAGGACCATATCTTTACTAGATGAAGAAGAGTGTAGATTGGATTCATATATCTAGGAGTCTGTATCATTTACCATGTTATTTTTATGTACGCACAAAATGCATAAAAAATAAGTAAGCATCATCAAATTCAGCCTACGGAGCACAAAATCCAAGAAAAATTTCTGTACAATTAACCTTTAGTTGGTATTCATAACATGTGTTTCCCTTTTCTTTTTTTTTGATAATGGTGCTGCAAATTTGGGTCATTTTCCTATTTTTCGATAAAATATTTGGTAGTTGTCTAACACCACGTCATCACGTCATGTCATTACATATAAGAGTGACCATGGTACACGCTATGCGTGTGCAAAAATAAAATTAACATACAAATTTTGTTAAAAAAAAAAATCAAACATCACATATACGTGTTTATTGTCATATTCAGTAAAAGGAATCTTAAATAACAGAAAAATAAGTTGGTCATACGTATTCATTAATAAGTTAGTAAAATATTATTATCGTATCAAACTTGGCCTTTAATTTTTTTTAACTATATTTTCTGATAAATTTTAACTTGTTAAAACTAAACATGTTATAAGTAGTTAATTACCAATTAAGATTTTTATTTTGTATCAATTTTTAAAGATTTTCTTATAACGTTACTTGTCACAATTGTAGGTAGGTAGTTAGTTATATAGCATCAAAAATATATTTTACGATTTTTACCTTTCATTTTGGACAAGTATCGTCACCGAAATCACTTTCAGCATAACACCAAAATTGTGTTACATCAAAAATAAAAAAGATGCTCTCATTACAAGTAGTATAGGTACACGGTATTAGACCGTCAATAATACCATGACAACAAAGCAAGGTTGACACATTGTGGGGAAATTTCTGGTGACTCTAGATTCTTAATCATGACTTACATAAGTTGAAACTCAAATTTCCGGAAAAAACTTAAATAGCGTGTGTGTTCTGTATCAGTTATCGTCTCTCGCTACACCCAGATCCACTGGAGACAAAACCACCTCATCCACTGCAAACAAATGTTAAGCAATCACTTCTGTGATTGAATTTTAACCAACAAATGATGATGAGACTAAAAACTAATTTAAGATTGGGCCAAGGGTTAAAATAACGAAGATTGATTAAAAAAATTTAATTTCTGTGCTTTGGATTCTGATTAAGGCACTGCGCGTTTGAAAAAGCAACAGTTGAATTATTGAGCCCGGGTTTGATTCCCAGCTAGTGCACTCGAGCTGTGGCGATACTTTCGGCTCTCATGATTATCAGTCTTCACGATCTTATCTGTTTCCTTCGATCAAACTTGTTTCTAGTCACAGACACGTTTCATGTATTTCTATTTTAGGATACAAAATAATAATATTCTTACATAAATAGTTTTAACAAAATGAAAAAATGGCTAATTTTCTAACTGCCTCAGTTTGTACAAGAAAATCAGTGTTTATTCTAGTGCATTCAGGGCTACCATAATAATTTACCCCATAATGTGTATTCATATACAGAAGAAATCATTTCTATAAGTAGTGATAGTGAAGAAGAAAAATCTTCCTGTAAAAATAACAGATCAATTAGATACTTTTATAAATTCTTTAAAAAATTCACAGAATAGATGCGTATTGAAAATCACCCAAAACCGTGGTTTAAAGGCACTATTTCTTTTGAAGAGGCACATAAACTAATCCTAAAAAGGCTTGTATTTGCTTTATAATTAGGTCTATCAAATTTATTGTCTTCAATATTTGCACTTTGTCTTGCTAAATTTTTGTAAGCATATTGTGGTCTCAGAGTGTGTTCATCCAGCTATCTTGTTTTTCAAAAAGTCTTCAATATTTGCACTTTGTCATGGTGGCTATAGTTTAGTGGATGAAACACCATACATACTTATAGATGATAGTGAATTGTGCAGATACAAGATAAGATGGCATCATCCTCCGACGGATTTAGAAGACATAAAATTGTATATATTAGAATTTTTTAAAGAATTTATAAAAGTATCAATTGGTTTGTTGTTTCTACAGGAAGCTGGAACGTTTGGAATCGTTTCTAGTGGCAGACAAGCAACTCGAACGTTTGGAATCAACTGAATTTCATTTTTCCTTGTTTGGAACAACGCAAGGCATACTTTTCCATTTTACTAGTTAGTATTGAGCACGTGCATTGCATGTGGACGTGATCGGGAATAATTTTTGAATTTATTTATTATTTTTTTTGGGGATCAAAGTATTATAATTCAATTATATTTATATTTCTTTTTGTGACTTGTTTTAAAATAAATTTATATTTATTCGCAATTGTAATCCATTCCATATAAATATTTTTTGTAAGCTTCTGGATTGAAGAAATATTTGACGGTACTATTGAAAAGAAAAATAAATAGAGAAATTAAAAGAATGAATTTACATCCTTATTTCTGTAATCAGTTAAATTTGTTTATGGTGTATCAAGACCATGTGCGTAACTGAATAGATTTTCAGTTCAAATTAGCGACGTATATAAGCCTTATTCTCCCCCCCCCCCCCCCCCCCGCTTTTATGCATATTTAACTCTTTTTTTTTTTTTGGTTTTTCCAACAGCCTTTTGTTTCTTAACTGATATTTTACGTATTTCAATTTCTTTGTTTTATTTTTTTTCCAGTTTGTCAATTGGTTAATTGTTTACTAACCAAAAAATAAGAAAAAATAATCATAGTTCTCATTACCTAATTCATTATCCAATATTTATTTCATTTCAACCAAATTAAAAAGGGAGTAATAAAAGAATTTCTTTGTTTTGTTTTTCTTTCTCATCGGACTTTTCATTTCCCGATGTTTGTAATTAGATTCATTATTCAATGTTCGTTTAATTTCAACCAAATTTAATAGGGAGTCATAAATGGAGGAGGGTAAAAGTATTATTGATATAATTAACAAAGAGCATAATCGTCCAGAAATGATTTACAATATTCGTACTTTTATAGGTAGTATAGATAGATATAGATATATATAATGTTCTTCGGTGTTTTTATTTGTCTTTCAAAATGTATTGGCAGAAGGATGAAAAAGTGTGAATAAATATTTCAAACAAACGAAAGATAAAATCATATAATGCTTATTTAGTTTGGACCATGAGTTTTTAGCCAATCATAGCTTAGTTTACTACTCCATATTATAATTAGGGCGATGGTTTGCGAATTGTACTTGCACCTCTGGTGATGGTCTAGCTACGCTAGTTAAGTTAAACTTTGTGGCTAAATTACTCGCTTTACAAATGCGACTTGATGATTCTAATTTTGGTGGGTCATTTGTTGTTTGATACTCCGTTCTTTCCACTTGATGTTTTTCTTTTTTGTTTTGCAAAAATCTTAATAAATATCTTTGACATGTTAAACATTGAATTTTAACTTATATAGAAATTAGAAATCAAATAAGTACTGTTTGGAGAGTCAAATTAAGATAAACTAACGAATAAAGTCAATTTTTACGTGCACTAAATCTATCAGAAAAATCCGAAACAGCTCAATGGAACAGAGAGTACATTGCACTGGTTCAACATTTTTTTTGACCATACAATGTATGTGTCTGATTATAGTTTGCGTCCTTCGGAGTGGGGGTTAGGGCACCGGCCAATTTGCCGCTTCCATTCTGCCACCATGACCACCGTGAGCCACCTGTGACGACTCCAGTTTTAATAAACAAGGGATAGACAAATAAGTCATGCTCTGTGATATTATCTCGTGTTTATGTTGACTATGAAAACAGTGTGGCCTAGTGTGCTCAAGCATAAAGAGATCATGCGCCCTTATTTTATGAAAAATCTAGGAAAATAATAAATCATATCAGCATATTAGTGGCGAGACATTGCATCCATCTTGCAGAACTTTAAGAGAAGAAAAGGCAGGTACCCACATGGGTGTTCATTTTCACTTTAACTCTTGGGTATTGTTTGTGGCGGAGCTGGTAGGTGGCACCATTGGGCCAGTGCCCACCTGCTCCTCCAAGACTTTTTGGTGTATTTAACGCAAAACTATAAAAGTATCCCCTTAAAATTTTTAAAGATACTCAATGGAGATTTTTTTTTTGTTATTTTACATATTAAAGTACCTAAATGGACTTGGCATAGTTGAAAGAAATGTCCTTTTTGGTCATTTGAAATGCTAAACTTACACAACAAACCCAAAAAAAAAGCAAAAAGTAAAGTACATGCTCCAAATGAATAAAGACATAAAGTTAACAAATTTAGCCACAAAGTTTAACTTAACGAGGCGACAGAGCACACCGCCTCTTGGCTTTGGCTACTACACCACATTCTCTGCCTCTTCCCTCACCTTTTTTCTCCTCTACTTCCTACGGCCGGACCACGTCTAGTGTAAGATTCAATCAGTTGAGCCACCCATCAGGTGGCTTTGGGATAAAAATTGCTTCACTCTTTTGGTATTGCAGAAGAAGGAGATTTTTCTATTTTGTTTTTCACATACCCTAAATCGAGCTGAAGTGTTGCCTATCGGCTGGTGATCGGTGGCAATTTCGAGGTGGACTCTTTGTTTGTTTTTCAACGCCCGAAGGTCACGACAATGATTTCACGGAAACATCCTGACTTTTTAATTGTTTCTTAGAAATAAGTTCATTTTTTTGTTTCAATTTAGAATTAATTAATAACTTATGATTCCAGATTTTAGGAATTAGAAATTTAGAGATTTTCAATTGTTAGCAATTTGGAATTTGAGATTGATATTTGCATGTTTTATAGTAATAGCAATTTGGCCTTTTTAACACTCCAAAATTTTCATTTGAGATTCGTCTTGAGCCAACTTGACGGAACCAAAGGAATTCAACACTGAATTTTATTATTCCAGTAATTTAGACAACAAACTTAATTTCATGAGTAACTTTCGCCAATGAAAAACCGTGGACAAAAATACTAGGGCATGAGGTTAGAAATATCCTTATCGCTGAATCATTTAAAAAAAAAATTAAGTGTCCATCCCGCTCAAAGTTTCTGGCTCCATCGTTGCGATGTTGGGATGACATGGGCCATCTTCCTAAGACATCTTTAGTTGAATTACTAGAGTTAAAAGGGCATGTTTGATAGCAACTTTGCTTTTGAGAAATGTGCAGATTCCAACAGGGATCTCAATTCTTTCATTTATCGGAGTAATTTTATATATCCCCTTTTAAGTTTGCATTTGTAAAAAATATAAATAAATAACTGGTTTTGATTTTTGTTTTTTTGGAAACAAGAAATTAAAACTGGAAGTGATTTTAAACGCTACCTTAGAGATTGATTAGTCCAAATAAAAATGTGTTAAAAACGGATTAATTGGCAATTAAAGGCCCTGAAAATTCTGGAAGTGACAAATAGATAAGTAGCAAAAATGGGCCTCAACTTTGCCTTTGACGTACCATGAACCTATGCACTTGAAACAACAATCCCCCTAATATTTTAAAGGCAAAGAGAAAGAAAGAATGAGCAAGATACAATAAAGAAGAAGACGAGAAAGTAGTGCATAAACAACGGTATCTTTTGGACTATGAACCAATGCATACGGCATATAATATTTGATCCACAGGAAAAGGGTGAAATTTAGAATTTCTATGGACCTAATTTCTGAGTGTGAACCAGTATATGTATCACCCCCACTAAGTTCTCTAAGCAAGGCTGTTCATCCCGGTTCGGCGCTTTTTTTGGCCAGGCACCTTACTTGGATCTCATAAGTGTTCTTGAGAACATGCATAAGTCCTCAGACGAGATAGTGCCACCTCCATAACCACATAGGTGACTCCTGCAAGTGTGTTTAGCAACTATAAACACCACACAAATGAGGAGTACGGGAAGTCATTAAGAGCTTAAAGCTCAACCTCACTTGCTTACAAGTTTGCTTGGTTGGTCTGGCTTCAGCACATTCTTGAAAATCTCACTTTTGGTGATTTTTAGATCCTTTAGGATTCCTAAATCATTCATTTCCTAATATATGAAAAGTTCACATGTCTGCCTAGCATGCCACATATCAAGACAAAGAAACAAGTAAGCTGAAGAGCTTTTGAGATCCTTATTCCTAACCCTGAGTACATTCAGATGAAATAAACACTTACCAAAACACCTTTTGCTTGCAAACACCCCACCTTTAGTCAAGACTACCTTAACAGAATCAGTATTTCAAGTTTCACCCTAACTTCTCCTCAACTATTGTGAGGCACGCGGAGCACGTCAGTGAAGGAGAGAGTCTTCCCCGATGTGAGGTTTGGGTTCACTCTCCCTTTGCCTATCACTGGATCAACCCTAAAGTCTCCCATAAACACTTGTTCCTTTCCTTCACGTATCGGAGTGTTAGAGGTAAAAGCATTCCGGTTGCTGCAGATGCGTCTTGTGGCGCTAGACTCAATCATCTAAGCTTTCTCGTTAGCAACAATGTTTGCTTTTAAGATCACCAAAACAATAATATCTCGTGCCTTGGCTAGGTTAGCCCTCTGAGGGGTAGAGTTGTCGCCTAGCTCCTTTATTGCACTTACATTGAGGAGCGCCCTGACTTCATTCCCCACAGACGAAGCATCCTCCCTTTGGCTTGGCATTCTGATTTGTCTATGACGGTTGAACCTATGGAGGTTGCAGCGGCCTTGGGTTTTATCAAATTTTCTCTCCAACAAGATTGGCTTTTGGAAGCGAGTTCCCGAGCCTTGGAAGCTTATTCCCTCATTTTATTGTTTTCCTCAATGCAAACGTATAACCAGGTCTTCCAAGACCAAGGCAGCTTTTCCATTAAGAACCAATAGTAAAAAGGTCAAGCAGAATAATGCGTCAATATCATGTAGTATATGAGAAGAAACATTATTTTTTCTTAAGTTGTAAAAAGTTACCTGTGGGTACCTTTTGGTTCTGACATCTTCAACTAGATACTTTTTTATCAAGTTGTTCAAAATATCATAAGCATGCTTAAAATTACAATACACACTGTACAATTAATTGGATAGAGTCTCTTCATGTCTATATAGAAAGCAGTTGCTTTCTTTCTCATTACAAAGTTGTTTCTACAAAGGTAATTTTTTTTTCATACTTGACGGTTGAACAATTCTACCAATGGCAGAATTTAGTTGGATTTAAGTCATATGAACATGGAAGCTATAGCTACCACTGCTTTTGTCTCCATTAATTCAATTAGATCATGAAAAAATTTCACCTTTTTCTGAAGAATCAGATTTTTGAAAAGTGCGACAGTCCCTCGTCTAAGCACTAGAGAATTTGAGCCATCGGAGAAATTTGCTTGTTTTGTTATATATTCACTCTCTCCATTGGTGTGCGAAAATTTGTTGAAGTAGGTTGAAATGAAGAAGAAATGGGAAAAGGCGCCTTATTCACAAAGCTCTTAATCTTTCAAAATTATTCTACGGCCCTATCTAAAACTTTTATTTTTGGGCTTTTTGTCAATTCCATCTATCTATTTGTTTGAAGTTGTGATCTCTGACTCAAGTGAGGGCAACGTGGATGCTCTGCTAACTAATATTTGATAGGTTGATAGACTTTAATTGTTTATAATATATAGAGGAACCAAATCATTTCTATGCGGTATACTTTGTATACTCTAATGCTTCGTAATTAATATTTTAACAAAGCTCGTGCATGGTTAATAATTTCAAGAGGAAACATTTACCTGTGTTTAAAATCATTTCGCATGCAATATGTGCATAAACTTGAACACCTGTAAAGTCTTCCTAGTAAAGAAAAACACAAGAAGTAGAACACGTGACTTAAAAAGGAGAAGTAGAAAATGCAAAAGGCTTGCTTTTGAGTTAAAGTGCCCGCCTTGTATAGTTGAGAAAGTTACACAAGAGACAAAAATATATGCTAGTACAAGAAACTCAAACCTACACCAGCTACGATGGATATTAAGAGTTCTTTTTTTTTTTTCTCGTAAATCTTATATTAGAGTTAATACGTACTTTCTAACCCTAGGTTTAGAAATTGCATAAAGAAATTTTATCACCTCTCACTACTAATAACATTTTATCCTCTCACGATTGTTAGATTACAAGAGAGTCGAGTTTATTTGGTGCCATTTTATTACCGCTTTTGTTTGATATATTTCTTCCTTGTGCTTGGCCATAGTTTTATCTTCGTATATCTTTTCCGTGTACCCTTCATAGGTCCCTACATCAAATAAATGAGTGGGTGAAAAGGTTCGTGCTAAACGCATCATAAATAATTTTGAACTAACCGGTGAAGGATATAAATAATTGAAAAGGGCCATTCGACGATGAAAATTTCGGTCAATTATTATTACACTGCAAGAGAGTCGACTTTATTTGATGCCATTTCTTACCCTTTTTGTTTGCTATATTTCTTCCTTGTGCTTGAACATATTTTTATTTTGTGTGTACCATTATGTCAAAAAAAAAAAGTTTAGTGTCAAAGGCAACATAAATAACTTTGAACGGTTAGTGAAGAACATAATAAATTGAAGAATCTAATAACATTACAAGGGCCATTTCACGGGAAAAATTCGAGGTCAATGGGCTGTAAGAATAACATGATACTTTGGCGGCAAGTTGATTCCAAAAGAACCTTGAGCAAGTTGATTCATTTCATATATATTTGGAGATTTTGCTAGTGTAAGTCATAATTTTGGAAGTGTAAGTCATAATTTTGGATGTATAAGTTTGTATAATATTTCAAACGGCCATCCATATTGAAAAAGTTTCACGTTAGTCCTTTAGATTTTTAGACTCTGTTTAGTAACGTTTATTTTTTCAATTTTGTAAACTGGAGAAAATAAACGCGTTTGACACACAATTTTTGTTTTTTTCCCTTTCAGTTTTGAAAATAGGGCTGATTTTGAAAACTCCATTTAGGAGTTTTGAATTTTCAGTTTTAATTTTTATGTTGAGACCACCACCACTACAAGAAAATATGCTTTTAGCGACGGGTTTTTACCGACGGAATCCTTTCCGTCGGTAAATATACTTTTATCCACGGAACACACCGTCGGTAAAACATCCGTCATTAATTAATATTACCGATGAAACGTACCGTCGGCAAATATTTTTGTCGACAAATTTTTTGCGGCGGTCTTACCGTCGTTAATTTTTTTTTATAAAATTTGTTTTTTGGAAGGTTTTATAAAATTGTTTAAGCGACGGAATGTTGTCGTGGCTAAAACTTCCGTCGGTGAAGGCCATAATTCAACGACGAACTTTTAGCGACGGGTTTATTTTGTCACTAAAAGTCTTCGATTAAAACACCAGATCTGCTTCTTTCTCCCTCCCCGTTTCTCTCTCTCTCTGAAAATCCCGCACTGTCGCACCCCATCGCTGCACCGCCGTTCTCAGCTCCGCACTCCACTTACACGGTGACCCACCTCTGCACTCCCCCTACACGGTGATCTTCGGTGATCCCCCTCCACGGTGACCCCACCAACGCCGCCGCCCTTCACTGTC
Source organism: Escallonia herrerae (assembly GCA_033070095.1). Classification (NCBI taxonomy): domain Eukaryota; kingdom Viridiplantae; phylum Streptophyta; class Magnoliopsida; order Escalloniales; family Escalloniaceae; genus Escallonia; species Escallonia herrerae. The sequence continues at coordinate 62,661 of JAVXUP010000487.1, read as the reverse complement.
ACCGTCTATTACACGTCTTCTTTATTTAAGGTAAGCCCACTAGATTAATGATTAGTTAAAGTTGTTCAGTTAGGTCTTCCATTCAGTGGCGCCTTAATTTGATCGAGGACTTTAGTTAAAGTTGTTCAATTAGGTCTTCCATTCAGTGGTGTCCCAGTGAAGTTAAGAGCATATTTTTCATTTTTATGTAGTGCTTTTAGAAATTGTTTAGAGGATAAAACCACTGGCGGGCGGAGTATAAAAGGTGTATCTCACAGAGTCACAGACCGAATGGAACGTTTTAAGATGTTAAGTACCTTCTGCAACTTGTGCTAACTTGTACAAAAATCTATAGACGTTCATTGTCATCGTGTTAACTTGTGCTAACTTGTACAAAATCTGAAGTTTTAAGATGTTAAGTACCTTCTGCAACTTCTCTACTTGTTTCTTTTGCTGCTCCATAAGATATAGCTTGGTTGCCACCTATATGTTAACCAATTTATCTGGATAAACCTAGTCTGAAGAAAGATGGAACGTTTTTATAGCACATTCCATTACTGGAAAAATATACTCACCGAGTAGTTAAAAATGGCACGTTTGACAGCTCCTTGCTGAGTGTGGAGTTTGATTTCCACCGTCTTTGTGTTTTCTTTTGCAAGCGACTTTTGCAAAACCTATCAATATCGATTTGTTTTCTAGGTTAAGATGGTCCATTTTCAGTCTTGATTTATTATATGACAGAAACAAAAAGAGTGCATAAGTGAAATTTCATGAATTCACCATTAACTCGAATGGCCAGGTATATATTGAGAACTTAAAGTATAGTACATCACTGGACGCATATAGTAGCTCTATTAGCCGCCAATGATAACATATTTTAGCAATAATGAGCCCTCACTATTACATTGAAGTTGTTATCCCTTAAGAGTGTGGAATCTACTGCCAGCACTAGGCCTAGAGAAGATTGAAATTGGTTATCCCGATAAACTCGATAAACTGTAACTAAACCCTAATTAACCTTAGTTAACCTAATTAAGGTTAATTAGGATTAATTCCGATAAACCTTAACTAAACCCTAATTAACACTAATAAGCCCTAATTAATATTAATTAGCCCTAATCCAATCGAACCCTAAATTAAACTAATTGAACCCCCTAATTGATCCCTAAATTGAATGCTCCAATTCAACCGAAACCTAAATTAAACTAATTGAACCCTAAATTGAATGCCATAATCCAACCAAACCTTAAATTGAACTTATTTAACCCCCTAATTGAACCCTAAATTGAATGCCCCAATTCAGCCGAGCACTAAATTGAAGTAATTGAACCTTAAATTGATGTAATTGAACCCTAATTAAATCCTAAATTGAATGACCTAATCGAATCGAACCATAAATTAAACTAATTGAACCGTAAATTGAAGTAATTGAATCCTCAAATTGAACCATAAATTGAATGCCTTAATCAAATCGAACCCTAATTTAAACTAATTGAACCCTAAATTGAATGCCCCAATTCAACCGAGCACTAAATTGAAGTAATTGAACCATAATTGAACCCTAAATTTATGTAATTGAACCCTAATTAAACCCTAAATTGAATGGCCTAATCGAATCGAACCCTAAATTAAACTAATTGAACCCTAAATTGAATGTCCCAATTCAACCGAACCCTAAATTGAACTAATAGAACCCCCTAATTGAACCCTAAATTGAAGTAACTGAACCCCCTAATCGAACCATAAATAATTGCCCTAATCGAATCGAACACCAAATTGAAATAATTCAAGCGCATCGGATATGTGCATTTTGAACAATTTTTTTCCATTTGAACATTGATTATTTGTTTGATAATTTTAGGTTGTTAATTGTGCATTTGAGAATTGTGATTATTGATCGATGATTTTAGGTTGTTAATTGATAATTTTAGGTTATTAGCTGTGCATTTGAAGTAATTGAGATTAATAATTGATGATTTTAGGTTGTTAATTTATGATTATAGATTGTTAATCGTGCATTGATCATTTGAGATATTGAGATTGTTAACGGAGGATGGGACCCAATTGGATTGAATGTGTGATTTTTTTTTATTACATTGAGCATTTGAGAATTGAGATTGTTGAGGGAGGATGGGACCCAAATGGATTGAGATACCTGTTAGTTAGCACAGACACGGACACCACGTCTGATCGACGGTGTCTGACATTTAAAAAATAAATCAAAGTATGCCGATGTGTCCGGAGGTGCGTGTCCGGAGGCATCGAACACGTGTCGCTAGGTGTCGGACATGTGTCCGGAGGACTAGGACACGTGTCCGTATGTGTCATACGTGTCGGACACGTGTCCGTAGGTGTCTGGCACATATCGGACACCATATCGACACCCTATATGAGGTGTCAGAATTGAGATTGTTGATTGTGCATTCAATTTAGGTTAATTAGGTTAACACGACGTTTTTAGCATGCACTCCCTGGAATCTCATCGTGATTCCAGCACTGGCTATAATTAACAGTAATTAATCTTGATTAATAATATTTTAATAAATCAATTAACCCTAATTAGCTCTAACGAGCCTACTTAGTTTTAATTAACCCTAAGAAACCAATGAAAATCAAATTAGTTTTAACTACCCCAAATTAGCCCAAATGAACCCAATTACGCGCATATTGATTATAGTTAGCCTAGTTGGTCGTAATTAGCACTAACATAACCCAATTAAGCCTAATTAGGATTAATCAACACTACTCGGCACAATTAAACCCTAATTAGGACTAAATAACCCTAATTAGTCCTATTCAACCCTCATTAGCTGTAATTATCTGAAACAACTCCTCATTAATAATAATTAGCCCTAACATAACCCAATTAAGCCTAAGTAGCCCTAAATAGGACTAATCAACACTACTCGGCACAATTAAACCCTAATTAAGACTAAGCATGAGTTTTTTACTGTTTTATAAACATGTGCTTTTCTGAATGGGATAGGACCACTACTTATTAAAGAATAGAGGAGAAATATATAGACATGTTGTCACATTCATGCATTCATATTTACATCGACCCTGCCTAATGACTGGTCCTAATTGAAGGTGGTAGTACGATAATTCAGTCGTCATGTCGGTCGATCGAAGTTGGATGAAAAGGAAGAATGCTGATGATTTTGAGTGTCGCGTTGACGAATTTCTTGACTTCGCTTATGCGCATCCTGCACATGTTGACCTTGATAAGATAAGGTGTCCGTGCGGTAGATGTGAGTTGTTGCATTGGAGAAAAAGAATTGAAGTAAAATGGCATCTTCGTCGGTACGGTTTTATGGGTGGATACACAAGGTGGACGCAGCACGGGGAAACGATAGTATTGTCCTCCAACCTGGCTAGTCAAACTAAAGTTAGGGAGGAGGCACGGTATGATTACCGAGATATGATTATGGATGCTGGGCATGCTAATGTTGACTGGGGTAACAACGGTGGTATTGACGGTCCCCAACCGCAGAACGAGGGGGCTCATCAGTTTTATGAGTTGTTGAGAGCTGCGGAAGAGCCGCTGTGGGATGGAGCTCCAAAACACACACGGCTGTCTGCGGTTAGTAGGTTATTACAGTTGAAATCAGACCACGGGCTGAGTGAGAAAGGTTTTAACGAGTTTGTTACCTTAATCAAAGAAATTCTGCCCGAAAGTGAAAAGCTACCGCCGTCGTACTATGACGCGAAGAAGATGATGAGGAAACTTGGGTTGAGCTATGCGCGGATAGATGCGTGCAATAACGATTGTGTATTGTTCTGGAAAGAGAATAAGGATTTGTCACGATGTCCAGTATGTGATCATTCGAGGTACAAACCGGACAAAGGGAAGAAGAAAAACATTGCATGGAAGATATTGCGATATTTTTCGATCACACCACGGCTTCAGAGAATGTACTACTCCTCCAATACGGCTGAACATATGAGGGCTCACCGTGAGACTCGTAGCAACGATGCCGATGTGCTGACACACCCAGCTGATGGAGAGGCGTGGAAGGAGTTTGACCGCAGGCATCCAGTCTTTGCTCAGGAAGTTCGAAATGTTAGACTTGGTCTGGCAACCGATGGGTTCAACCCTTTCGGTCAGTCTACCACGCCTTACTCCTGTTGGCCAGTTATTATTGTCCCGTACAACCTTCCACCAGGCATGTGCATGAAAAAGCCGTACATGTTCTTGTCGTTGCTTATTCCGGGGCCGAAAAGTCCCGGCAAGGACATAGATGTGTATTTAAGGCCGTTGATTGATGAGTTAAAACAGTTATGGAATCATGGAGTCGAAACATATGATGTATCCCTTAAACAGAATTTTCAGATGAGGGCTGCTTTGATGTGGACTATACATGATTTTCCCGCATTGGGAATGACGTGTGGCTGGAGCACACATGGGAAGCTAGCATGCCCTGCTTGTATGGGCGTGAACCCCGGTCATACGTTAAAGCACGGCAGAAAGCCCTCGTGGTTCGGATGTCACCGTAAGCTTTTGCCACCGGGCCATCAGTTTCGTAGGCAGAAGGATAAATTTGACGGGACAATCGAGCGTGAGGTTGTCACACTAGACTACCCATCTGGTGAAGAAGTGCTCTCACACCTGGAGGCACTTGATACTGACATACCACACGGTAAGGGTGTGCCAGATCAGAAGATTCCAGGGTATGGGAAAGAGCACAACTGGAGAAAATTTTGTATCTTCTGGGAGTTAGCCTACTGGAGGACGCTCGTTATCCGAAACAACATGGATGTGATGCATATTGAGAAGAACGTTTTTGATAATGTGTTCAACACAGTGATGAATGTCAAAGGCAAATCGAAAGATCACCTTAAAGCGAGAAGGGATCTACAACAGTTGGGTGTACGCCGTGAATTGCATCCTCTGACAGTCAGTGGGAGGACGATACTTCCGAAAGCACCTTACTGTCTAGACAAGAAACAAGTGGAGAAGGTCTGTCAGTGGGTTAAGAATTTGAAGCTTCCGGATGGGTTTGCGTCCAACATATCTCGTTGTTGCAATGTATCAGAATGCAAGTTCCAAGGGATGAAGAGTCACGACTGCCACGTATTCATGGAGAGATTCATTCCTATTGCCTTCCGGGACTGTTGCCACGGGTTGTTTGCGAGACTTTGACTGAATTATCTCATTTCTTTCGAGATATATGTTCTTCTACGATCCGGGTGAGTAACATGGAAGTGCTTGAGAAGAACATTGTGGTGACGATTTGCAAGCTGGAGAAAATCTTCCCACCTTCGTTCTTTGATTCAATGGAGCATCTGCCTGTTCACTTGGCATATGAAGCTAAGATGGGTGGACCCATGCAATATCGGTGGATGTATCCCTTCGAGAGGTAATCTTTAAATTGTTACAGTTGTTCGTTTACACTTAATGCGACACCTGTTATCATTGATATTCCACCTAACTCGATTCGCTAAACTTCTAGGTTCATGTTCCATTTAAAGAAAAAAGTCCACAATAAGGCTCGGGTTGAGGGCTCAATTGCGGAGGCTTACGTAATGGAAGAACTTGTAAACTTTTGTAGTCAATATTTCGGGCCTGATGTTGATACAAGGTTAAATCAACTAGGCCGAAATGAGCCCGGATCAAGCACAAATTTGGAAGGGCAATTGTCAATATTCAAGCAGTCAGGTAGTCCGTTCGGCCGAACGTATACTCGATGGCTAACGGATGAAGAGTACAGTGCTGCAACAATATATGCCCTTCTAAATTGCGATGAAGTTTCGGCATTCGTTGAGTAAGTTAATGTCTTAATTCACTTACATTGATGTACATAATTGAAAGTGTGTGATAAGCGAGTCAACTATATTGGTTTGCAGTGAGTTCGATGCGGAATCTTTAATCACTGATCCTGCTGGACTTGAATCTCATCGGAAATCACAATTTGTACAGTGGTTCAAAAGGCGTGTAAGTCCTTAACGAAATTATATTATGTGTTATATACAGTTCTGTGGCCAATTAGTATACTGATTTATCCTTAATTTTTACCGTCATCTACAATAGGTTCAGTCAATGGATAGACCAGTGGCCTCCTGCTTGAAATTACTAGCTAAAGGCCCTAACAAACAAACATCCTGTCATGGAGGCTATATCATCAACGGGTTTAGGTTTAACGTAAAAGATGATGACCGAACAAAACAAACCCAAAACAGTGGAGTCTTGGTCAACGGCGACTGTTATGCCGAGAATTGCATGGACTTTTACGGAGAGCTAGATGAGATTGTTGAGCTAACATATCTGGGTTCCCAAAACCGCCTGGTAATGTTCAAGTGTACGTGGTTCGATGTCACATGCAGTAGAGGAATCCGTGTTAGCTCTCAAGGGATTGTAGATGTCAATGTCAAGTCAAGACTTGCATCAGACGAGCCCTTTGTGTTTGCTAGTCAAGCTGTACAAGTCTTTTACGCGGAGGACGTCGCCAATCCCAAATCTCATTGGTATACAGTTATCAAGTCCAAGAAATTGCCCGTGACATATGACAGTGAGCTAGACTCCTTTCAAGCCGACCAACCACCTGTCTTGTTCCCTGTTGAGGTCAACAACGAGGAGGACGATCTTCCTCTTCCAACAACACTTCATGTAGGAGAAGAAGTCGTAGATGATGACGCGGAAGATGTTGAAAGTGTTGGAGATGATGTGACCGAGTCTACTGATGAAGAGGATGAATTAGAAGATGAAGAGGACGACGAGTCCCACGAAGAAGAGGACGACGAGTCTAGTGATGAAGATGATGATGATTCGCAAACTGAAAATGATTGACTTGTAATGTTGTAACATCACGGAAAAAATGTAGTAACATTTTAGAACTTGGTTCATATTGATGTGTTTTTGCACCTTCGTTCATATATATAGTGCCGATGATGATTTTTGCCAAATTATTATTTTTAATGTGTTAATGTCTTTGTAATTTATCTATACGAAGTCAGATATGGATAGGATACGAGCTATTCGTGGCCGGGCTGGACGCCGAGCTACTTCCTCCCCGGTGGGTCCCACCTCGTCATTGCTCACTGATGACGAGGCACAGAGTGATCGCGTACAGCCCCAGCAGTCGTTGCCCCAGCCCCAATCCCAGCCCCATCCGTCGACTTTGCCATCGCCCCAGCCCCAGTTCGGCCCAGCCTCAGCCGTCGCCCCAGCCCGACGCAGATTCATCCCACACGCGCGTTGATTCTCCTTCTTCCGTGGGTTCTACCTCAGGTATAGTTGATAACGGTGTTTAGTACATTTTTGCTAATTTATATTTGAACTGTATTAATGTCTGTGTTTTGTAGGATCTCGACGAGGCCGTGGTCCGACACGCGGGGTACGCATCGACCCCCAGCGTAAACAGAGAGTTACGCTCACCCAGGAGGGCCTGTAAGTAAAAAAAATCACATCATGCCTTATTTTAAAATTTGGGATGTTAATTTATATTTGAACTGTATTAATTTATTTATTTACTTCTTTGGCAGGATCCTGGAGAATCAGGCGAGGACGAAGATCGGCGTTCTTGTGAAGGGCCGATTCTTCGAGCCACGCCTGTACTGGAAGGACTGGGATGCCGCTGCGAGGGAGTCCCTATGGGAGGAGTGGCTGGTACGGTGAAGTATTTTTTTCAGCGATAGTATTTGTTTAATTAGAGTTTTTTTTCTAAATTAATTTGTGTTATTGAATGCCTTACAGGAGGGGTTCACGTTTGACTCGCCTGATCAGCAGGCACTGGGGCAGCAGGCCTTCTTTGCTTACATCGGCAAGAATTACCGCCGATGGCTCCACGATGCACGGGACCTGGCGAAGAAGATGCTGCCCGAGGGTGCCCCGATGACGGAGATGAAGAGATATCCCCCACATTGGATATCTCCGTGTATGGGGGAGATGATAGATCGGTGGGCTGCGGATCCAGGCTGGGACGCCAAGAGTAAGAAGGGGACTGAGAACAGACAGAACAGAGATCCGACGCACACGGGGGGGTCGGTGCCACACGACATCGTCCGACACATGAATGCGGTCGAGCACCCGGATCTGGAGGAGGATGAGGTCGTAGCTCTGACGTATAATCAGACGCACGTGCGGAAGAAGGACAAGGACGAGGCACGTAGGGCGGGCGACTATATTTCAGATATTGCCCGGCGGATCGATGTGAGTCAATGTGTTTAATTAAGTTGTTAATTTTTTCTTTCTATCCTCAATGTCTGTTGCGTTAATTAATGCCCTAACATATCTTTAAATCACTGTTTTTGCAGGCCTCGTATGAACAGCTTAGGGAGTCCGGACAGCCATCAGCGTCCACTAGTACGGGTGCGAGTACTGGGGTACTGAAGCGATGGCTGGATACGCCGGAGGTCGTCAATCGGCCGAAAGGCCGCATACGCGGCCTGCCTAGCACGACTGCTCGTGCCGTGATAGGAGCGTCCTCACCCCCGCTGCCCCTCCACAGACACCGGTCCTCGGCATCCGTTGGACGAGGAGGAGATCCAGCGCATTGCTACGGTGGTGTTGAGGCTGATCAAGGAGCAGGATCAGCAGGGTACCACTGCCGGACATGTCGAGCCGGCCCCGGATCAGCAGGATCCAGATCCAGGACTCGGCAACCCCTGATGAGCCCCTTCTCGTGCCCGGTAGCAGCTTGTCCCCCTTCCCCCAGCCCGGTTGCAGCTTGTCCCCCTCCCCTCGCCCGGTCCCAGCGTGTCCCCCCTCCCCCTGCCCGGCTTGTACATCATGACTATTTTTTATAATTAATTGTATATATTTCTTTGTGTATTGATTATTGTGCGTTTGATGGGAGGGAAAGAGAGAGTGTGTGTGTCAGAACATTAAAGAAAGAAAGGACAGAGAAAAAAGGTAAGAGAAGTAGGGCTTCAATTGTCCGCTACATTATGTAGTGGATGGGCACTGCCTCAAACTAGAGGGTATTTTTGTTAAAAAATTGTCCGCTACATAACGTAGCGGACGGACTTAAAAGAATGCAAATATATATATATATATATATATATATATATATATATATATATATATATATATATATATATATATATATATATATATATGTGGGAGCTGATCCATTGTTCGCGCTAGCAAATGGAGTTAAGTTGCAAGCGCGATCTGACCGTCCATCCTGAAAGATGGACGGCCCAGATCACGCCTTTTTCAAAAACTGTCAGTCGTCCGCGACACTATGTCGCGGACGGACTTTTTTACCTTTTTGTCCCTCCACCCGTCCGCTACACTATATTGCGGACGGTCCAAATCTTTTTTTTACTTTTTTTTTAAGTTCGTCCGCTACATAATGTAGCGGACGTTTTTTTGACAAAAATACCATCATGTTCCATCCGCTACATTATGTAGCAGACGAGTAGGCAGGCACTATTTTTTTTTTCTATCCTTTCTCTCATTAAAATTTTGACATGGTTCTCTCTCTCATTTCTCTTGTCAATTTCTGACACACTCTCTTTCTCTCTCTATCTCTCTATCTTTCATCAATTTATGACACTTTCTCTCTCCTTTCTCTCTCTTTTCCCTCACCATGATTTCTTTTATGGGTTCTGGATGTAGCACAAATTTTCATAGCATGGATCTTGTTTAGCCGTGAAGAAGAGACGTCAAAGAGCAGCGCTGGAGCATTCAGGCTCGAAAAAAAGGCATTCAAGTAACAGTGCTACTGCCTCATGGCAGTGTCCCTTTGTTCATTTCTCCCTCACACACGCACACATGCACTCTCAGGCAAGGCAGCAACCTAATGCTACTCCCTTCTCCTTATTTTTTCACACACAGGTGCACTAATCCCCTCGCCCTCACCTCCTCACGGCAGCCATGGCTGCTTACCCACGAACCCATCACTGTATCTCATTAGAGCCCGTTTAACCCTCTCTTTCTTACTTTGTTTCTGCAAACTTTTATCATTTAGGTAACCATACAAACAAAAAACATTATCTGAAGAAAAAATGTTTCCAAAAGGCCAAATTCACAAAGACAAAGCAGAACATGAGAGAAAGGAGAGAACAAATGTTTCCCAGAACTTTTATCCCATCTGTGCATTACCGAGACAAAGCAGAACATGAGAGAAAGGACATAAAAAATGTTTCCCAGAACTTTTATCCCATCTGTGCACTACCGTGACAAAAACAGAACACGGCAAACATAAAAATTATAATTCATGACTCACCATAACAGAACAAATTCCGGGGAAAAGGCCCGCGTAGGTAACAGCTCTAATGAGAAAGGACAGTGAGAAAAACGAGAGAGAGATGTCAGAAGGACAATGAGAGAAAGGACAGAGAAAGAGAAAGAAAAAAAATAGTGCCTGCTTACTCGTCCGCTACATAATGTAGCGGATGGACATGAGGGTATTTTTGTCAAAAAACGTCCGCTACATTATGTAGCGGACGAACTTAAAAAAAAGTAAAAAAAAAAGATTTGGACCGTCCGCAATACAGTGTAGCGGACGGGTGGAGGGGCAAAAAGGTAAAAAAGTCCGTCCGCGACAAAGTGTCGCGGACGGCTGACAGTTTTCGAAAAAGGCGCGATCTGGGCCGTCCATCTTTCAGGATGGACGGTCAGATCGCGCTTGCAACTTAACTCCATTTGATAGCGCGAGCAATGAATCAGCTCCCTATATATATATATATATATATATATGTGTGTGTGTGTGTGTGTGTGTGTGTGTGTGTGTGTGTGTGTGGACTGTCCACAGATTGCCCGTGGACAGTCAGATTGCGTTTGCAACTTATTCTATTTTGTTAGCGCTATCAATGGATCAGCTCTCATATATATATATATATATATATATATATATATATATATATATATATATATATATATATATAGACACACACACATGTCTTCCTTTTTCATCATTTGTAGCGTCTAGTGCATTTGTACCTAGATGTATCACACGCGGGATACCTCTTCCAGCCACCCCAGAGTAGAGGATTACTGCTCATGTCCTCAACAATTAGTATGTTTTTAATTTTCAAAGCTCAATTCTTAACATCTTGTAGCGCATCTATTTAACTTAATACGTTGTTATATTGGGATTGATGTATCTTTCTTGTAATTAGCTTTGTTGAGGATTGTGTTAGGACTAAAATCAGTTCTATTATCAAGGCGCACCTCCCACAGCCTTATACAACGTGGAAGGCGTGGATGGAAGCAGGCAAGGAACTTGTGTTGGGGAAGTTCTTGGTAAGGATTGTCGATTTTTAATTGCTTTATTTGGTTTTAGAAATACATTATTGCTGATTTTTTTCTTGCTAATCGTGTTTGAAATTGTGTTGAATTATGTTCAGGACTACTTCAAATTTGAGTCCGATGGAGACCGAGAACTTGGGAGACAGGCCTATGAGTGGCATTACGATAGATATCTCTATGGCCAGGGACCACAATCCCGGGTACTTCTCCAAAACCATGTGGGGGCAGCTGGTGGACCATTGGTGTACAACAAACTAGGCGAAGCTGAGTAAGCGAGGCAAGGATATGGCTCATAGCGAGAAGCTCTACAAGAAAAAGGCTTTTAGCGATGGGCAAATCCGTCGCTAAAAGCCTAAAAACCGTAGCCAAAAAATTAGCGACGGATTCACCGTCGCTAAAAGTCCCTTGTATAAAAGCCCGTCACTAATAGTTTAGCGACGAAAATTTTAAATCCGTCGCTAAATATGTAATTATTTGCGACGGATTTATTTTTAATTAGCGACGGAATATCCGTCGCTAATTATATTTTTAGTATTTTAATTAATTTTCTTTTTGTCAAATTAGCGACGGAATAATATTTTAGAGACAGAATATTCCGTCGCTAAAAAGCTTATTTAGCGACGGAATATTCCGTCGCTAATTAACTGATTGTATGAATACTTTTAGCGACGGAATTAATCCGTCGCCAAAAGTCAAAATTTTTTTGAATTTTTTTTATTTTTTCAATTACCCAGACCTGTAATACAATTTTCATTTCTCAACAACAACGCACAATAATCAATACACAAAGAAATATATATAATCAATTATAAAAAATGTTTATTATAAAAAAGACTCATTATGTACAAGCCGGGAACCGGATACAGCCGGTTAGGGGAGGGGAGAAGAGTACAAGCCGGGTGCGGGGGGGGGGGAAGCTAGGAACGGGCACGAGAAGGGGCTCATCAGGGGTTGCCGAGTCCCGGATCTGGATCCTGCTGATCCGGGGCCGGCTCGGCATGTCCAGCAGCGCCCTGCTCCCTGATCATCCTCAGCACCACTGTAGCAATGCGCTGGATCTCCTCGTCGTCCAACTGACGCTGAGGAGCCGGTGTCTGTGGAGGGGCAGCAGGGGGTGAGGACGCTCTTATCACGGCACGAGCAGTCGTGCTAGGCAGGCCGCGTATGCGGCCTTTCGGCCGATTCACGACCTCCGGCGTATCCAGCCATCGCTTCAACCCCCAGTACTCGCAGCCGTACTAGTGGACGCTGATGGCTGTCCGGACTGCTGCTCGGACCCCCTTAGCTGTTCATACGAGGCCTGCAAAAATAGTGGTTTAACGATATGTTAGGGCATTAATTAACGAAACAGACATTGAGGATAGAAAGACAAAACATTAACAACTTAAGCAAATTGACTCACATCGATCCGCCGGGCAATATCTGAAATATAGTCGCCCGCCCGGTGCGCCTCGTCCTTGTCCTTCTTCCGCACGTGCGTCTGATTTAGGTCAGAGCTATGACCTCATCCTCCTCCAGATCTGGGTGCTCGACCGCGTTCATGTGTCGGACGATGTCGTGTGGCACCGACCCCCCCGTGTGCGTCGGATCTCTGTTCTGTCTGTTCTCAGCCCCGCTCTTACTCTTGGCGTCCCAGCCTGGATCCGTAGCCCACCGATCTATCATCTCCCTCATACACGGTGAGATATCCAATGTGGGGGATATCTCGTCATCTCCGTCATCGGGGCACCCTCGGGCAGCATCTTCTTCGCCCGGTCCCGTGCGTCGTGGAGCCATCGGCGGTAATTCTTGCCGATGTAGGCAAAGAAGGCCTGCTGCCCCAGTGCCTGCTGCTGAGGCGTGTCAAACGTGAACCCCTCCTGTAAGGCATTCAATAACACAAATTAACAACAGAAAACAAACTCTAATTAAACATTTACTAATGCTGAAAAAAATACTTCACCGTACCAGCCACTCCTCCCATAGGGCCTCCCTCGCAGCGGCATCCCAGTCCTTCCAGTACAGGCGTGGCTCGAAGAATCGGCCCTTCACAAGAACGCCGATCTTCGTCCTCGCCTGATTCTCCAGGATCCTGCCAAAGAAGTAAATAAATAAATTAATACAGTTCAAATATAAATTAACACCCCAAAATTTTAAATATAAGGCATGAGGTGATATTTTTAGTACTTACAGGCCCTCCTGCGTGAGCGTAACTCTCTGTTTACGCTGGGGGTCGATGCGTACCCCGCGTGTCGGACCACGGCCTTGTCGAGATCCTACAAAACACAGACATTAATACAATTCAAATATAAGGCTAGCGAAAATGTACTAAACACCGTTATCAACTATACCTGAGGTAGAACCCACGGAAGATGGAGAATGCACGCGCGTGTGGGATGAATCTGAGTCGGGCTGGGGCCCCATCTGCTGTCCGTGATCACTCTGTGCCTCGTCATCAGTAGGCAATGACGAGGTGGGACCCACCGGGGAGGAAGCAGCTCGGCGTCCAGCCCGGCCACGAATAGCCCGTATCCTATCCATATCTGACTTCATATAGATAAATTACAAAGACATTAACACGTTAAAAACAATAATTTGGCAGAAATCATCATCGGCACTATATATATATATATATATATATATATATATATATATATATATATATATATATATATATATATATATATATATATATATATATATATATGGGAGCTGATCCGTTGATAGCGCTAGCAAAATGGGAGATCTTGCTAGCGCAATCTGACCGTCCATCCCGAAGGGATGGACGGCCCAGATCGCGTATTTTTGCGGCGCTGTCAGTAGTCCGCTACACAGTGTAGCGGACCATCCTTTTTACCATTTTGCCCCTCCACCCCCTCCGCTACACTGTCTAGCGGAGCACATAATTGGGCCCACGTTGACAGCCAAAATGTCGTCCGCTAGACAGTGTAGCGGACGACTGAACAGTGACACATTACCACGTGTTTGTACCTTTATTTCTACACACGACGGGTTGTCGGAATTCCTCAAGCTCCTTCGGCTACAATTTTCTTCTCCTCCTTCGGACTCGCTACAATTTTCAGCTCCCTTCAAGCTTCGAGTAAAACTTAGCTTCACTCAAGTAAGGTAAGTTTGCGAATGGTGAAGTTTTCTTTATGGATTGAATGGTAAAATATAATTTTATTTTGTTCGGACAAAAACGTATAGATTTTTTTTTATGTTCTAGAAATTTGTCACTCTATTCTTCAATTTGTGATGTTCTAGACATGATGTTCATAAAAAAGGTGTAATTTGTAAACTCTAAATAAAATTATAGTTTAATTCGATTTTTTGGCATGATGAATTCGTCTATTTATCTTAGTAATTTTGATTTGTTATGTTCAGTAAATTAATAATTGTTAATTTGGAGACACTTTCAGGGGTTATGCATACGGTATGTTTGTCATCCTAAATTGGTCTATTCGCCACTGTAATTTTTAGGTAATATTTTCAGTTAGAAATGCCATTTGATTGTTAAGCGTAGTCTATTTCTACACAGGTCTTGTTTCACAATGTCTGATTTCGTGTCGAGCTCCAACGTCCCCGTAGATGCTAGTGATCCGTATCTAGGACGAACGTTTCAAACATTGGAAGAAGCTGAAGAATGTTTTCGAGCGTATTCATTGAGGGTTGGTTTTGGCATTAGAATAAAGACTACAAGAACGAGCAACGTAACAAAAAAGATATGCTCTCGTTTATACGAGTGTCATAGGGGCAGAAATCCACAGCAAAATGAGACACGCGTAGGGATGCTTGGTGTAAAAAATTCACGGGCTGACGCTGGAAGGCTGGCCCGATGCTTGGTGTAAAAAATTCCCGCAGCCATACGCCAACGCATCAGCCTGTTGGCGAAGCTCCTCGCCCATTGCATCCACCAAATCCTTCCGCTCGCTCAACTTCTGGAAGAAGGCGAACGAGGCATTAACCTACATCCAGAGAGATAATAAATAAGTAACTTCATACACAGTTAGAATCATCAAGTTCAATTAAAGCACTTATTGGCCAACTTACCAGATTGTATGCCATGTGCTCATCGATCTGACCCCTAGGGTGGTACTTCTCCCCGCGTTCAAACCTTACTGGAGCTACTCTCCTCCGGGTGATGCGGTAGTACCACCCATTGTACTGTTCGATGCTGATCACGGGGTCAGGCTCCGACACAATGGCCGCCAGCGTGTCCTGCCAGGAATCCCAAACCTCAAGTTCTCGTGCGCACAAGTCGTGCGCATTCGCCTTGCCAAACCGTCCGACACCCGGTGGGTTCCTGTTAAGCCTCATATCCGGCGCGCCGGCTGGCAACCCCTGCAGGCACTCAAAATGGCGCATAGCGCGATCTGGCAGCTGCCACTCTGCGACCTCGAAGTGGATCAGGGGTGTGCGTTGCAACCCGGAGAGCGTGAAGACGAACGACTCTCCCACCCGTCGCGCCAAATGTTTGTACGGTGCCCATCGCATCTGGCCAGGAGATAACGAGTCGAGCTCCCCCCGATAGTACGTAATGTTGTGATGGGGATCGTCTCTCCTCTGGTAGTGGCTGTCCTTCCGGCTGTACTCCCAGGCGCACAACCGAGGCCACACATTATCGGTTCCGTCCCTACGCCTGGGTGCGCCGGTAGCAAGGTGTTCATAAGACCACACCTGAGAGCAAAGACAAATTAAATAAAGTATCGTCAAATTTTATTGTCAATTCAACCCAAAAAAAAAGAAACGAGCAGTAATCAAGAATTGTATGATATACCTGCAATAGCGAGAGACATGCACATATCGCTTTGGAGTCGGGCCTCGTTGCCTTGTGCAATGCTCGGTACAGGTACGCAAGAGTTGCGGCTCCCCAGGCATAATCCCCAACCTCCAGCAGGTTACCCAACAACGGTAAATATTTGACGCTGACGGTATTCTTCGACGTTGTTGGGAACAGAATTGCCCCCATCACCCACAAGAGGAAAGCTTGTGTGTACAGCACAAGCATCTGATCCGTGTAGTTATCCGGCAGAACCTTGTAGGTATCTACCAACCACTTCAACTTGATACCACCAGTGCTAAATTGATCCTGGGGTATCGAAGTAAAGAAGTCCCTAGCGGTCCTCTTATTCGTTGCTTCCGACGGAGGAGCTATTACCGGCCGCCCCGTCACCGGTAACCCTAAGATGAACCCTACATCTTCTAGGGTAATTGTCAGCTCTCCGAGAGGGAAGTGAAACGTATTCGTTTCACTTCTCCACCTTTCAACAAGGGCACCTATTAAGTGCCGGTCAAGTTGTTGAAAGATCTGCCCATGCGTGAAAATCCCAAACCCAATCCCACGCAGTAATCTTTTCTGGGTTCTGTTCAATTTCCATTCTTTAAAATTATCGGATACTTCTACCGTGTTGAGAAGTGCTCTTTCCTACGAATTAATAAATACAATTTAAGCAAATTAAACGATATACAACGTTCCCAAGAATAACAAAGTTGATAAAATAAGTATCTTACTCCACCATCCCATATGAGCGTACTGATATGGTTTGCTTGGTCGTATAATACGGACGGATCTTCTGGTCCAGGGTTGAAATCCATTTTTCGCAACTGAAATTATGCAAAACGGCAAGGTTGGAAGCGTAAACATTCTCAAACATACAACGCTAGCACAGTCAACGCTAGCATGTGATCAGATAATACTCACATAAGTTCACATGCTGTGTATATGCAATGTACATAGATACAAACAGACACGGAATGGGATTTTACAAGTGAAATCACATGAACAAATAATACGCAATACACATATATAATCTATATATATGTATAGATACATTGACAAACGCTAGCACAATGCAGCGCGCACACATTCAAAATCATGCATAAGCCGCGATAACAACTCTAGATTATGAACAAATAAAGGATTGGTTTGTGAACTTACGTGATTGATTCGTCGAATAAAGGATTTCTTGAGAAGAAATTGCGCCGATCTACTTGCCAACGCCGCTAGAAGAATTGTGAGAAGAAGGAATGAATAGCAGTTTAGAAGGAATGAATAAGGGTTTCGGAGTAAAGAAAGGAAAAACGGTCCGCTACACTGTCTAGCGGACGGTAAGATAATGACAAAGTAACAGTCCTGTTGACTGTGTCAGTCGTCCGCTACACTGTCTAGCGGACGACATTTTGGCTGTCAACGTGGGCCCAATTATGTGCTCCGCTAGACAGTGTAGCGGAGGGGGTGCAGGGGCAAAATGGTAAAAAGGATGGTCCGCTACACTGTGTAGCGGACTGCTGACAGCGCCGCAAAAATACGCGATCTGGGCCGTCCATCCCTTCGGGATGGACGGTCAGATCGCGCTAGCAAGATCTCCCATTTTGCTAGCGCTATCAACGGATCAGCTCCCTATATATATATATATATATATATATATATATATATATATATATATGAACGGATGTGCAAAAACACATCAATTCACACCAAGTTCTAAAATGTTACTACATTTTTCCCGTGATGTTACAACATTACAAGTCAATCATTTTCAGTTTGCGAATCATCTTCATCACTTTCCTCGTCGTCCTCTTCTTCGTGGGACTCGTCGTCCTCTTCATCTTCTAATTCATCCTCTTCATCAGTAGACTCGGTCACATCATCTCCAACACTTTTCACGTCTTCTCCTACAAGAAGTGTTGTTGGAAGAGGAAGATCGTCCTCCTCGTTGTTGACCTCAACAGGGAACAAGACACGTGGTTGGTCGGCTTGAAAGGAGTCTAGCTCACTGTCATATGTCACGGGCAATTTCTTGGACTTGATAATTGTATACCAATGAGATTTGGGATTGGCGACGTCCTCCGCGTAAAAGACTTGTACAGCTTGACTAGCAAACACAAAGGGCTCGTCTGATGCAAGTCTTGACTTGACATTGACATCTACAATCCCTTGAGAGCTAACACGGATTCCTCTACTGCATGTGACATCGAACCACGTACACTTGAACATTACCAGGCGGTTTTGGGAACCCAGATATGTTAGCTCAACAATCTCATCTAGCTCTCCGTAAAAGTCCATGCAATTCTCGGCATAACAGTCGCCGTTGACCAAGACTCCACTGTTTTGGGTTTGTTTTGTTCGGTCATCATCTTTTACGTTAAACCTAAACCCGTTGATGATATAGCCTCCGTAACAGGATGTTTGTTTGTTAGGGCCTTCAGCTAGTAATTTCAAGCAGGAGGCCACTGGTCTATCCATTGACTGAACCTATTGTAGATGACGGTAAAAATTAAGGATAAATCAGTATACTAATTGGCCACAGAACTGTATATAACACATAATATAATTTCGTTAAACAATCTTACACGGATTTTGAACCACTGTACAAATTGTGATTTCGATGAGATTCAAGTCCAGCGGGATCAGTGATTAAAGATTCCGCATCGAACTCACTGCAAACCAATATAGTTGACTCGCTTATCACACACTTTCAATTATGTACAACAATGTAAGTGAATTAAGACTTTAACTTACTCAACGAATGCCGAAACTTCATCGCAATTTAGAAGGGCATATATTGTTGCAGCACTGTACTCTTCATCCGTTAGCCATCGAGTATACGTTCGGCCGAACGGACTACCTGACTGCTTGAATATTGACAATTGCCCTTCCAAATTTGTGCTTGCTCCGGGTTCATTTCGGCCTAGTTGATTTAACCTTGTACCAACATCAGGCCCGAAATATTGACTACAAAAGTTTACAAGTTCTTCCATTACGTAAGCCTCCGCAATTGAGCCCTCAACCCGAGCCTTATTATGGACTTTTTTCTTTAAATGGAACATGAACCTAGAAGTTTAGCGAATCGAGTTAGGTGGAATATCAATGATAACAGATGTCGCATTAAGTGTAAACGAACAACTGTAACAATTTAAGGATTACCTCTCGAAGGGATACATCCACCGATATTGCACGGGTCCACCCATCTTAGCTTCATATGCCAAGTGAACAGGCAGATGCTCCATTGAATCAAAGAACGAAGGTGGGAAGATTTTCTCCAGCTTGCAAATCGTCACCACAATGTTCTTCTCAAGCACTTCCATGTTACTCACCCGGATCGTAGAAAAGCACATATATCTCGAAAGAAATGAGATAATTCAGTCAAAGTCTCGCAAACAACCCGTGGCAACAGTCCCCGGAAGGCAATAGGAATGAATCTCTCCATGAATACGTGGCAGTCGTGACTCTTCATCCCTTGGAACTTGCATTTCGATACATTGCAACAACGAGATATGTTGGACGCAAACCCATCCGGAAGCTTCAAATTCTTAACCCACTGACAGACCTTCTCCACTTGTTTCTTGTCTAGACAGTAAGGTGCTTTCGGAAGTATCGTCCTCCCACTGACTGTCCGAGGATGCAATTCACGGCGTACACCCAACTGTTGTAGATCCCTTCTCGCTTTAAGGTGATCTTTCGATTTGCCCTTGACATTCATCACTGTGTTGAACACATTATCAAAAACGTTCTTCTCAATATGCATCACATCCATGTTGTTTCGGATAACGAGCGTCCTCCAGTAGGCTAACTCCCAGAAGATACAAAATTTTCTCCAGTTGTGCTCTTTCCCGAACCCTGGAATCTTCTGATCCGGCACACCCTTACCGTGTGGTATGTCAGTATCAAGTGCCTCCAGGTGTGAGAGTACTTCTTCACCAGATGGGTAGTCCAGTGTGACAACCTCACGCTCGATTGTCCCGTCAAATTTATCCTTCTGCCTACGAAACTGATGGCCCGGTGGCAAAAGCTTACGGTGACATCCGAACCACGAGGCCTTTCCGCCGTGCTTTAACGTATGACCGGGGTTCACGCCCATACAAGCAGGGCATGCTAGCTTCCCATGTGTGCTCCAGCCACACGTCATTCCCAATGCGG
Organism: Escallonia herrerae; assembly: GCA_033070095.1. NCBI lineage: Eukaryota > Viridiplantae > Streptophyta > Magnoliopsida > Escalloniales > Escalloniaceae > Escallonia > Escallonia herrerae. The sequence goes on along the minus strand of JAVXUP010000487.1, from coordinate 42,586 downwards.
GGAAATCATGTATAGTCCACATCAAAGCAGCCCTCATCTGAAAATTTTGTTTAAGGGATGCATCATATGTTTCGACTCCATGATTCCATAACTGTTTTAACTCATCAATCAACGGCCTTAAATACACATCTATGTCCTTACCGGGACTCTTCGGCCCCGGAATAAGCAACGACAAGAACATGTACGGCTTCTTCATGCACATGCCTGGTGGAAGGTTGTAAGGGACAATAATAACAGGCCAACAGGAGTAAGGCGTGGTAGACTGACCGAAAGGGTTGAACCCATCGGTTGCCAGACCAAGTCTAACATTTCGAACTTCCTGAGCAAAGACTGGATGCCTGCGGTCAAACTCCTTCCACGCCTCTCCATCAGCTGGGTGTGTCAGCACATCGGCATCGTTGCTGCGAGTCTCACGGTGAGCCCTCATATGTTCAGCCGTATTGGAGGAGTAGTACATTCTCTGAAGCCGTGGTGTGACTGGGAAATATCGCAATATCTTCCATGCAATGTTTTTCTTCTTCCCTTTGTCCGGTTTGTACCTCGAATGATCACATACTGGACACCATGACAAATCCTTATTCTCTTTCCAGAATAATACACAATCGTTATTGCACGCATCTATCCGGTCATAGCTCAACCCAAGTTTCCTCATCATCTTCTTCGCGTCATAGTACGACGGCGGTAGCTTTTCACTTTCGGGCAGTATTTCTTTGATTAAGGTAACAAACTCGTTAAAACCTTTCTCACTCAGCCCGTGGTCTGATTTCAACTGTAATAACCTACTAACCGCAGACAGCCGTGTGTGTTTCGGAGCTCCATCCCACAGCGGCTCTTCCGCAGCTCTCAACAACTCATAAAACTGATGAGCCCCCTCGTTCGGCGGTTGTGGACTGTCGTTACCCCAGTCAACATTAGCATGCCCAGCATCCATAATCATATCTCGATAATCATATCGTGCCTCCTCCCTAACTTCAGTTTGACTAGCCGGGTTGGACGACAATACTATCGTTTTTCCGTGCTGCGTCCACCTTGTGTATCCACCCATAAAACCGTACCGACGAAGATGCCATTTTACTTCAATTCTTTTTCTCCAGTGCAACAACTCACATCTACCGCACGGACACCTTATCTTATCAAGGTCAACATGTGCAGGATGCGCATAAGCGAAGTCGAGAAATTCGTCAACGCGACACTCAAAATCTTCAGCATTCTTCCTTTTCATCCAACTTCGATCGACTGACATGACGACTGAATTATCGTACTGTATACCACCTTCAATTATGACCAGTCATTAGGCATTGCCGATGTAAATATGAATGCATGAATGTTACAACATGTCTACATATTTCTCCTCCACTCCTGAACAGGTAGTGGTCCTATCCCATTCAGAAAAGCACATGTTTATAAAACAGTGAATAACTCATGCTTAGTCCCATGTCTGCAAAAAATTCGGCAGCACCTCCCCGCATTTCTCCAAGTACACGACATCGATTAGGTGTTCTAACATTCATCTAACCTTGCTCAGGAAGGTTTGACGGATGTTAGAACACCAGATCTGTATGCACCCGGAGAAACACACGAGAACGTGTACCAAATATCCACGACATAGAACACAAAGCATGAGTCAAAACACTATTTTATAAACAATTAGCTTTTCCAAATTGTCCAAACTGGACATCCAAAGGCTCATTACAAAGCATTACTTTGTAATGAGTACCTTTGAACGGGAACTAAGGGTTTTTATGCATGCATGCGTTCAGAAATTGATAACATATGCAAGAATCTTTCCGAAATATCAAAACTACAGAAAGATCGTTACATATGTTACCAATTCCACATTAAATAGAATTCGTTGGCAACGAGTTGAACCATCTCGTTGCCAATGGACTTCTCAAAACAACAACTAATATAAAGAAGGCAGGGTTTGTAAACAACGAGTAATTGAACCATCTCTGGGCAATATGGAGTAATTATGGGATGTACAAGGGCTAATTAGGGCTAACTGGGTTATTAGGGTTAATTACGAGTATTAATTATAGCTAATTAGGGTTGATTAGGACTAATTAGGGTTATTTAGTCCTAATTAGGGTTTAATTGTGCCGAGTAGTGCTGATTAGTCCTAATTAGGGCTAATTAGGCTTAATTGGGTTATGTTAGGGCTAATTAATGTTAATGAGGGCTAGTTTCGGATAATTATAGCTAATTAGGGTTGATTATGACTAATTAGGGTTATTTAGTCCTAATTAGGGTTTAATTGTGCCGAGTAGTGCTGATTAGTCCTAATTAGGCTTAATTGGGTTATGTTAGGGCTAATTAATGTTAATGAGGGCTAGTTTCGGATAATTATAGCTAATTAGGGTTGATTATGACTAATTAGGGTTATTTAGTCCTAATTAGGGTTTAATTGTGCCGAGTAGTGTTGATTAGTCCTAACTAGCGCTAAAATGTTGCATTAAAATGTCGCATTAACCTAACTAACCTAAATTTAATGCACATTCAACAATCTCAATTATGACACCTCATATAGGGTGTCGATATGGTGTCCGAGACGTGTCTGACACCTCCGGACACGTGTCCGACGCCCACCGACACGCACCTCCAGACACATTGGCATACGTTAACTTATTTTTTAAATGTTGGACACTGTCAATTAGATGTAGTGTCTGTGTCTGCGCTAACTAACAGGTATCTCAATCCAATTGGGTCCCATCCTCCGTCAACAGTCTTAATTCTCAAATGCTCAATGCAATAAAAATTAACAAAAATCACACATTCAATCCAATTGGGTCCCATACTCCTTCAATAATCTCAATATCTCAAATGCTCAACGCACAATTAACAATCTAAAATTATCACATAGGGTGTCGATATGGTGTCCGATACGTGTCTGACACCTCCGGACACGTGTCCAACACATACCGACACGTGTCTGACACCTCCGGACACGTGTCCAACACATACCGACACGTGTCTGACACCTCCAGACACGTGTCCGATGCCCACCGACACGCACCTCCAGACACATTGGCATACGTTAATTTATTTTTTAAATGTCGGACACTGTCGATTAGATGTGGTGTCTGTGTCTGCGCTAACTAACAGGTATCTCAATCCAATTGGGTCCCATCCTCCGTCAACATCTTAATTCTCAAATGCTCAATGCAATAAAAATTAACAAAAATCACACATTCAATCCAATTGGGTCCCATCCTCCTTCAATAATCTCAATATCTCAAATGCTCAACGCACAATTAACAATCTAAAATTATCAATTAACAACCTAAAATTATCAATTAGTAATCGCAATTACTTCAAATGCACAGCTAATAACCTAAAATCATCAATTAACTATCTAAAATCACAGATCAATAATCACAATTCTCAAATGCACAATTAACAACAAAAAATTATCAAACAAATTATCAATGTTCAAATGGGAAAAAATTGTTCACAATGCACATATTCGATGCGCTTGAATTATTTCAATTTAGGGTTCGATTGTATTAGGGCATTCAATTTAGGGTTCAATTATAGAAATTTAGGGTTCAATTAGGGGGTTCTATTGATTCAATTTAGGGTTCGGTTGATTTAGGGCATTCAATTTAAGGTTCAATTAGGGGGTTCAATTATTTCAATTTAGGGTTCGGTTAGATCAGGGCATTCAATTAGTTTAATTTAGGGTTCAATTCGATTAGGGCATTCAATTTAGGATTTAATTATGGTTTAATTACTTCAATTTAGGGTTTAATTAGGGGTTCTATTAGTTCAATTTAGGGTTCGGTTGATTTGGGGCATTCAATTTAGGGTTCAATTAGTTCAATTTAGGTATATGGGTATGTTTGCACCCGCTGAGTTAATTATGCTTTGTTTAGTATAGTATGAATTAGTCGGTGATGATGGAAGATCAGATTATGTTTCCCGGTTCTGACTGAACATCTTCGTCCAAGATTCAGGGTTTAGGGTTTAGGTATATGGGTATGTTTGCTTAGTTTACGTATTATTCCTTTTTCTAGTGCAGAAATAGGGGTATGTGCATGCACGACGAGGCAACCCCGCATTACATTGATATGATTGACCAGACAACACTTGGCCACTGTTTATTAAAGTCGAGTTCAATATCACTCCAAGAATTAGTTGGCAAATCGATCCCTTTAGACATTCTGCGTACATGCGTACCTATTAGGGGCAGAGGTATGGTCTCTCTCCATTAAGGTCACAAAGTGACTCTTAATTCATCTAGGATTTCAAAAAGGCGGGGTTCTAAGAGTCTTGAGGTTATCTGGCGGGGTTCTAAGAGTATTGGTTCATCTGCACAGGTTGGTCTTTTTTGTATCTTTTACATCCGTATAGCACCGGTATACCCATAAACTTAGGTTTGTAGGTACTTAGTTATAATTTTTTTCATGTATTGTTTGAAGATTTTTGCTGGTGCTTTCCCTGAGGCTTATGAACCTCCAAATGGCTTCTATTTTGAAGTTAACGACGGTTCACCCATTGTCCAGGTAACTACTTGAGGAAAGCAACAAAACGTTAAGGGGCTCAGTTTTTTTCCTAAACATCACTCATGAAACCAAATGAATGACAACATTTGTTTTTGAACTGAAGGATGACATCAACCTATTTGACTACAATGTCCAAGACCGTGTTCAGGATTTTGTAGATGCTGCTTTAGCACAGGTTAGCTGAGTGTACTTGCTTACTTTTCTCAAGCCTTAGAAAACGCATGAGTAATAGTAAGGGTGGTGTCTATGCCATATGTATCATCTGCGATACATTTAGGGAAGTACTTTAGCTAGTTGTTAGTTCTTTATGAACCATTGTTCTAAGACAAGAACCAAAAATTTAGATCTAAATGGAGTGCAATGTGGGACTATGAATTGGAGTTTCAAGCAAAGAAATTGAACAAACATCTATCTGTAAGAACAAACATCTATCTGCAAGAACAAAGTCTGCAAGAACAGGCCCTATGGAACATGTAAATGAGGTTTGGGGGTGTATTAGAGTAGTAACACTAAAGCACTCTTACCATCCAAAATATCACTGACCAATCAAACCATATCAAACAATCTCATTAACGTACACCCCAATCAGAGATCCCCTTCTCGATTAACCATATCAAACAATCTCATTAACCATATCAAACAAAAAGCTTTGTAGGCTGATTAGCCAGTTTGAAACTTACCGAAGTTGGCCGGAGCTCAAAGATCTAGGTAGACTACGCTAGATCGATCTGGACATTGAAGACTAGCCATGACGGCCTCCAGAGGTGGCGCGACGTCGGGGGGAAGATAGGGGTGTCGCTGGGGCTGGGTTGCCGTAAAGGGGGTCGCCGGAGGTGGGTTGCCATAGAGGGGGTCGCCGGGGGTGGGTTGCCGTAGAGGGGGTCACCGGGGGTGGGTTGCCTAGAGGGGGTCACCGGGGGAAGGTTGCCGTAGAGGGGGTCGCTGGAGGTGAGAACGCCGGTGGGTGAGAGAGAGAGAAACGGAAGAAAGAAAAGAAAGAAAGCAGATCTCGAAATTAAGGACAGACCTATAGCGACGGAATAATTCCGTCGCTAATAGTCGGTCGTATTACCAACGGAATTTTTAGTTACGGCATTATTCCGTCGCTTGAATTTTTTTTAAAATCATCAAAAATTATAAACTTTCTAAAAATATTTAGCGACGGTTTTTCTGTCGTTAAAAGTCAGTTGATAAAAATCCATTGGCAAATTCTTTTATCGACGGAATGGTCCGTCGGTAAACTTTTTTAACGACGGATTTATGCTGAATCAGGCTTTTAGCAATGGAATACCTTCCGTCGCTAAAAGTTCGTCGCTAAAGCCATCTTTTCTTGTAGTGAAGAAGATGAAGTATAGTGCTGGATCATGTCCATTTACATGCACCAGTTGAAGTTGAGAGAAGACAACCTTGAGAAAAGGCCCCGTATGATGCTCCAAAACTTTGAGCTCACACACAAAAAGAGATATGGACAATGGGTTTCTGAGAGCGCGGAGCAGCTTACGATGAGCACACAACTTTTATATTAATTTTGCATTCCTATTGTATTCTTATTGGTTGTGGCCAGCTACATTCCTATAACATTTCTGTTGTTTTCTTATATAGAGGTCATATAGAGAAAAAGTTCAGGCCAACTTTCAGGCAGACAGTAGCCAAACAATGGACGAGGTCTTTTTGTGGTCCGAAGCTACAGGGGGTCCTAAAAAGGACCGTATGATCGGCCGCCCTCGTCAATCCACACGTTCGTTGCTAGACAGAGCTCAGTTGTCAGGTGCGACCAGTTGTAGCGGTCCTCAGTTTGAAGTGACAGATAAAAAGCGCTTCGCCAAATTTTTTATGAAAGACTTACATAAATGATCCAAGACGGTTTTTTTATTCTCGGCCCCATACTTCAGGTAATACCAATTTTCTCGAGTAGTTATGTATTTTGGTCATTCTATATGTGATCTTGATTTGTATATATTATGTTGAATCATTTGTATGGTTCGTGCAGAGCAATATTGTGCCTAGTGCCTGTGATTCTCAGGGCGGTGAGGACATTGTTGGATAGAATGTACCTTCATCGAGGAATGAAGAAGATGATGACAGAGTTGGTCGGTCTGTCGGCTAGTGATAGGGGTTGGGGTATTATGTATTGACTTGTGTAGCTTTGAGTTCATATACTTGACTTGTTTTTCAAATTTTGGTTCAATTCATATACTTGATTTTAATGCATTGTTTATAGTTTGATGATGCTTTGCGATTGACGTATTCAAATGAATGTGACACTTGTGTCTTATTGTGTAGAGTAGATACCTTTTGGACAAGTTATTTGAATGAATTCGGGACATGGGGGGTGAATTGGTTTTTGAATGAATACGTTGAAAGCTTTCAATGCATTCATTCAAAGCCGATTCAACTAAGGTTGAATCAGTTTTTGGACTGATTGTTGAATTGGTTTTGGATATGTTGAATCGGTTTTGGGACAGGTTGTTGAATTGACATTGGATTGGTTGAATTTGTTTTGGACAGGTTTTTGGACCTAATCTTTTTTTTAGCAAAACCCAGGTTTAGCGACCGCATGCGCGGTCGCTAAAGTATACAACGCGATCGCTAAAGAAAAATGAATATAAAAAATAAAAAACATTTAGCGACCACAGGGCGCGGTCGCTAAAGTGGAGAAATCGATTGCTAAATAGAAAACTATTTAAATTAAAAAATATTTAGCGACCGCCAAAACGTCACTAAATATGGTCAACGCGGTCACTAAATTTAGCGACCGATTAGAAAATACAGTGGCTAAAATTTAGCGACTAACCCTCTAGCAACCGTTTTAGCTACCGCTTCTTGCGGTCGCTAAAATGGTTTAGTGACTGCCAAAACCCCTCTAGCGACCGCCTGTTGCGGTTTCTAAAGGGGTAGTTTCTTGTACTATATGAAGGGGGTTTGTTTCCATGGGTACACCAGTAGACAAGCTACTTCTAATGGGAAGACAAAATATAGTATTGTGACAACAACCATATCGAAAATACGTACTAAAATCATAACGGACAATGTAATTTAGAAAATAGCAGAAGTAAAGAGCCAAAAGGTCAAGGTTAAGTAGCTGTGATTCCCCAAAGGTTGTCTGCTTCTCCTACGGGTGATGCCAAAAGCTACTCTAATTTGTCCTTTCTGGGTCTGATGATTTGTATAGCAGCTAACCTAGATAAAGTGATATTCTTATAGAGCAAAATGAATATCCTTCAAAAGTTTAATGTTGTGAGCATCAGTTGCTTTAGGGGTCTGAATTAAAGAAACAATGAGAATATCATGAGTAAAGATTGATACATGCAAAAGACATAGTCTGTTAATCCATAGTAGACATTTGCATACAAAATCCTTTGAAAGAGATAGGAAGGGGGGAAGAAGGGGGTTTAGGTAGTATAATATATGAAGTTGTAAAGGTCAGACCGGTGACTTGTAGCATCAAAGTGATATCCAAAAAAAGACCGATGAGGTGGTTAAATTTAAGCATTGACATCTCTGAGTGATTTGAAAAATGTGGGGAGGAGTAAATTGGGCAGTCAAAGATTTAATAGCTTTTTGGAAGATGTTAATTGGTTTCCGAAAAGCAAGCAGTAACATTTACTGTGTATACTTCTCTAGCTCAAAATGCCTTCAAAGACCAGTCTAAAATTTGAAAAATTACCAAATTTCATGAGTTCTGGATTATCCAGAAGATCGAACTAGGGGTGAGCACGGTTTGGTTGGTTCGGTTTGGAGGCTGAATACCAAACTGAGCCGACCAACCTCAGTTTGGAAAAAAAAATAAAACCCAACCGTAGTTGAACGGTTCAGTTTTGGAGGGTTGGACGGATTGAAATGTTCAGTTTGAACGGTTTGGACCAAGCTCAATTTGAATAAATTTAGGCCCAAAAATTAATAACTTCTACAAACTAATAAGCTCCAAAAAAACTGAATTTTTTTTATCATGATTAATAACACTAAGTGAGATATGGGCGACAAGTGAAAAATGTGTAGTATGTTAAGGGATTTAGGGTTTATCCCATTTTATATGAATGGTTAGATAACTAGGGTTAGTAAAATATAACTAGGATTAAGTACAAATATAGATATGTTATATTCTATACGGTTGGTTCGGTTTATGCAGTTTCAAAAAAATTCGAACCAAACCGAATGTACGGTTTGAGGGGAAAAAAATCAAACCGATTGATTTTTAGAATGGTTTGGAAATAGACAAATTAATTGGTTTGATTTTAACGGTTAGATCGATTTCAATGGTTTAAATGCTCACCCTTAGATCGAATTATGATGCATATCGTATAGCTACAAACTAAATCGGTTAGTGACTAAAAGGATCACCAAAGATCAAAAAATTAATTTTTTTTTATCCATTGACTATAAAGTAATTTATTATGGTCGTATTTTGGTGAGGATGACGACGGTAGAGGTTTAAATGAAAATGATTTTGTGGGATGAGGATCATATCTTGTAACAGTTTTGAAGACAAAAGATTATCACTATAAGTGTTTTGTCGTTGTTGCTAAAACTTATTGTGATAATTTTTTGTTATTAGAATGCATATAGCAATATTTTTCGATAACGTGACACTAAATTAGTCCCTAACTAATTCTTGCACTCTTGGTCGTTTAACATTGTATCATTAGTCAATTTCGTCTTTTTGATCGTTTCAATCACGGTTTCGTAAGCATATGTTTGGAAGCCCTTCTCACCCTTTCTTTAAGAATATCTTGTTTTTAAAATAAAAATAATTTTTTTCTAAAGCCATGAAAATTTATTATTATTCTTTTTAGTCAAACGTCCTTTGTATTCATTTATGCTCAAACAATCTTATACAAACGAAATTCTATATGTACAGTTTATCATATCTATCCAACTATATACATCAATATTCTAGCAATAGTTTTGTATCCAAGCTCCATCTATGACACAGCTCCTTATGCGTGGCTGTGTATGTAATCTTCTTCTAGCTGCAAGTTTTGTAGTAGACCCATTGGCTGATGACATGCATACATCCATCCACAGTAGTTTGATTATGCTCAAAAATTCTGGTATTCCTTTCCATCCATATTCCATAAATGGTGACTGAAATCACCAGCTTGCACAATCTAGCTGCAAATCCCCTTCCTTTGTAATGTTTTTCAGCTTCCTGCAGAAACTGATGCCATGTGCTAAGGGGTATGTTTACCTGTAATTTGGTGAAAACTTCTCTCCACACTCCTTGTGCAAATGCACATTGTACAAAGAGGTGGTCCTCTGTCTCAGATTGATTGTGGCAAAGGAAACATGTATCATCCTGAGTAACATTCTAATTTTTGAGTTTTGCCTTGGTTCTTAACCCCTTCTTGCAAAGCAGCCACAATATCATTGCACGTTTAGGTATGTGCCCTTTAAACCAAACCAACTTCCACCAGGTATTCTTTGGAGCTTTGGTTCTAATCTCTTCCATTCTGTTTTGATGCTGAATTTCCCATTGGAGCTTAAACTCCATATTAGTTGGTCTGGTTGATTAATGTTTGGTACTGTCTTGCTAGCTAACATGTTGTTAATTGTCCTTAGGTCCTCTGATCTGTTCACGAGGAGTTTCCATGCACCTGCCTGAACTATATTACTCACCTTAGCATTGATAGGCAGCCCAGAGTCATAGGCAATTCTCTGCCCATAGACTTCAATAATGAGGGCTTCCATTAGCCATCTGTCCAGCCACAACCAAGTTTCTTCTCCATTTCCCACCTTATGCTGAACATATTGACAAAATAAGTCCCTTATTTTCAATATCTCGCACCAAGTCCATGATATACAGGCAGGAGGTCTAAATGTCCAAATGTGCTGATCCTTTATTATGAAAAGGTGGCACCATTTAACCCATAAAGAATCTTTTTTATGGGCTAAATCCCAAAGATGCTTACATATAGCAGCTTTATTCCATTCCTCAACCCTTTTGAGACCTAAACCTCCTTCATTTTTAGGTAGACATAAGTCTTTCCAGGCCACCTTTGCCCCTGTGCATTTGATGTCTTTCCCATGCCACAAGAAAGCCCTTATCTTACCTTCTATTTGAGCAACAATCTTCTTTGGGATAATGAAAATTGAGCACCAATATTTGTACATACTGCTCAATACAGACATTGCCACCTGCAATTTGCCAGCATATGATAAAGATTCTGTAGACCAGTAGGAAATCTTCTTTGTTAGCCTCTCCACTAGCACCTTGCAATCCTTATATTGCAATCTGGATGATATAAGAGGCACTCCCAGATAGGTGACAGGCAGTTTACCAATGGGAACACCAATCATACCTACTAAAGCCTCAACATTTGTGCTCTCCAAACTAGCTATGAAAATGGAACTCTTGGTGAGATTGGGTGATAATCCAGAAAGCTATTCAAAATCCATCAAGGCTTGTTTGATAATTCTAATGGTTTTTTGCTCAGCCTTAGCTAGAATGAAAAGGTCATCTGCAAAACACAGATGGTTGATTTGGAGCTCTTTGCACTTAGGATGGTAAGGAAACTCATTGTTCTGTGCATATGTAGCCATTAAGCCTGAGAACACTTCGATCACTAATAAAAATAGGTAAGGAGATATTGGATCTCCTTGCCTTAAGCCTTTATTACTCCCAAAGAAGCCTTCAATGTTCCCATTCGAGACGATAGAAAACCTTGCAGTGGAGACACATTGCATAATCCAATCTATAAACTTGGCAGGAAACCTCATCACTTTCATAAGCATTTTTAGGAAATCCCAACCCACTGAGTCATAAGCTTTTTGTAAGTCTATTTTGCTGACACATCTTGGGGTACCTCCTTCCCTGTGGTAGTTTTTAACCAATTCTTGCATCAGGAGGATATTATCTGCTATAGACCTTTGAGCAACAAAAGCTGATTGATTTGGACTGATAAGTTTTGGTAGAACCTTCTTGATCCTTGCACTCAAGATTTTGGATACACACTTATATAATACATTGCAGCAAGCAATAGGCCTGCAATCCTTCATGGTGTTGGGGCAACAGTTTTTAGGTATCAAATTCAATAGAGTACTGTTAAAGAATTTGATACCTTTACTGTTGTTGAGCATCTCATTCATAGCAACGTTTATTTCCTTTCCCATTATATGCCAATTCTACTAGTAGAATTCAGCTGTGACGCCATCAGGTCCAGGGGCCTTATTGGCTTTAAGAGAGAACAATGTTTCCTTTATCTCTCTGTCATCAATAGGAGCTATGAGCATATTTTGTTCTTCAACTAAGATGTACTCACTACAAGAAATATAAGCTATGCGTACGGTATATAACCGTAAGGATATGTGCCAAGTACCGTAGGCATATCCTATCCCTACGGTACTATACCGTAGCCGTAAATGGCGATGCCCTAGATCTATGCCTACGGCACTGAAGCTTATGCCTACGGTTATGCCGTAGCCTATATACCTATGCCAAATTTGTAATAACCCACTTATAGCGACGGTTTTTTGGGGATAAGCCTACGGTATAACCGTAAGGATAAGTTTTATTTTTGAAGCCTATGCCTACGGATGGTACCGTAGGGATATGTTTACCATATAGGTACCATAAGCTATACCTACGGTACATTCCGTTGGCTAAGGTTAAATTGTGACCATTTTTTTAAAATTTTGAAGCCTTTCCCTACGGTTTAAACCGTAGGGATTAATGTCCAAAAAATAGAACCCAAAGGCTATACCTACGGTTTATACCGTAGGTACATGTGCTCTTTCTTTTTTTTTTCAATGCTGAATGTTTCATCACAATAACCTGCAAATATAATTGAAATATCATAAACATGTTTTGCAACTGAAATATTATAAAGATTTTTTGCAATTGCATAAATAGTGCAATGTCATATAACAATAATCCTATGCACCAAATTCCATACAAAAGCGTAAATCTCAGCACTTTATTTCAAAAGCCATCCTAAGATCTCTATATCATAATCCTGTCCTAGTTGATACTACATACATCCACCCACATTAGTTGCGAACCCCACACAACTCATGGAAACTAGTCCTCATTAGCAGGGCTTGCATCTTGCTCCTCGCCATCATAACCATCCGACGAAATGAAACAAAGCACCATCAATGACTGAGAGGTTGTACCAAATGATTGGAGTTATATTTTAAGTTAAGGAGATATATTGTAATTATCCCTGATTACCAGGCAAGGCATGTACGTACATCGTCAACATTCAGTCAACAAAAGCTAGTAGGAGCATGCATTCTATTAAAATTTGCAAAGAGCAAACAAAAATAAGAACAAGGGATGATCTTTGGTTTGCAATAGTCATCACAAATGAGATTAGTGAAAATGATGTGAGTCCACCAAACAAACCAGCAGCTGCAATGAACCTAATTAGAAGGCAAAGAGGAACAACATATTGAACTTCTAAAGAAGTCGGCAATTAGAAGGCTCCATTGATTTAATTCTAATTATGTAAAAAGTTCTGGTCAAATATCAAAGTCCAACATATTGTCAGGCAACAAGCAAAAGATCCATGTAGCTTATATAAGAAACTAGAAATTCAAGAACAAATATGCACCATGATAATAGAAAAATCACAGAAAACGTTTCACATAAGTAACTGTCTGGCAAAAGTTTCAAAGCACTTGTCTCCAGATGGTTTTTGATTAAGTTTCAAAACATTCTCAGTTATTCAACTTCTGGACCTCAACAGTTCAAAGTACGTGAATATATCTCCTTACATATGTTACTGTAGGCCGTACGGACTTCTTCGCCACTGAGAACAGAAACAGTAACAATAAAAAATCTGTATGAACATATTCTGGACTATTTCCTATGGATGCAAAAACACATATTCAATTGGCATCGTTAAGGGAACATATGCATGGCACAACAGCTTGTGTCTTCATAATCAAATTTACAAAACCTAGGAAAAGATCGGCACAGTGCACAAGGGTTCTGCCACTAGCTTAACCGTGCAAAATGTAAAAAAAAAAGTGAATACAAACCATGCGGGAGTGAAGTGTAAAGTGTGCCTTAAGTATCAATGTGCCTTCACTGGTTTGAGAGAGCGTACAAGCATCGAATAATATCTCATGTCCACGCCCAGATTCCATTACCAGACTATTGCAGCCAAATACAAATATATGAGTCCTACGGTTGCATTAGCATGCAATAAGTAACCTACATTTTAAAAGTAAATAAGAAAGCTATTTCGGTCATTAAGGAAGAGGCTGTGCATCCTTGCAAGATTTGATTTTTATGAAAATGAAAATTTTCAAGGCTTTGCCAAGTTAGGGAAACATAACAAAGATTTAGCATTGATGATTATGTCCTATTGACCATAATTATGTCAAAGCCTAACTAGTCAGCAAACATTATGGAGTTCATGCTTGGACAAGACAATATGTGGTGGAAAAGAATGAATAGCAAGAGAATTTGGGAGTGTATAGGCCATTCTTACTAGCTCATTGTGTGCAATATTTACCTGCCTTGTTCTTTGGTGGAAAGATATAGGTTTTAGTAGATTGTATTGCAATGTCAGTGGGTAAAATGTGATTTGAGCAGCTTAAAGCTCAAGGATGAGCAGCTTAAAGCTCTAACAGCAGCTGCAATTGGCATTGATGAAGGTTATCGAGAGGCCTACCAAGGCCAGATCCTGAAGATATACTCAGCTTATGAACCAGTCACCGGCCAAAGGCTAGATTCAACAATAACTCAATCCCAATACCAGTTTACAAGACCACCAAATCCACTATCCGAATCAACCCTAGAGAAGTAATTGCAGATCAGACTACTGAAGAAGAAGAGGGAGGAGAGAGAAAGTGAGACTCTTCCAATCCAAAGATTTTGACACAAATTCTGATGTGACTACATATGTCATGGTAGAGGCATTAGGCTACCAGAGGCATCAACATACCAGCCCTTTAGCAGTGGGGAGAGAGGACATGGTGAGTGACTCTCTAGATAGCCTCTTAAGCTGTTGGTTCTTGACCAAATGATTAGTACAACTAACCCTTTAGTCAGTTGCTATGAACCTGAAGTTAGAGTTCATATATATGAGGCACCACTTTTAATAGACTCAACCACATGAATGTATTTTCACTACCGAGCCCTGCCAAGACAGAACCTAGCATCAGTTAGAGTTCGTATATATGAGGCACTGTTTTCAGTTATTGTATGCAATCTCTCTTAACCCAGTGCATTATCTTGAACATTTTGTGAGTTAAACTGGAACTTAACTAAGAAATGATCTTTAGTGAAGCAAGTTACCTGGAACTGCTCAACCAGCTGAACATAAGCATGATGCGTTACAATTATACCACCAAGATTTAAACAAAATCTAAGAGGTTGTAATTGTGTGACTTTTTTTTGGGGGGGGATGGGGGCGCGTGCTACACTACAAGTTTGCAGTCATTACAAGCCACAAAACAGGGGGGGGGGGTAATCTAGAATTCCAATGTTCCATTACATTTTCCCCAGAAAAGATCTTTTATAGAATTGTTGCTAATTTGATACATAATGTTTCTCCACTTTGATCTACGACACTATTTGATTTAAGTTGGACGTGGAGTTATTTCTTCTTTATCCTAACAATTTGCAAAGGATATATAATAGGGACCAAAATCATAAAGCAGTAGGAGTACAAAAATGAATGATAGTAGAACATGATTAATTTATTTGACTTGAGAAACATTTTTGCATTTTCACAAATGGTTTTTGACTTCAAACTAGAGGTTACAACAAACTCTAATGATCTTTTGCTTTCATTAATTTTGCATCAAATAGCAAATACACCACAAAGATCGTTAACTTTGCCTTCTAGCAGTACAAGTTTATTGAAACAAACACCATAAATGGGTCACACTCATACATGCTTACTGAAACAAAGACAATGAAATTGGCTTGCTGAATGGATAACTTGTTGTTTGAAGACCACTGATTGAGTTGGAATGTCTATAATTGCAACTCTTCCTCACAGGAATAAAGTGTGCCTTCTCATTCCCATCATTTAGAGAGTTCTTGGCACATAGATTTATAAGATGGCTTTCACACTCACTTTGGCTGTATTTTTTGCATCGCTGTTGATTTTAGGGATGTGGGTTTCTCAAACGACGTCTTGTGCATTGCATGATATGGCATTGAAAGAGAGACACAATCAAGGATGGTTTGCTATGGACGCGTCTACAAGGATGATGTGGAGAAGTTGAGGCGTTACAAGACATACAACGACAATGTGGAGTATATCTAGTCTTTCAATAATGCTAGGACTCATACCTACACTTTGCACGTCAATGAATTTGCGGACATGACTAAAGAGGAGTTCAAGGCCTCTCGCACCGGATACAAGAGGTCATCCAATCCAAAGTCATCTAAATTGGCCTCTTTTAAGTATGAAAATGTCACTGTCGTTCTAATGACCATGAATTGGAGGTTAAAAGGAACCATTACTCCCATTAAGGACCAGGGCCAATGTGGTAAGACATAACACCAACTCTTTCGAATCATCCTTTGGTCATTGCCCTATAACTTGCAAAAATCCTATATACTTTTGTTTCCATGCAACCTGAAACAAGTTTGTGCTTGCTAGTTTAGCTCAATCGACAGGTATTCTCTCCCTTCGTGAGAATTTCCTAGGCATATTCGAACTGTCACCAACATAAATATAATCATTCTCCTTTTTTTGGTAGGATCTTGCTGGGCTTTTGCAGCTATTGGAGCTATGGAAGGAATCAATCAGCTCACAACCGGTAAATTGATCTTGTTATCGGAACAAGAAATAGTCGACTATGACACAACTGGTGAGGACTTTGGCTGCGAAGGCGGAGAGACAAAAACTACCTTTGAATACATAATGAGCAACCATGGCCTTACTAACGAAAGCACTTACTACTATGTGGCCATTGATGGAACGTGCAATGTCACAAAAGAACGCTCCCACGTAGCTAACATCACTGGTTATTGTCACTAACAAATGAGAAATTACGCTCCATAGTGTCAAAAGTTCTGGATGTATCATGCAATATTTGGCAGCTTATTTGTAGGAAAAAGAAGCAAAGTTACAAAGGGAGAGAAATTGGTTATGATAACTCATTCTACTAAGTTCGAGAAAAGAAAGGCACATTGCAAGAAGCTGCTACTGGCTTCAAAAGATGATACAATTCCTAGAGATTTTGCATTATGAGTCATATTCAAAAGTAGCAGGTCCATGGATATTCTGTGAAAGATTCTCTACTGACTATGAAGAAGAGCTAGTTTGGCTATATTATACCATGGTAGTTTCCTTCAACTTCTATATCAATGTTGCATCTATACTCTGGCTCATGGCCTCCTAGTAGAAGATCGCATAGTAGAAGATCGTATCTTTGTGGCTCATAGCAACCTACCCCACTCCCCTCCTTTCCCACTCTGGGGTAAAATTCACATTCATCAATTTCATAGAGAAAAGCAGGAGAATCTCAATATGCTATCAACAAAAACTTAATCTAATAGCAACAACTAAGAAGTTCAGTGGTCAAAATACCTGGAGAGAATTGGCATTCAAATAGAATTATCATGCAACATGAAATGGGCAATCCTCGAATGCAACTTGTCGAAAGCTTCGTTCAAACAACATCCAATGCTTCATTTTGCAAAGCACACCTGGAGATGAAGGAAGGATAAAAACAGGTGAAGTGCAGTCATTTTTCTAGTTCAGTCATTTTTTTAGGCAGTACATCTCCATTATTTATCACCCGAAAGGAAAATAACTGACATGATGTAAGTGCAGTTCGATTACAAACTGGCATCAGTAGTAGATTGAAAATTATATTTGACATGCTAAGCAAGAACATTACAGTATGCACATAAAATCAGGTTTCTAACTGAAAGTGGCATCAAACAAAAGAACCTAAGCCTATAATCAATTGGCATAAAATATAAAAAAATAGATTTCTAACTGAAAGAGGCATCAGACATAAAAATTCATTTTCTAATTGATATTCATGTACATGCAAAAAATAGTAAGTGAATTAAAAGTACCTTCAATTGTGCTTAAATGTTTTGAAGCCCCACTTTCAACGAATTCCAAACACACTAATGTGTTTTCCCCTATAAAGCCAAGCCCTGCAACAAAAGAACCTAAGCCTTATGCAAGCATCATAACAAGCATGCACCCTGAATTAAATGTTCTCAGCAAAAGGAGTAAAGGTGAAGAGAAGAAAACCAAAAGCGTCCGCAAATTATAAGCGTAAATAAAACACAAGCATCCCATTAGATGAAACATCATAAATAAATAAAAAATTAGAGAAAACATCCAAACTTTTTCAAACTCCAATCTAAAGATGCACAATCTCTATCTATAAAGGAAAAAAGTTTGATATTTTGCGAGGCATGCTTCTTACAAACTAACATTTCTTAGAGAAAGGCAAAAAGAAAATTAACTACCACATAGAATAGAAAATTTCTCGCCAAAAGATAGCCACATGTACTACAGCAGATCATTTCAAGGGCCTATTTACAAACTCAAAAACTTCATATGGTATCAATGTCACTCAAGATATGTGGAGATCTATCAACATAGCCACCAACCAATCATACATACATATCGAGAGACATAAAGATAGCTCAAACCATCAATCTACCCCAAGCTTCAGCCGATTTCAGCAAATTAAGCTGTGTATGTGTGTGTTTGAGTGTATGATTTTAGCAAATTGAGTTGTGTCAGTGCAGATTCAGCCAATAGCAGAGTATGTGTCTGTGATTTCAACATTGTTTTGCATGAAATTTTCAGGAAATTAAGCAATATATGTGTGTGTGAAAGAGAGGTTTTAGCAAATTGAACAATGTGTGTGTCTGAGATTTCAGCAGAATGAACTATGCGCGTGTGGGTGCATGTGTGTGTGATTTCAGCAAACTGAACTCTCTGTGTGTTTGTATTTTTGTGGGTAAGATTTTAGCAAATTGAACTCTCTCCACGTGTGTGAGAATTCAGAAAATTGAGCAGTGTGTGAGATTCCAGCAAACTTAAAGCACACCACAGTGTGTAACTAAACAAATCAAAGTATAGTGAGAGTGAATGTGTGTGTGTGTGTGTGAAGGCGCCGTCAATGTTTGATTTTGATATTGTTTCTAGTTTCAGGAGTCCAGTTCAGGGTCTTCATAGTGTGTGTGTGTGTGTGTGTGTGGGGTGGGGGGGTTGGGTTTGGGGGGATGATGGTAATATCACGTTTCAAAAGCGCAGCATCATACTCCCTTAGTGAAGCCATAGATTGAGAAATCGCCTCTGTAGCACAAGGCTGGCTTCTTTTGTAAGCATACCTATTGCGAGTAAGGTAAAAACCTAAAATCTTAGCAGCTATTAATCGTATATGATCACTATTTGGTTGATCCAATATCCAACCATATAGAGAATTGCTTTGGATAATGTTTTATAATATCAAATTCTTTGGAAAGAAAGGGAACATGACAGATTCAACTATATATGGTAAACTAGCTCATTGTTCGAACTCCAACAGAGAACAACACCAGCAAATGAATAGAATCATCCAACACTCTCTTCTCTATCTAGGCTAATTCCTCATCTTGGTGAAGCAGATGAATTGGGACTGTTGGAATTTAATAACCTATTTGCGTAACAAGAGGATCTCTTGGTTGAAGGGTATTTTTAGGTCACAAAAATTCATGAGAAATTTGAAAAAAATCACGATGAACTAAATGCCTTGGAGCTGGTGAAGATGGAAGAGGCCAACTAGTGCCTTCAGAAGAGAATGCTTATCCAGAGTTTATTGATGATGAGTAAAGTGGAGAGGTATAATATCACTAGGACAAGGAGAGTTGGAAACTGAAGACGCGGGTTTGGGAATACAAGCTGAAGTAAATGATTTCACTAACTTAAGGTTTCAAGCACTGATGTTGATCTGGAAAATGGCATAAAAGCTACATATCAGTTACAACTAATTTCACACGGCACTGATTCTCTTGAAGCTAAACTAAAAGTAGAGGGTTCCTGAGGTTCTTTTGGTGGTGGTGGAAGCTGATTCCAATGAAATTGAGGCCACTGGAGCAGGTGCCAATCACAGAATTTCCTCAGTAATGGCTAATTCAGAAACACGGTGTTCGCCAATAATTGTATCTAAAAGGTCCGGACTCATTGTGCTTTCTTGTTTGTTCTGGATCTAGTGGCACGTACCAAAGCGAGGAAAAACACAGCGTTTTGATCCATTGATGACCAAGAGACTGAATTCCAGCCTACAATCACGGACAACAAACATTTATGCCAGAACTGCTTCGGATACTCGCATGTGCTACAAATTTTGTGATATAAAATTCATTGAAAAGAAAGAGACCATGATAGATTGCACTAATAATGATGATTTCGTTATTAGAATTCCAACGTGAAAACAACACAGCAAAGCTAAAGCCCGTAAACCAATCGGTCGATAGGCGCGGTAACACTGACAGGACACTCCAGCACAACAAAAATGTAAAAGTACTTGTAAAAACCGTAAAATCCTTCCTCACCGGGCAAACAACTTCAAGTCAAATATGCCCAAGATCAAAGTCATAGTCGTGGTAAGCCCTATCAATCTCGTAGTTTATATTTGCATTGACTAAAGGACAGCCACCATGCCAACATGATTAATCAATGGACCAATAGGAGGACTTTGTGTAATCAGCAAACTATTTCTGGTTCATGCTAGAAAACTTTGTGTAATCAGCAAACTAATATCAAACCCAAATAAAAAGAAGAAGAGAGATCGATAGAAGAACTAACTGTTTCATGTTAGAAGACTAATTGTTTCACCATACGTTGTGATCGATAGAAGAAGAGAGAAGAAGATCGGCATGGTGTGAGTGATCGACAAAAAGAAGCAAGAAGAACGTCATACCTAGAAGTCGATCTTCACAGAAGTTCTTGTTGCGTCCCAAAATCTCATTCGAGATAGGTTTTGTGCAATTCCAATTGCCAAAATTATGCCTGCGAATTTCTCTCACCTGATCTTTAATTCCTATCCCCACGGTAATTAGCCGTGGGGTTTGCGTTTAAGAGATTGTTGATCGGCTGATCGCCAAAGCTCTCCAATCTCTTTCTGATTTTTGACCCAATTCCCACGGCCGGCACCGTTGCAATTGGGTTCCATATTCGAGAAGAAGCAATGGCCACGGTTCAATCTTAACCGTCGGTCTAAGGCAACTTGTATCTAAGGTTCAGTGTAAGCCGTAGGCTATTTTGTCACTATAGGTTGGTTTTGTTGTAGTGTTACTGATGACTCTTAGCAGCTTAGTTTCAACATTTGGAACTTTAGGAACTGATGAACCCAAAAATCAGAGAAGTATTGTATGGCATGTTGGTGCACATCTCTAGCCCCTGTGATTTGGTTACCTTCCCCATCTCTGATGGCAAGCACCTTGTTATGACCTCTATGAATTTGCATTTTCTTATAGAAATATGTAGTATTGCTGTCTCCGAGGCTTAGATGATTAATTCTTGCTTTCTGTTGATAGAAAGCTTCTTCAGCCTGAAGTAGACGATAATAATGTCTTTGTAACTCCTTGACTGCGGGAATTAGCTCAGCTTTCTGTTGTTGCATCACTTCTCTTTGAGTTTCTTGCAATTCCTTCCATGCATTCCCCATCTTTGCTGAAATGTTGCTATAAGCCACCTTGTTTAAGCTTTTTAATTTTGGTTTTAGCTTCTTAAGCTTTGTTCTTAATTGATGCTCTGCATCACCTTCCACATTCTCATTCCATACTTCTTGTAATGTTTGCTTGAAACTTCTATGCTTCATCCAGAAATTGAAGAATATGAAATGTCTTTTACCTTCAATCTACTCAGTGATTATGTTGATTAAGAGTAAAGCATGATCAGAGATTCCAGGCGTGTGAGCTTCCACTTGTGTATTTGGACAGATCCTTAGCCATTCTTCATTTTGGAGAGCTCTATCCAATCTACACATAATGGTATCATCTTCTCTGTTGTTACTCCAGGTGAAAAAATTCCCTGTAGTAGGTAAATCCTCAAAATGATTGTCATACAGACACTTGTTGAACTCAGAGCTATCTCTGTGATTAATACCATTGCCACCAAATTTTTCATTCTCCCTTCTTACCACATTGAAATCTCCAACCATCAACCATGGATTTTTACCAATAGTGGCAGCATCCTGATTAATCTGTTGCCATAGCTTCCTTCTTTTTCCCCCTTTGTTGTTTGCATATACAATAGTAATGTAGAAAACAATCTGAGGATTGTACATCACCCTCCCTGTTATATGTTGGCTTGACTTGGTTACTACTTCAATCTTGGTTTTTGCTTGATTCCATCCCAGCCATAGCCTTGAGACCCCGTTTTGATTCATACCAGTCTCAAAAAGCCATTCCTTATTCCACTTCCTTGTAACTTTCAGAATATATTCTTGCCTTACTCTTGTTTCCAAGAGTCCAATGATATCCACTTTCCTTTGTTTCATCAGTTTCTTCACTTCAACTTGTTTCACAGGGTCATTTAATCCCCTGATGTTCTAGCTTCCAATCATTTATAATTTGATTTATGTAACTTTCTGTTACTGCTACTCTTTCTGTCCACCTGTCGATATGTGGTCTCTTGTGAGGTACCAGCATCTTCTTTTGACAGGAGCTCTTTCTCTTCAGATTCAACCATGTCCATGCAAACTTCCTCTTCCAATACAGCAAAACTATTTGTGGTAGGCACTTCTACTTGCTGTGTCATATGCTGAACTTTTGTTATAACCTTTGCTTTCCCCTCAGCTTCCACACCTCCCTCATTGGTTTGTATAACTTTTGGCCTCCATACCACTTTAGGTTGTGGTTTATAGAAGCAATTTGCATTGCTTATTATTTCGAAACTCAGAAAAGATCATTAGAACACTGATTTTGTGCACTAACGGAAGTGAACAGATCTCAAGTCAACAACATGTCATGCCTCATTGCATAGGGCTCAGTCTCCGATCCACTACATAGTATGCTACTGCACTAGGCCGATAGACGATAGGAGGCCCAAAATGGCCTCTTTCTAACTTTCTGCTTCATTTTTTTCCCTTTCTGATATGGTTGGTAGATGCGTTAATACGGGACAAATTGATTGATCAGAGTTTGTCAATCGAGTTTAACTCACCAAAACTGGTCCAGGTATAGAGGAACAGTGTGAATGACTGCAAGTAAGTTTTGATCCACGGTTCAATTTTAATTTGCTTAACTAATGAAATTACATTCGTTGTCACCGATGACACGACCGAGAAGGAAGCTGGTAGATGAGCTGGGCATATTTCTTACATGAATTCCACTCATACTTTCGGCAACTATTTTTAGATGCCTACACTAAAACTTACGCAATCTTGTAGTGACTATTATAAATCCCACACTTGCGACCCTCAAATAGCACCTCCATATTTTCATACTCTATAATTTTGTAAGGTTTCCAAAGCGTTTATTCAGCAATTATAATTATTGTGGTAGAGTCTTATTTGACAATATTTAACTAAATGGTAGATTTGACCAATGATCTCAATTTTCTTGCTAAGGACAATACTTCTACTCTCTCTGGTCACATTGAATCAACATTGTACGGCGAGGATATATGCATTTAACTAAGCAAGTCAGTCAGGGTTTTTTCATGATTGTCATCCCATGACTACTCATCCCTAGCCAATTTGTATCATTACGATTCGTGATCTTGAGGAAAATCAACCCTCGTGGAGCGACACAAGCAAACCACAATTTTTTGTGTTATATATATATATATATATATATATATATATATATATATATATATATATATATATATATATATATATGTTAAAAAATAGTTACTAATAATCAAATTCTTGTGACAAAAATATGATTTGAAAAAGCAACTGTGATTTTAACATTAATGTGTGATTTTTAGAATGTTAAAATATGGTGTTCAACCCAAAAAAATACTCATAAAAATAATTCGCTTACCAGACATAAGAAGCAGATACACCGCTTGTTTTAATCAGCATCTCTATAACTTAAAACCCGCAATCATGGGGAAACATGATATTAGGTGCTGACCAACAATATCGAGAACCTCAATCAGGAATTACTGAAAGGGAACGAGAATAAAGAGTCTCGACATGAATATCATGAAAAAATGCTCATGAAAAGGAAACGCCCAACATGTATAAAAAAAAGATCCACCACATATATTTAATCAATAAAAAAATATATAGCTTAAAGCGGAAATATGCATTAAGGAACTCAGGAAGTTGTTAATCAAGGGTTTGGTATCGGCCACTTCTGTAGAGTAGTTTCTAATAATCAAATTCTTGTGACAAAAAATATTATTTGGAAAAGCAAAATGTGATTTTAACATTGATGTGTGATTTTTAGAATGTTAAAATATGGTGTTCAACCCAAAAAAATACTCATAGAAATAATTTGCTTATCAGACGTAAGAAACAGATACACCCCTATTTTTAATCAGCATCTCTATAACTTAAAACCCGTAGTCATGTGAAACATGATATTTGGTGCTGACCAACAACATCGAGAACCTCAATCAGGAATTACTGAATGGGAACGAGAATAAAGAATCTCGACATGAATATCGTGAAAGAATGCCCATGAAAAAGAAACGCCCAACACGTATGAGAAAAAGATCCACCACTTATATTTAATCAATAAAAAAATGTATAGCTTAAAGCGGAAATATGCATTAAGGAACTCAGGAAGCTGTTCATCAAGGGTTTGGTATCAGTCACTTCTGTAGAATAGTTTGGCAGTAAAACCTGTAGTTAGATGAGATCTGCTAGGTGCAATCGAATGGCAGATCCAGGAAGTCCAACTGGGGGGACCAAAATGTCATGAAAAAAATTAACGGCTAATATAAAAGAACTTGTGTCACGATTGAATACGTTAAATACAACATAGATTGCTCAATTTGACTAATAATCATATAATTTCACTATTTATAGTGATTTATTTAACTTGTAAAGTTAGTCAACAACCAACTACCAATCTTGCATGAAAAAAAGTTTACTCTTATTGTATATATGTTTTATTAGTGCACATAAAAAAAAAAAGTATACTCTTATTGTATATATGTTTTATTAGTGCACATAAAAAAAATTTACTCTTATTGTATATATGTTTTATTAGTGCGATTATCAATTGTATGATGACAATAATCATGTATAAGTTAACATATTATAAGAATTTAAATTAAAAAAAGAACTAACTTTGATATATTAGTATTTTCTTTAAAATCTGGAGATTTAGAATTTGAAAGAATGAAAATGGACAAGGGAATGAGAAAGATAAAGATTAAGACGGCCGGTGGCACAAAAAGTAAAAAACATTACAAATGAAATCTAATACATTGATATATAATATGGTAACATTTTAGTAAATATTTTAAACATAATCACCTATTATTTAAAAAACTAAAAAAAATTTCTCAAACATTGGGGTGGGGGGGGGGGGGGGGGTTGGGGCGCCAATGAGGTGAGCATTTAAACCGTTAAACCGATCTAACCGTGAAAACTGAACCAACCAATCCATATATTTTCAAACCGATCTAAAAATTAATCGGTTTGGTTTTTTTTTCCCTCCAAACTGTACATTCGGTTCGAATTTTTTTGAAAGCATAAACCGAATCAACCGTATATAGTATAACATATCTATATGTTTTACTAATTCTAGTTATTTTTTTACTAACCCTAATTATCTAACTACTCATATAAAATGAGATAAACCCTCAATTTATTGACGTAACACACATTTTTCACTCGCCGCCTACATCTCACTAAGTGTTATTAATTGTAATGAAAATTTTAGTTTTTTTTGAGCTTATTACCATGTATAAGTTATTAATTTTTGGACCTAAACTTGCCCAAAATTGAGTTTGGTCCGAATCAATTAAACCGTCCAAACCGATATGTTCAATCAGCAGAAACTGCACCTTTAAAACCGAACCGTTCAACCACGGTTCGGTTTTTTTCCTAACCGAGATTGGTCGGTTCGGTTTGGTATTCAGCCTCTAAACCGAACCAACCGAACCGTGCTCACCCCTAGGTGCCATCCCCCCTCCCCTCCCCCGCGTTTATTCCATTTGTCCTCCGCACAACTCTCAGTTCAATCAACAGATTCGTTGCGGAAAGTACTAGTTCCAAAACTTATCATAATGTGATCCTAATAGTGACCATAATTGGTGTATACTTGTACTCTTTTCAACTATATCGTGCATTAGTGTAATAGCATAGATCTTTTTAGCCCTTCGTAGTATTTTGTTCTTGGCTTTGGTAATATTAGTTTTCTGTTATTAATTTTTTATCTTCTGTTTGCCCTGTAATTTTATGGTACCATGGATGATTATATGGATTTAGTCATGATATATATTTCTTGGTTCTCTCAAAAAAAAATCTTATTAGCTCTGAAAATGTTTTACAGGTGTTGTTTCTTTTTCTCTCTCTTTTTTTTTGGTTTCCAACACACACACTCACGCGACACTGTGCGTGTGTGTGTGTGTGTGAGAGAGAGAGAGAGAGAGAGAGCTAATTTTTTTCTTTAAGACTGCACCAACTACCAACCTCTTCCCAACAATATTTTGTAGTCTTCAACCCTGATACATGCGTAACCTAACTATTTTCTTCGATTCATGAATTCGATTATTTCTCGTTTACTTTCTGAGACACCAAAAAATGAGCCTACTTTTGAAAACAGCTAAGAAAAATTCATGACTTTTTACATTTATAAGAAATTATCCTCTAAGTTCTGCGGTTATTACTTTGAAATGATCTATGATTAGATAGATGGACTATCATCAGTCAAGTTGAAACAGTAGATTCCGACGCATCATATGCTTTTTTCGTTTTGTACCGTTGAGGTCATATTGTCAGCGTTTTTTTCATCTCGCCTTAAACTGCGTGATTGTAAGTAGAAATTGATCTAAAATCTCTTGGTACAGCGGCAAAACTTTCATGAGACCAAATAAATGAAAGGGCCAGTAAGAAAACTTTGAACAATTATGGACTATTTTGGAACATTGAAGACGATTTTGCCCCGCCTTTTCGGGATAAATGACCTCTTTGAGTCCCGATATCTAAGAACGACATGGACAAAGTCCAACATGAAAGGTGGCCGGAGGTTGTTTGTCATCTACGTCAAATGTCATGTAACTACATGCATGCACCAATCTGGAAGCCAGATGGACGCCAAGCCTGCCCTTGTTTAATTTCCACTCTCTAAACTCTGTTATTTAAACCAACAAACTTGGCCTCCTCTTACTTCATCAGATGCCTTTCCTTCTTGGCTCTCAACTCCATTTCCTGAGTCAGAAATTGCTAAACCATTACATTCCCAACCTTCTTAATTCACCTAGAACGAGAGAGAGAGAGAGAGAGAGAGAAAGAGAGGTGTTTAAACTTCATAAGCAAACACCAAAAACATTTCCTTGATAACCTTAGACCTCATAAAGAGCATTAGCAATTTCATTAAGATTAGATCATTAGACATATCTCGCTTGGTAGGAAAAAATGTTATTAGAAGATTTTTTTTCAAAATTTCCCAACTGTTAAAAATAAAAATAAGGGGGGTGGAAGACCCCGTGGAGATACTTTATATGTACATATTTCTCTTAATAGTCCTCAACAACCATTGTTAGAAGAATTGATCATCATTCTACCGAAAGAAACAAGATGAATAATGAATTATCTTGAAAGTCATGAATGACGAATTTTTTTAGTTTTAGTAGAGAAGCTTGCTGGATGAAATGTCAAAACATTAAAAGTAGACAGTGAAAATTTTAGGAAGATCTTTGAAAGGTTTGCTTGGTTGTTGGTTTCAATCAGCACACCAGAACTGTTGAGTTTGTTTGGTTGTTGGTTTCAAAGATATAACTTTTATGCTCCTGATTTTTTTGTTTACAAAGCTCCTTTAACATTATTTATCGCAATTCTTTCCGGTTACACGCTTGACTTGTTCGTCCTTCTTGGGCAACAACTTTGGCCTTTAAAACTTAGGATGCTGTTGTACCAGCCACAGATCCTTGCGGCATACGTGCTACAAATTGTTTAGAACTTTTTTAAATGTTACTTAGTTATAATGAAAACGAAAGAGTCTGTTTTTTCTCCAGTTTTGTAAATTAAAAAAAAAATAAACGCATTTGACACACAGTTTTTATTTTTTTTTCTTTTTAGTTTTGAAAACCAGTTTTTAAAATAGGGCTATTGTTGAAAACTTTCATTTAAGAGTTTTGGGTTTAAGTTTTATTTTTTATTTTGAGACTCCCACCACCACAGCCTCCCACCACCACAGCCTCCCACCACCACAGCCACCACCCACCGCCCACCGCAGCTTGGCGATAGTAGGCCGGCCGATAGCCACCGGCAACCACCGCTGACCTGCCGTAGGGGTGGTCGCCAACCACCGCCACACCCTTCTACTGCCACCGCCAACTACTACCAAAGAAAAAACTCAAAATAAAAACTGGATAATCAAACTCAAAAGAATAAAACTAAAAATAAAAACTGGGTAATCAAACACCCATTTGTTATTGTATAAGAAAAAAAACTAAATTGGTTTTTTTTTTTTTTTTGGAAACAGAAAATCAAAACTGAAAATTATTTCAAATGCTACTTAAGACGTCATCTCATAGCTCAATTTTTACTGTACCTCACAGCTCTGAGATTTATATATTTCCCATGGAATTATAAGAAATTATGCAACTTCAACACTTCATATTACACTTAATGTGCGTCACGATAACCTCTATTATTACAATGCCGACCTAGTAATGCTTGGGGAGAACTAATAGTATTTGTGAAAGATGCAACTGATTACAATGTCAGTATATTATAGGTAAAGATGCAATATATAACAGTTAGGCTTCTCTTAAATAGTAACTTTATGTGACAAAAAAAAACGTGCATGTATATAACAAACATTATTGATGATTGAAATTA
Source organism: Escallonia herrerae (assembly GCA_033070095.1). NCBI lineage: Eukaryota > Viridiplantae > Streptophyta > Magnoliopsida > Escalloniales > Escalloniaceae > Escallonia > Escallonia herrerae. The sequence goes on along the minus strand of JAVXUP010000487.1, from coordinate 14,186 downwards.
ACAATTCCCTTAAAAAGTAAGACCTTATTTTGTGTGCAATAAACTTTGAATGCTTCAAGTCTTTGATCTGCGGATCACACTTTATCAACTCTGTATTGTTTAGTTATAATAGTCATACTATTTAAGCTAATAGTTGTTTTTTACTAAGTACTATAATATCTACATCTTAAATCAATATTTGACATGTAAAACACGTGATTATTACTGGTATCGATAAATAGTGTGACTATTATAAACTTAGTATGCTTGGTATTTACAGCGGCATATGTCAGACCAATTATATGCATGTCACCTACAACTTAGGATATATATATATATATATATATATATATATATATATATATATATATATATATATATATATATATGCCCCTGTAATCTCATACCTTGGTTCCCCCTATCCAACATTGATGGAGCATTATTACAGCTTAAACATGAACTGGGCAGCAGAAATGGTTTCTAATTGCCGTGTTTGGATGAGGATTTGTGATGGTAGTCCAAAAGGCATGTAGAGGTATAATAAGGGAAAGAAGAACAATGTCAGTCGCCTTCTTCTCCGAGGTTTTGCAGGACTGAGATAAGAGTGCACCTACTTCTGAGAAGCCATTTCCATTTCTCTCTTCACCCTTTGGCCAGACTTCGACCCTCGCCTTCTCCATAAATCTCGTCTACCATCGCCTTGGCCTGGGAGAAGTGATAACTACTTGCCTGAGCTTTGCCCGTCACCTGAGGCACTGCCTGTAACACCATCTTTAGTACCTTTTTTGTCAATCGAGGATACGTGGTTTTTTGGAGTACATTCAACGGCACCAGAATTGATTTTGTGGCAGATTAAAGGTGATGATCATAGCTTAGTATAACGTGAAAATAACTTATTTTGTATTTTTTATAGGAAAATATGTGTCTTTACTTAGACTATGCAACTAACAGTGACTTAGCATGCATGACAACTTATTAACATACTCACCGATTAATATTGATAGGAGTTGCTCACGAAGTAAATGAGTTTACAACATTAGTAATTCGTAGTCCGGAAATTCTAATGAAATATCAGAAAACGGAAGAACACCAGCAGAAGATACAAAGTACCATTATCAACGGGACTGTGAATTCTATATAAGATGCCACCAAATCAATATATATTTCTTTGTACATGTCTGCTATGTTTGTAAACTATTTTTCAGCATGGTATGTATATTTCTCCTCTTTACCAAATTGGATGTCTGCATAACAACGTAAGTTTTTTGTGATTCGATTTAACTCGAGATAATTCATTAAGTGGTCAACAAATATCGATTCAATCATTATATAACTAATCAAATGCACTAATACATTCATTAATTGGTTGTTAATATATGCATTCTATATTTATTTATTTAGTAACTAACGGAAAGGAAAGAAGACTTGGAACTTTTTTTTTGGTAATAGGTCATTTTATTACCAATGAAAAGCATCACAATCATTATACAATCATATTTACAACTAACAAAATAACGAAGAAAGCAAGCTATACACAATCATCAGTTTTGCAACACCATTAGAGGTAATTCCCAGTTTTGGCAGAGTTGCAAGCTTGTGGTAGATTTTGCTATCTTATTCCAACTTAAGACTCTGTGTAGGATCCATTTCTGAATATTTGCTGTAGTCTCAGCCCTCCCCTTATGACTCCCAGTGAAAATCCTTTGATTCCTTTCTTCCCATAGAGAGTAAACTGTGACAGCCAAGGTTAATTTACTTAACCTGACTCTAAAACTCTTTCCCCTAAAATTACTGCATGCATATTGCAAGAGTTGAGGCCATGTATTGAACTGCCTAGTAACTAGCAGTTTACTTAGAACCTGCTTCCAAATCTCCTTGGTCATATTGCATTCCATAAAAAGATGCCCATTGTTTCCTGTTGTTGCTCACACTAGCGGCATTGGTCCTCAGTTATTATGTTCCATGCTTTCAGCTTGTCTTTTGTCTTCAGTCTTTTTTTGCACAACAGCCACAATATAAATGCACACTTTGGGATGTATCCAGAAAACCATACTATCCTCCACCAACTCACAGCTAGATTATGATTTCGGATAGCGTGCCAGGCCGAATTGGTGTTGAATTTTCCACTAGGGTGAGGTAGCCACTTTATTTGATCCTCATTCTCTGTATTAGTAGATAAGTTTGGGAGTTGGCTAGTTAGCAGCCTCAATTCTGGTGATCTTCTAGGTAGATTCCACATGCCATGCACCAACACTTCACTCACCTTTAGTTCCAAAGAACTAGCAGCATCATACAGAATCCTCATTCCATATTGATTGACAATAGGGCCATTAGGTAGCCAATTATCAAGCCAAAAACAAGTCTTGTTACCATTCCCAATTTGATATTTTATGAGTGGCTGTATCTTACCTCTAAGCTGTATAAGCTTTCTCCATTTCCAGGACAGATTAATTGGTGGTTTGAAAAACCAGAGATTTTGATCTTTCATTATATAGGTGTGGCACCATTTAATCCATAGAGTGTCCTTTTTGGTAGCCAGATCCCATATGTATTTGGTCATTGCTGCTTTGTTCCATTCATTGAGTTTCCTTATGCCAAGACCACCTTATTTCTTTGGCATGCACACATCATGCCAAGCCACTTTGGCCCCAAAGCATTTTATGTCACTGCTATGTTAGATAAAACTCCTAATTTTTGCTTCAATATCATTAATTATCTTTTTTGGAAGCAAGAAGAGTAAACACCAGTAGACTTGCATGCTAGTTAGAACAGAGGTTGCTAGCTGCAATCTGCCTGCATAGGACAACTGTTTGACAGTCCAGCTACTAATTATTTTAGTGATCCTTTCAATCAATACTTGGCAATCAGAGATCTTGAGCTTGGTAGTTATTAATGGCACCCCAAGTAAGTTACATGAAATTTGCCTAGAGGAATTCCCAGTAGATGACTTAGAGCATGCTTGTCTTCTTCATTGATCCCTGCTGCAAAAAGTGAGCTTTTATCCAGGTTGGGCTTAAGGCCTGAGATGTGCCCAAACTCTTGAACAGCTTGTTTGATGAGAGTCAGAGATTGTGTATTTGCCCCAGCCAAGATAAACAAATCATCAGCAAAACACACATGTGTAATCTTTAGGTCCTTGCACTTTGGATGGAAGGTAAACTCAGGTCTCATGGAGCAATCATCCAGAAGGCATGAGAAAGCTTCCATCACTATGAGAAATAAGTAGGGTGAGATTGGATCACCCAGCCTCAATCCCCTTTTTGCTTCCAAAAAACCCTTCCATAGAACCATTTAGGTTGATTGAGAACTTTGCATTTGTTACACAATGCATGATCCACTGAATATATTTGATAGGAAAATGCATAGTTTGCGTAACCATTTGAAGAAAATTCCATTCCACAGTATCATATGCCTTTTGGATGTCAATCTTCATGGCACGTCTAGGCATTCCCCCTTCTTTGTGGTAATTCCTCACTAATTCTTGCATGAGGAGTATGTTGTCCCCAATGGACCTCCCTTGAACAAAAGTTGCTTGTCTGTTGCTTATTAGATGAGATAGCACTTTTTGCATTCTCTTGCTTAGCAGCTTAGTGATGCATTTATAGATCACATTGCAACACGCAATGGGTCTGAAGTCCTTCATAGTCTTAGGCACAGGTATTTTGGGGATTAATGTAAGTGCAGTGCTATTGAAGATCTTGATTGACTTGCCTTTATTGAAGAAGGATAAGACAACCTTAGTGACATCTGCCCCCAGCACTTCCCAGTTCTTTTGGAAAAACTCAGCATTGTAGCCATCTGGTCCAAGTGCTTTATTCTTTTTCATGCTGTAAATTGTGCTCTTTACCTCAACCTCATCAAAAGGGGTTATTAGTCCAGCTGTTCTTCATTCAACTACTTGTTCAATACTCTCTGCAGAAGGATCTAAGTTTGATTACTTATAGGTTGGGAGCTTCCAAGGAAACTTGAAAAATGATTGATAGCCTCTATGTGCACTTCCTTCTCTCCATTGATATTGTCACCATTTGCATTTTGGATAGAGTTTACTTTGTTATATGCTATATGTAGTTGCACCTTCTTATGGAAATAAGAAGTATTTCCATCTCCCAACTTAATTTCCTTTACTCTGGCCTTCTGTTTATAAAAACTTTCTTCTGCTCTCAACAGTTCATAATATTGACTCTGTAATTCTTTAGCCTTCCTTATTTGAGTTGTTGAACCATCTCTAGAGTAAATGATTTCCTGTACTTTTTGCAGCTCTTGCAATTTTGCAGTAACCCTGGCTGATATCTCACTGTAGTTTTCCTTATTAAGCTTCTTGAGTTTCAATTTCAATCTTCTCAGTTTGTTGTAAAGACAATGCAATTCATCCCCCTGAGTATCAGCCTCCCATGAATCCTTCACAGTATTTTTAAACTTTGGATACATCATCCAGAAGTTAAAAAACTTAAATGCTCTTTTGCCCATCAGCTTATTCTGGTGCACAGTGATTACCAACATATAGTGATCAGAGAGTTCAAGGTTATGCAACACTACCTCAGAGTGAGTGAACACTTCTAACCACTGAGAGTTAATGAGAACTCTATCTATTCTACTCAGAATTAGATCCTCACTCTCCCTGTTATTGCACTAGGTATAAAAATTGCCTCTTGTAGTCATATCTTGCAAATTCAGGTTGAAAATGTACTGATTGAACTCCATAGATTCAGCCATGTTAATACCATTTCCTCCTTGTCTCTCATTTGAAAATCTAACTACATTAAAATCCCCCATCAACAACCATGGTTTTTGGCCAATGTAACTGGCATCTTGATGTAATTGCTACCAAAGCTCCCTTCTTTTGATCCCAGTGTTATTACCATATATACATGATAGGTACCATGGTTCCCTATTTTCTTGAACTACTTCTACCGTAATCACTTGAGGATGAACTGATTTTGAGGTTATTTTGCATATCTAGTGCTGCCATCCAATCCATATTCGTGTACCTTATTTATTATTGATGTTGTGGATGAACTCCCACTGATTCTTCCACCTATTGATTATTCCTTATACATTTTCTAACTTCACTTTGGTTTCAACCAAACCTACCAACTGAATGTTTCTTTTTTTCAGCATTAACTTAACATCATGTTGTCTTATGGGGTCATTAAACCCCCTCACATTCAAACATGCAGCAATCATCTTTTAGTTTTTGAACTACTTCCTTTTCTAGCAAGTCTAATGATATTCTTAGTTACTTGCATACCTGCACTTCCACTAGGCTGACTCATACTAATTTCCATTTCCACAGTTTCCTCTTCAGCTGTCCTGTTAATAGGCCTGCTCATACTAGTTCCCATTATCTCAGTTTCCTCTGCATCTGGTGCAATTGCATCAAATTGATTTGATAGAGCAATTAGGTTGTTCTCATGTTCCTGAAGTTAACACTGCTTGATCAGAGTTATGTTGTTGTGAGCTTCTCTCTCACTTCCTTTTGATTCTTGTGTATTTGCACAGACTCTGTCAGCTGTGTTGTCTTTCACTCTCCATTCCATTCTTGGTGCAAGCTTATGGGTGCCTCTCTCATCTGTGTGCAAACACTTTACAATGATTGCATTTGATAGGCTTCCAGTCATATTCAATATTTTGGTTGAAAATTTCCCCAATGGGATCTTTTATTAGCACACTCTTAGGCAGTTCATCCTCTATGTTCACTTCCACACATATCCTGGCATACTGAAACCAATAAAATAACCCTAGAGGGGGGGTGAATAGGGTTTTAAGACTACTTTAAAAATAACAAACAACAAATCTCAATCTTAATAACTTAAATAAGCAAACAACCAATCTCAACACAAATGTAAGACAATAATGTAAAGAAAGAAGGGTTTAGAGATACTTGACAAGGAGAATTAAATGGTTCGGCTTGATATACCCACAAGCCTACGTCCACCCCTTCAAGGAAGTCCCTTGAAAGGCCCTAGAATCCACTAGTATGATCTTCCTTACGGGTCAAGATCGAACCTCTTACAATCCCTTGATGCTATGCCCACATCAAGAACAAGCTTTGACAAACCCAAAGCTCCAAAGCTTGACAACCCCAAGCTTTGATACAAGAACCTTTCAATGAAGAAATGTGTACAAGATTTCACTCTCAAGAAGTAGATGAGTACAAGTTTAAGCACTAGAACAAGAGAGATGAGTGTATGATGACTTATGAAAGTATATAACTCTCAAATGTAAGCTCACAATAAATGCTCTCTTGAAAAGGATGAGAAATCAATGAAACAAGAGAGATTTGAACAATTGCTTTGATCTTTGAGAATATGAAAGATAAGAGAGCTTTGAATGCAATTGGTGAATCAAAACTATGCCCAAGATGAGTATTTATAGAGGTGGGAAAGAATATGACCGTTTGGAATTAGGTGGAGCATTAAATGCGCCAAAAGGCTATTGCAGTCGACTGTATTCCCAAAGTAGCCGTTGGAAATTCAAAATTTCCAACTTGCAGTCGACTGTATTCCAATGCAGTCGACTGTAATAGGCTACTGGAAGTATTGCAGTCGACTGCATTCCAATGCAGTCGACTGTAATACGTCACTGCCCAAGTTGCAGTCGACTGCAATCCAATGCAGTCGACTGCATTCCAGAAAATGCAGTTTCCTAGTTTTCAAAGAATGAAAAACTTTTATGCATGCAAGGGAAACCTATGGGCAAATTCTAGGTATACAGTCATCGTAACGATCATCTCTCTACGTCTAGTTTACAAAGAATGAAATAAAGCATAATAAAGTTCAATCGACGAAATCCTTCTTTGATGCGTTCCGTTGAGAGTCTTTGAACGATTTGCTCGTCTAATTTTCCATTTGCATGAGTGTGAGATTGTTCCTATTGTTTCATCAACTCAATGCATGTTAGACAGCATAATCATCAATGTTAGTTATCATCAAAATCAAATATAATCCTAAGTTAAATAACCGTAGGGTTAACACATACGTTAATCTTTCTTGACTCGCAGTCATCTTATCTGTGTATAGTGGCTTACCTACTAAGCTGGCTATTCGGCTTAGCATTTCCTTCGACCACATGTGAAATGGTAATTGCGATAGGCAAATCCATATAGGAATAGTACTGGTGCCTTCCTTCTCGAGAGAGACATTTGGTGTCCATGGCTTTGTGATTAGTGGTTTACTATCAAATGTCCATGGCCCCAATTCTATAATTTTACTTTGAGCTGATTGATCCTCAAATCTTACAATATACACTCCAGATTTCAAGAGGCTCAACTTGAATGTTCCAAACTTTCTCCATATTCTTTCCAAAAAGCCCTTCATAACATGATAAGGAGGTTTCGCACTAAGATATACGTAACAATTGAGTTTTGCCATTGTTGAACTCCTGTTGCCACTTCCTCCAAAGAGTATTCAACTCCTTTGACTCCATTTATCGTACGGGGAGGTTTGTAGGTTAGTTGCATTCTCTCCTTCTCCTCTATCTTTGATGCCATGATTTCTGCAAATGATTTTCTGTTTTGGGGGCATTCCATGTGAATTGGATTGCCTTTACTGATCGGCTCTGGAAATTCCCCTAATTCCACCTTCTTTCCGTTTTTTTGTATTACATTAGGCACGTGTTCCTTACCAGATTCCTGAATGACGTGCTCTGTTATGTTGTTGCTCTCACGCGCCTTCATCTCTGTCATCTTCTCATGCAAATCACTTTGTTTATGCTGTTCCAAATTAGGGTTTTGTAACAGCCTGATTATGCGCTCCATTTGATCTGTAAGTTCACAGTTCTCCTTCCTCAAATCACTGATGCATGCCTGTAACTCAGTGTTACCCATGCTTAAACCTTCATCAGAGTCAGAACTTGTGTTGGACAGGTTCTCCGGTCTAATATCCTTCACGTCCATAGCTGCCTCTCTTCGGTCAGAAGACTTGGAACTTGGAAGAGAGAGATTCTATATGATCATAGAAAGCGCATATTTCGGTACAGCTGCCTCTCTCACCTGTGCAGCAATCCTTCTGTAACCATGGCATCTGAAATTTCTTCATCTCCACCCACCGCCACCACCACCGAGATCCCCCCCAATCCAGACCACTGCCACGGACACCACTCTCAACCAAACACCGACGATCCAGACCCAAGTGGCCGTCGTCACTGAACCCACAAGCTCCCCCCGCCGGCCGAACCCAGGTCCATCAACTTCTGTCTACCTATACCTTTCAAGACCAAACCCGTACTAAAAAAGGCCATTGATTGCCAACAACACCAGCATCAACGGCAGCAGCAGCACCCGCGATGTAAATCTTGCTCTACTCAACATAATTCACCAAGATCTCAAGTACGTCGAAGATGTATCAGGTAAGCTGCAGAAGTACATGTACGCATGCGACAAGTACATCCAGATCAAGGAGAGCAAAAACTAAAAGGAGATTCGGCAGTTGAAGAAGACGGTCGCGAAGCTCATGGTCTCTTCCTAGTACAAAATCAGTGCCGTTGACAACGATCTCCGTGGGATTCGGCAGTCAAGCGGCGTGACGGATCGGGATCCCGATATTGCGGATGAACTGTTCGACAAAATGCTTCAGTTGTATAACAACTCGGTGTTCGAGGCTAGCTTTGAGTTTGACCATTTCAAGTCGCTTTATGATGGGCTGAGAATGGAACTAAAGCTCTGTCTGTTGTACTTTTCGGCTTTTAAGGAGAATGCTGTGATAAGGAAGAGGTAATGGTCTACTGGTGGATAGGCGAGGGTTTTGTACCGAAGGTAAGCCATGATGAGAATGAGAAGACCATGGAGGATTTGGGCAATGAGCTGTTTTATGAAAGGTTTCATTGAGCCCGTGTACAAGAAGCGCAGCCTGAGTCGAAACTGTGGTCTCAGGAACACGGTTAGTAGTTGCAAAATGTACCCTTTTGTTCGTTCTGTAGGGATTACTCTGGCCGAGAGGGCTAAGTTCTGACTTTGATTCGAGGGGTAATGCAACTGAGGACTTTAGAAATTCTTATCGGGCGTGCTTGGCAGGCGCAGGGCTAACAAAAGACGATGAGTTTGAGAAGCTTCATATGCTGTTCAATCTGAATGAGGCGTTTCTTGATTTTAGGCGTGAGTGGTTTTTGAGGATGAGAAATGTCAATGTTCTGTACTTGGGGAGGTGGCAGGCCTCGAGCACTCATCACATTGAAGTTGAGGCGACCAACTTTATTGACGCATTGGAGAATGAGTCATTTGAGGTTTTTTAGGCTTCAAGGAGTCTCTAGAATTACAGAGCTTCCAAAATCAATTTCATTTCTAACATCTCTAACGATTTTGGATCTTCGAGCCTGTCACAATCTTGAGGTGATTCCGAAAGAGATTGGGGTGCTCAAGAGCTTGACACACTTGGACATGGCTGACTGTTACTTGCTAGAGCGCATGCCCAAAGAGATCTCGGAGCTCCAAGTACTTAAGGGGTTTGTGGTGGGAGACTTGCCCGACAAAGGCTTATGCACTCTCAACGATTTGACAAAATTGGTAAAGTTGAGGAAATTGAGCATTTTTACTGGTCTGTAGGAGTTTCCTGAGGACAAACATTTGATTGCTCTCAAAAAAATGCAAGTGCTTTGCAAACTAACCATAGCGTGGGGTGGCGGTACTACCCACGGCAAACCTAGTGCAATTTCTCCCGCTTTGAAACCAGATGGCGGAGACAAAGAGAAAGTTACAAGTGGAGCAAAACGTGCAAATGCACCCTCCGTGGACCACCACCCCAGTAAGTCTCTAAAGTGATCAGTGGGCTTCAAGGATGTAACACTGTTTCCCAAATTGGAGAAACTCGACCTTCAGTGTTTTCCCCGGACTTCTACACCAAGTTGGCTAATGCCTGGTAATCTGAAAGGCCGGCAGAAACTCTACATCAGAGGAGGAAAATCCGCTGATATAGGTCAATTTCAGGAATTTGTAATCCTTGGGGGAGAAAATCTGCCAGAGAGGTGGACAGTTGAAGTTTTGCATCTGAAGTACCTGAGTGAATTACAGATGGACTGGATACAATTGCAGGAATTATTTCCTAAGTTGGTTTATATGGAAAAGGTGAAATGTCCTAGACTCTCTCTCTTCCCATGTGATACATCGGGAGTGTGGATGAACAGAAGAAAGTTGAAGGAATTGCAAGAGATAAACGGCAGCTAAGTGCAGGAGACCGTCGCATTGTTAGGGCCTGAGGGAGGTTAGATGTATGCAGCCGCTTATAGAAGCTGTTTCTTAAACTCGTGACCTTAGAGATATATGGAGTTCTGATATTGTTGTGTTAATAGAGCAGTTGGAAGAGGATCCAATCCTATGCTAGAGTAAGTAATCTGATCAACAGTAGCACAATATATACCAAGCCTCTAAGCAAGATCACAAACTGATTTCTAAAAATTCAGTAGTAATCAAGCACTCAAGAAAAGGAAGTCAAACCTAAACTCAATGATGTGGCATGGTAAAACCCAGAGGAAAATTTTCACTATTACAGTATGTAAAGGTTCAATTTTCTCTCAAGTTTTGTGCCAAACTCGAGGTGTTACGCAATTAGGTAGAGTGCTACAAACAGTTGCCTCATTTGGGTTGAAAAACCCAAATCCTTCACCACCAATGACATTCCAATCCGGTGGAGGAAACATAAATTGCTGGGACACCATGTGTAATGTTATTCCTTTCACTTTAAAATGATGTACTAAAACCCTCTAAAAATGCGCTCTTTAAATAGAATTAATATTTTTTTCCAAATGATAACTTTGCCCCCTTCTTCCTTCCACCCCGTCAACTACACCTACCTCCACCCAGCTCTTTGCAAGATCACATGCTGATTTCTACAAATTCGGTAGTAATCAGGTGCTCAATAACATGAAATCAAACGTTAAACAAAATGAAGGCGTGGTAAAATCCGGAAATAACTTCCAGAGTCCAATGATCGGGCAAAACAGAAACTGCAAAGACCATGGTAATCTCAACAGGTTCTCCCCATTGGACCTAGTTACCCAACAATATTACTCATGCACATCTGCATTCCGAGAAACTTTTGTTTGGTGTAGCTTCAGCATGTCATTGCTTGGACCAGCCGATGGAGAATTGCCATTCAAGGAAAAGGTAAGTCTGAACGTTGTGTACTATCCGCCATGCGCGGTAAGTTTTTTGAGTCAGTCTTCTACTTCTGCTTGTGGCATAAGGTTTACAGAATTCTGGATGGGGTTTCTACATGCATTTTCCAACCTTTCCGAAGAACAGAGTACATGTGTATATCTCTTCATATACTGTCGACTGTTGTAGAGAAATTGCAGAACGGAAGAAGAAAAAACGAAAATTCTATGACTTGAGGCGTATCTAAAGATACTGTCTTTAAGGCGATATTTGCCCTTCACTCGTTCCGACTTTGCTACCAGGTTAATGGTAAATCACCTCCAGAATTACCCAAACCAACAATCTGCAGATAACAATTCTGAAGATTCATTTCAGAATTACTCTTCGAAATTGTATATATAACTCAGAAATATGATATTCGGAAGTTGGAATGAAAAAAGAATTAATTTATTCTAAATTTCCAGATCTTATATATGGACTAACAGCCACTCTTTCCTGAAGGGACACAATCAATCAGAAATAACTGTTATTTGTGGTGTCTTTTCGGAATTACTGTCAAAGTCACTGAAGTGTCACTAAAAATAAATGACTGAAAGAAACAATTCCAAAAATTGAAAAAAAAAATGGGCCTTTAGATCATATATAAATCAATGCGCCTTACACGCTCACGACAAGTGTGCTAAGTGCACCCACTAAAGCGCACACAATGCGCCACATGCGCGCGCATGTGCGGTGCATCGCACAATAGCATACCCAATTTTTCCTCCGAAACATCTCAAAATAATTCAAACTTATGTATCATGTGCTTGCTTATAAGGAGAGAGAAAGTTCATTTTCTCTCCGATTTGGGACAAAGAACAAGACCTTTTGGTTCTTGAACTTCACTTCCAATACAAACACATTACATAACAATCTATCACCAACACCAACATCGACTGCCTACATTATTTTGGGGACATGGCATGTTCTTATACATGGACTAATGGAGCTTGCAATAGTGTATTTAGCCACAGCATAGTAAGCGAACCACAATACCAAAAAGCCGCATGGAAAGCAAGATGTTGTATGATCTTATTGGCCTTCGACTATGCGAAGACATCTGAACAACTTCGAAATGAGGCTAAATATCGGTAAACTCGCCTAAATAATGTTTGAGAAAATGATATCGCTATCTATTACATACACTACAAGAAAAGACGTCTTTTGCGACGGATTTTTAGCGACAGAATAGATTCCGTCACTAAAATGAGTTTTACCGATGGAAACATCCGTCCGTAAAACTCCGTCGTAAAATATTATTCAAGCGACGGAATAACTCCGTAGCTAAAAACTCCGTCGGTAAAAATAGACCTTCATCGACAGACTTTTAGCGACGGAGTGATTCCGTCGCTAAAAGTCTATTTAACTCTCAGATCTGGTTTTCTCTCTCACTGCTTCTCTCTTCGAAAATCCCAAAACCATTTCCGGCTATTGTGCCACCGCCGTTCTCACATCATGCCCCACCTTCGGCGCCACCGAAAGCCTCGACACTGGCGGCGACCTCCCTCGACACCGGCGGCGACCTCCCTCGACACCGGCGGTGACTTCCCTCGACCCCGGCGGTGACCTCCCTCGACACCGGATGTGACCTCCCTCGACACTGGCGACTCCCATCTGGTAATTTTTTTTTATAGTGTTTAATATGAATACCCATTTTTTTCTTTTACTATGTTACAATTAAATGCCCTTATGCTTCATCTTAAGCATTTTTTTTTATTTATTTTCATCCTTCATCATAAACCTTGTTATTGACATAAGCCCATATATCAGTATTGACCATTAGCTTGTCGACCATTTTCGGTAGCAATCGCCGACAGTCACTACAGCAAACTCCGATAGCCATCCCCCACCGACCATCGCTGTCGTCCAACTCCAACAGCCACCTTTGTCCGCTGCCTCTACCAACTAGAATAATGAAAATAATCTCATCCAAAAATATGACAAGTTTAAAACAAAATAAATTAGAAGCTAAAAAAGTTGACTCGTTTTGTAATTGATCGGGTTAAGTGGCGTTGGATCTAGATGGGATGGGACGGGACGGAACTGGGCAAGGGACATTAAAATTAAGATGACGCAAGATGGGGAGGGGGGTGGTGGTTTGCGGCGCCCCATATTTTCTCCTTGATAAATAACAATCTTGCGATGTAAAGAGTAATTGAGATTACTAAGTATATAAGTATTATTTGACAAGTCAACTGAACGACATTATAAAGTTTAATTCCCCATTTTGAAATTTATGTGGAATTTCGTAAAACTTAGAAACATGTAGTTGCCACTTGCGCTCACATTATTACGGTAAGATTTTATGGTCCATGTACTTCAAGGCCCAGCACATCCGAAATGGACATATGGGGCTGAGCAACTTCCTTCGGCCCATCTTGTGTTGTATCCAAGAACCCAAAGTAGAGTAGCACGCCTAGTCCTGTGAGTCTGTGACAAATTCTAGCCCATCACCTAGTACATTTCTTGTATTCTCAGTAATTTGAAATGAATTTGCTACACTTCTAGCAACTTTACAAAAATAAACAATCTTGCTTGACCTACTAATTTGACTAGTAGTCATTTGTGGTAGGGCTTGATCATTCAATAGTCAATCTGGATAAAAAAAAATGTAAAACAAATATGTATGTACGAGTGTATGACCCATTTCAAAGTATATTTAAATTGAATACCCTAATTCAAGCATAAAGGGCAATAGCGAAATCAACCGAACCCTAAATTGAATCAATAGAACCCCCTAATTAAACCCTAATTAAACCCTAAATTGAATGCCCTAATCAAATCGAACCCTAAATTAAACTAATTGAACCCTAAATTGAATACCCTAATCCAACTGAAACCTAAATTGAACTAATTGAACCCTAAATTGAATGCCCCAAATCAACCGAACCCTAAATTGAATCAATATAACCCCCAAATTGTACAGTGGTTCAAAATTCGTGTAAGATTATTTAACGAAATTCTATTATGTGTTATATACAGTCCTGTGGCCAATTAGTATAATGATTTATTCTTAATTTTTACCGTCATCTACAATAGGTTCAGTCAATGGATAGACCAGTGGCCTCCTGCTTGAAATTAC